>PVJD01000471.1:0-434108 GCA_004026545.1 Mormoops blainvillei | reverse complement strand
GTTTGTCTGGTGTGCAGCCACGACGGCTGGCTGGGCGGCAGTTGCTACTGAAGCTGCAAGGACAGGAACCACTGAGCTGAGCTGAGCAGTTTGGAACTGCTTGGAATTCTTCAAATCTGTTCTGCCTGAAATGACTGATCATCCTCACCCTCTCCCCCCGCAAACATACTAATCTCACCACGTCCCTCAGACCCCAACCAAAAAGTCCGCCATATTCCCAGATTACCCACCAAGCAGCGCATGGCACATTGAGGAAATTCAGAGGATAGAGATAGAGGTGGTAACCCTTTAAAGAATCTTTGTATCACTGTCTTAAAAGGTCATTTGCACCTAACCTTTGCTCTTTAGCCTTTGACCAAAATGCATAAAAAATTTCAACCTAAGTTCTTTACATTCACAAATTTACTAACGACGTGCTGGGCCCTGTTTTATTTCACTTTGGTGCCAGTGGCCTCAAAACTTGACTTTTTTAATCCACAAAAAGAGAGATTGTAAAAGTCTAGTTTTAAGAAATTCCACTGCAAGAATACATCTTATGTCAGGGGATTCCCTTGGAATGAAGCTGTACCTATGTAACATACTCAATGAAGAACTACTAAGTTACTGGTATTCCACTCGCATCTAATGTTATTTTCCAATACTAAAAAGTGATCAAGAAGGTAAGAGTACATTATTAGCCCCTTTTAAATCTTTATAATGAGATTTAAAAATATTAGTTCACCAGGCATATATTTCCACACAGCTATCAAGACATAATTAAAACTCCCCAGGGAAACCGAATCAGCCTCTCCCCTCCCACACCAACCATCACGACAGAGGCCGCTAGGCACGGACCCAGTTACTTTTTCTGATACCTTAATTATCCCAGAAACACCACAGCTCTTTTTTAATAAGTGGCAATATACGCATATTTCTGCTATTCATTAATGCCCTTACAGAATACATACGCCAATGAAAGGGCAATGAGAAGTCACAGACACAGGGGATGACGCACATCCTCAGTGAACAGCCAATGGAGGCCGCCATTCTTCCTTAGTGGTGCCTGTCTACACATGATTGGCTTTAAAACACAGAATCTAGAATTTTAACAAAGATAAATTAGGTCCCAAAGACATTATGAATAAACAAATGTAATCATGCTATAAATACAATAACACATTCAGAAAGAAGTTAAATAGGTTGTGGTCTTATTACTCTGAATTTTCTCTTTAAGCAGGTAGAATATATTTTAATGGTAAATGAAGTGACTGGGAGGGATCCCCATTTTTAGGTTTTTAGATCTACACAAGCCTGGTGAAGGGTAGAAAATACCCAAAGCTTCTGAGATTAATACCTCAAGGAAAAAAATCAAATATTCTGCCCACTCTATTATCAACTGTAGAGGTGACAACATGTAGATAGCATAGAATTTAATCTCATGAAAATACTACTCAGTAAATAAACATTTTTAATTGCCTAATATTCTCAACACTGGGCTCTACAGAAACACAGACATTCCCCCTCAGAGTTTAAGGGCATAAATAAAATGAATTGTATAGTCTATGCTCAAAAAAGCTTTTAAATGCATGAGCTACAACTACGTACAAAGCGTGAACTACAAGTACATATAATCAAAGCCTGCTATGACACGGAAAATAAGGTTACTCTGTTCCAGCCATTTTCAGCCAGTGTATGACTCAAGAATCTTTAAAGCATGGAACAGCTGACTACTTAGTCAGGGGCACTAACCTCTTGTCCCTTAGACTGTCAAATAAAAAAATGACAACAGCTGTCCCGTGTGAATGCATCAAAGTTATACCTATTTTTTTGGTCAGATCAGCAAAAACTATGTATTTCTGGGTATGCCACAAAATTTTAGTAATCAGTTTACATGTGCCATGAGATGAAAACAGGTCCAATGTCGCTGCTCTCTTCTAGTGACCATACTCTTCCTTACCACTACCGTAAGGAGCCACTGCAGGTCTGACAGTCATCTCTGCGTGAAAGCTTTGATGGAAAAGGTGCCCTAAGCTGGCTGGACAGGAATGACCTCAGTTTCACCAGGCTCTGCCTCTTTGCCTGCTGGCATTATCACCTTTGTCTATAAAATTTCTTCTACCTGTGTGGCTAGCTATTCACTTCCTGCATCCACTTGGGACAGCTGCACAGGTTCATTGCCACAAAGCATCTTCAGCAGCATCTGCCCATCACACAAGTGGCAGTGAACCTGAACCGACATGAGGAGACAGGCGCAGGCTTGTCATCAGATAGGCTCTGGGTGGGAGGCCGATTCGAGGTTTGCCTCACAGGGATTCCCTGTGCTGCTCATGCCGTGACAATCACGGGCACTTTGTCCTGAGTCATTTTTCATTTCAACTTACTTAGTTTTTCAAGTGTTTGGCATGCTTATCTTCCCAATGCGATGATTATCTTTCAGCCTCAGTTTCCCCATTTGTAAGATAGAGATCACACCAGCACCTACCTCACCAGGCTGTAACCGGCATGAACTGAGATAACTTGTGCAAACTGTTTGGTATACATGTACTGTATTAGTTTGTTCGGGCTACCATAACAAAATACCACAAGCCGGGTGGCTTAACAGAAATGGATTTTCTCACAGTTCTAGAAGTCCAAAATCAAGAAATTGGCAAGCGTGGCTTCTTCTGAGGCCTCTCTCCTCAGTCTGCAGATGCCCACCTCCTCACATGGTCGCCCCTTGCTGTCTGTGTATCTGTATCCTAACCTCCTCTTGTGATAAGATACCTATCGTATTGGATGCAGGGATGTCCAACCTTTTGACAGCTCTGCACCACACTGGAAGAGGAAGAGTTGTCTTGGGCCACACATTAAATATATCGCAACACGTAATCACAAAAAAATCTCCTAACATTTTAAGTAAATTTGTGATTTTGTGTTGGGCCACATTCACAGCCATCCTGAGCCACATGGGGCCCACGGGTCGCAGGTTGCACACTCCTGGGACACGTTTGACCTCATCTTGTTACGGAAAAATGAAACGACCAGACACTGAGGGGTTAGGAGCACGATCTTTACTTACGTGCACGGGCCCAGAGGAGACAAACTCCAAATTCTGAGCCCAGAACAATAGCCCCACATTCCCTTTATGCTGGGCTAAGTGGGGTAAGAGTCTTGGGAGGCGTGGTATAGATTTGGCGCAAAAAGGGCTTACAGAGGTGGGAGAGAAGCATTTACATTATAAGTCAGGGCAATTAGCATTTCATCTCTGGTATCAGCCTTGATTCCCTCTACAATCTGACTTTAGTTACCTTTATAAAGCCTCCTTCTCCAGATACAGCCATATTCCAAGGTACTGGGCGTTACAACTTGAACATATTAATTTTGGGAGGACACAATTTGGCCCAAACACACAAGCACTTCTGCTGTGATATTTACCAAAACCTGCCTTGTCGGATATATTGATGTTTTTATTATTAAATTGTAAGTGCTGTGAGTTTCCAGGTCTTTTTTCTCCTCTCGGTAACAACCCTCATGGCGCTATCTGGTCCTCGGCCACCACTGCAGCACTACCTCCTGCCTCCTTCCACACTGGCCTCCTTCCCACATCGGCCGCAGCCTCTGGTCCCCACAGGGATTACCTCCTCTAGCTCTGCCCTCCTCTGACCTCACTTGCCTCGGCTGAACCCTTCCACACCCTATCCAAAGCCATCTCCCCTACTAGGTGGTCAACTCTACACCTTAGCAAGGACTCTTCTCTGTTCCCTGATGCCTTCCCAGTCCCCAGTACAGTTCCTGATACTCAGTTGACCCTCTTTTGGGGAACATTCCAGAGTCAGCAATGAATGTTTCCTCTGAGCTGTGCCTTGCTTTTATTGTAATGAACAATGACATGGACATTTCGGGACACCAAGGCATCAGACCCTCTTACCCTTTATCCCAAATAGGCTAAATAAGGTTCAGAGGTGGCCCACACAGTGTTCAGACCTCCGAGAGTAAAACCTTTTCTTTTTCCCAGCGTCCAAGCATTCCGAGGAAGTCTGCAACCACTCCCATGGAGGTGGACCCAGAGGGCTTTTCCCACATCCACAGCTGAGCCCTGCTGGCCCAGCCTGGAGGCCGCTTCAATAACAAAGACATTCTGACTGTTCATATTACCTTCTCAGGGGCAGAAATGTTGGCCCATGGGAAACTGATCCTAATTCTACTACCCCATCTGGGGGTAGGTTCAGTGACGGGCTTCCTCAAATGGACTCAAAATATCCCAGGTTTACTGTTGAGTTGAAGCTACTGGTTTTTATTCATAAACAAAGTAATGTGTGAGCAGTTGTTACACTCCCTTTTTTGGGTCTGTTTGTTAAAAGTAAGGCTACAAAAAGTAAAGCCAAAAGCAAATAGCAGAAAGGTATAAATAAACAGCCACTGTGCTCAGTGCCAGGAAAGAGCTTAGCATGACTAAAGGAGAAAATGTTAACAGGTAAACTTCCGCCTAGCGTTTCCTGTTCAGCTGAGACCAATTCCTCGAAATATCTATTCTCAGAGCAACCCTTCTCTAATGCAGGCGCTAGCCTCGGACATGAGGTGAAAACAGGGTCCTCAGTCTTCCCTGAGGAATTTAAAGTTGTGCATAGGCCACCGCTCACAGATGCAGCAATCTGTGTGCGTCGGTATTTGTTTCTGTTTTTCCTAAATAATATAACGACAGAAATCCATATTTGCAGCACCGATGGTAAATTATTATGGCTGCTAAAATCCTTTTCAGTCAGCCTCACCAACTGCCATTGGCGAGGGTTAGGATCACGGTGCAGCGTGGGAAGCAGTACTGAGCTACACTTTGATTCATCCTTGCGGCTCTGCACCCTGATCCGGGCATGCTCACTTACCGCCTTCTGTTTCCAACTTACGTAAAATGCGGTTGCTCACCAACTGGGGAGACACGTGAGCTATACAATGGTGTCTACAAGGATGTGACCTAGTGCACAAAAAACAAAAAATATTTACCAAAGGATGCTAAGTTTGTCTCAGGAGAAGAAAGTTGTGTAAACACTTAGGGGATATTATCCTTTTTATGTTTTTCTAACTATAAAATTTATATTTATATGTATATAATTTATGATTAATATATTTTTAGTTTTATCTAAATACATAATTTACATTTAAATACATAAATGCTTATATATTTATCATATGTATATTCATAATGGAAAATATTTAAGTAAAGAAAACAACAAAGAAAAATAAAATCCTCTTTAGTGCCACCAGCCAGAGATAATCAATAGCAATATTTTAGTATATGTCCTTTTATTTATTCTGCTTTCCATATATATTTACATACCTTTTCTGCATTTATATAATTGGAACAATATGGTTTTAGTGGCTTACTATTTTCATGTATTAATTGTGAACATTTTCCCATGTTATTAGTCTTTTTAAAAATATTTATTTATTTTTAGAGTGAGGGAAAGGAAGTGAGAAAGAGAGGGACAGAAACATCGATGTGCAAGAGAATCATCAATTGGTTGCCTCTTGCATGCCCCCAACCAGGGACCAAGCCCACAACCCGGCATGTACCCTGAACTGGAATTGAACCGGCCACCTTTTGGTTTATAAGACAACACCCAACCCACTGAGCCATACCATTCAGGGCATTATTAAATAGTCTTCAGTAACTTTTTTTTTTTTTTTTGCAAATTCAGTAGATGAAAAGAGATATAGCAATTAAACGTCCTACATTACTACTAAAGTTAAACAGGAGACATTTGATAATTTTAAATTCTTTAACTTCAACTTGAACAGACAAAGGGAAAAATAGAGGAAAAGAGTACAGCTTTGAAATCTTAAAGCAAGCATAATCAATCAAACATAAGAACATGGAATAAAGGTGTTAGCCATGTTTTATACTCTTACAGTGAGAAACTTGATAAATTTTTGTAGAATTATACAATATGTGGATTTTAAATTAAGCCACACAATAGTCATTGGTTTTCTGGTATTAGAAGTAGCAATTCCACTGTCATCTCAGGGTCACTATTATCATTGACATACATGGGGGGAAGTCACTAAAAAGGCTAAAAAAAAACACTAATGAAAATTGTCTTAATGCAACAGAAAATAGATATGTTGGAAATTCCAAGTACTTATGGCAAAAATTATACGAAAATAAGAACATTAATATGTCTACCATAACGAGATGTTCACAAGAATAAAACAGTAAATTTTGAGCAGATAAATACCTACAGAGAGGAGGAAAACTTTGAAGTATTACTCACATAAACTATATACATTGCTCTTAATGAAATACAAATTTAAATGTATTATATCATGAGGGTGCATATTTTATTGATTGTCATAACCACTATAGCTATAGTTATATAGCTATAGATAGTGTAGCCAGGTGAAAAATATTAATATACAATGTCCCTTGGAAGTAAATGTTAAAACAAACACCTGAATATTTTTTCACTCCACAATATTCATTTTTAAAAAGATAAAGAGAGAGAGCAAAACCAACTTAAGTGAAAGCTGATTTCAATGCTCTTGAGTAGTTCCCGGTCGTTTCTCACCAGCTCTTCATGGAGGCAAATTAAAACACGTAAGGAAAGTTAACCTACAGGGCTTTCCCTTCGCACCATCCCTCTCCCTCTCTCCAAGGGAACTAAACATTTGCTTTTATCCAAACCCAAGGGCTAAGGAGAACTAGACACCGCCAACAAACTTGGCACCAAAGCAGCCTGCGCCCCAACTGGATCACTCTGATGCTCGCTATGGGACAGTGGGTCGCTAAGGTGCACGTCCTGACCGCCGGAGGCCTTTCCGCAGCCAGAGGAAAAGAAAACCAGTAAATTGAAGAGAAAGGGGCAAGGTAGTCCCTGACCCTATCACTTCTGCATTTTTTTGTAGGTGCTGGGGGACATGTCTGGCCACCACCCCCTGAAAAAAACCTGCAAAGCTCAAAAACCAGCATCTCTAGCCTTACATGCTCCTGATAGCGTTTTCAGACGCCCCCACTCCCTGGAGCTGAATCCCAGATGAGAAGCCCGCCCCATTCTAGACCACAGTGTGGAGCCCACGGAGCCCGGAGCTCGGGACGGCCCGGCGGCCGCACAAGCGCCGCGGGGACAGGCAGGGCACCGTACCGCCTTGTCCATGACGCTGAGCTCCGGCGCTTCGCGGGGATACGCGGCTGGTCGTGGCCGGCTGGTACTTGGCCCCGCGGCTATCAGGGTCCTCTGCACACGCGGTTCCCAGGCGTCTGCTCTGGCCGCACGTCGTCCCGCTCGCGCGGCTGTTTGCAGCTTGCGCGGTTGCCTTGGCGACAAGCAATGCTCCGCCTGGACCCGGCTTCCTTCTCCAGCTACCGCCGCTCCAGCGCCTCCCTGGGTCCGTGCGCCCCAGCCACCTTCACCGCAGCCCCCCGGGGACGGGTCGGGAGAGGGCAACCTTTCGCCGCGCTCCCTCCCCGAGCCAAGACGCTGTTTCTTGACTGTTTTGCATCAGGTTTCTGTGAGTTCTCAGCAGAATATTACTTCTAGCATGAGCCAAGTCCGCTTATATGGAACTTGTCTGAAAGCGGGATTTTAGGCTTTTCTAGCTCGAAAAGGGAAAAAACCAAATGGAATTTCGAAATTTTCAACTGTAATTCCCACATCTTCCCACAGTCTTGATTCCTGCCTAGGTTCCTCTCGTTGCTTCCTGGTCAGCTTAGAACTCAATGGAAATGTTTAACCTTGAGTTTTAACCTGGAAGTGACAAAGGTAATTTCCTAAATACTGTCTACCTGTCAGAGCAATAGCTGCATTCGCATGTGTGAAGTTCTCAGGAACTCTGCCTGAAGACTTTCCAAAGAACACACATATATCACACCTGCCAGCTCTTCCCTCTGTAGGACCGTCCATCAGAAATATAATGTGTGCCACGTGTAAGTTTATATTTTTTAGGGACCACATTTTAAAAGGTAAAAAGAAACAGGCAAACTTAATTTTAATAATGTTTTATTTAACCCAATAAATCCGAAACATTATTTCAACATATTATCAATGTAAAAATTATTCATGGGATAGTTTACATTCTTTTATCATACTTAGTCTTCAAAATCTTATGTGTGTTTAACAGTAACAGCCCGTTTCAATTTGGACTGGCCACATTTCGAACGCTCAGTAGCCGGTGTGGCTGGTGACTGCGGCACTGAGCAGTTTGGGTCCTACTAGACCACAGACGCGAGGAAGACCAGCTCTAGATTTCCATGGAAAGGAGAGCATTACGTCTGCTCATGAAGGCTATTTAGCAGCAGATTAGCTCTTGAACAGTGTCCCAGTTCTTACAAGGAAAAAAAAATCCTTCATCAGTATAAACTCTAAGTGCTCTTCAGAAACTAAGAAAATCAGGAATGATTTTTTGTCCTTTTTTAGTTTTAACTAATAAACTATTTTTTTAGCAGTTTTAGGTTCACAGCAAAAGTGAACAGAAGGATATGACATTTAACTATCTGACTTTGTAGGCATTTGTGTAACTTTGCCTACCACGGGCATCTGCCGCGTGATGCCCTGCGTGTTAAGAGAATACTGCCCGGGAACTCAGGACAGCTAAGTTCTATCTGCCCTCCCCTCTCCGGGACTACACAGCAGCAGTGTCCTCTCTCTCTCATTAGCATATTGTCAGAGTTAACTCTACAACCTAATATTCACTGCGGACGAGTTTAGAACCAGGTCCTCAAGAAAAGAGTTACTATTATAAGAGAGGTGAAAACTTGCTTTGACCAGGGGCGACAAGCCCCAGGGAGAAAGGGCATCCATAGTGGCTAAGCCTAAGAAATGGAAATGACAGCTCTTTTCTAGATGATTATTGTGCAACCTTACGCACAGCTGCACTCTTAAACTTGACTTTCTGAAGATGGAGTCAGCTCAGTGATAGGAACCTGGAATGAGATAACACGTTGGCTGGGAAGATGCTTGGGCTGGAGGGGCCCACACATTGTGCCTTAGATCCTGCCTGCTCTGCCCATGGCTAGAAATAACCCCACTCTTGAAGGAATGGGGCTAGCCTGCTTTGGGAAAATAACGTAACTTCTTCCTTCTCCTAAAAGAAGTTTAAAGTAAACCCCAAACTAGAACCCCCACTTAAAATTTTAAGCGATTCATCTTTGGTGGCTTGGTTTCCCAGCATACAGGAGGTACTCGAAAAATAGCTCTTGAATTTAAGAAGACCAAATGCATTAACACATGGTGATCTATTTATTGTCCACCCACATACAATCGAAGACATCAAGGCTAATTATATACAATCATAAGATTTCAGATCTGACAATAACCAATGAAGTCTATGATTTTGTTTTATAGAAAAGGTTATCATTTTATGGAAAAGGAAACAAAGGCCAACTCTTAAGAGGCCATTATTTATTGACAGAGACAGGACTAGAAACCGAGTCTTTTTTTTTTTTTTGGTACTGTGTTGTATAATATATTTTAAGACTTAAAATTACATATTTCATTTTCCAGGTCTGATTTTCAAAATCACAATGCTTTTCTAATTTTACCAAAAAATAAATCTATTATATGTAGCTCGACAAAATTTTATTAACTGTTTTACTTCCATAGGTCGAAGGGGGCGTGACTTTTGTTGCCGGTCATACATTGTGGGCTAGTAAACATCAACAGGCAGTGAAGGAATGATCAGTTCACAATCAATATTAGTTCAAATGATAAAATTGGCAATGGAAGAAGTCACTGTTGTTGGCTAACCCACCCACATTTCAATTTCATTCTTCTACGCCTGCTTCTCATATATATGCAGGAAATGGCAAATATTTCCCGGGCTCCCTTGAAGTTCTAGGACATGACCGTAGCTCATGAACCACAAATGGCAGTCTATGAGGGCGCTGGGAAACACATTTACTTTCCTCATAAAAGATAAGTTCAGGTCTTCCCTTCATACTTTCTGCAATGAGACCATGATGCCTGGAGTTGTTGCAGCTCTGGAAACATTATGAAACACAGCCATATTATGACTGTCTTAGTACATTCGGGCTATTATAACAAAGTACCATAGGCCACATGGCTTACAAACAACAGAAAATTTTTTCCCACAATTCTAGAGGCTGGAAGTCCAAGGTCAGGTGCCAGCATAATCTCTCTCTGGTGAAGGCGCTGTGCCACATTACAGACTGCCGACTTCCCCTTACGTCCTCATACAGAGGAAAGAGACCCACTGAGCTTTCTGGCCTCTTCTTATAACGGCAGTAATCCCATTTATGGGAACTCCACCCTCATGACCTAATTACCTCCCAAAGCTCCCACCTCCTGATACCATGCCGCTGAGACTGGGATTTCAACATGTGAATTTGGGGGGGACACAAATATCTGGTTCATTGTAATGACCATGAGGGAAAAGCCCTTTGAATTACAAAAATGGTAACTTTAATAACTTTGAGTCACTGAACCAACAATAGCAACTGTCACTCCAGACCCATTCGTTATATGGAAAATTAAACCCCTATCTGTGTAAAGTTCTATAGATTGTGTTTTCTGTTCCCTACAACTGAAAACATTGTTAAATAATATGGAAACTGCCAGCCATTCGGGCTTTTGTAGGTTGATTTTATTTTATACAAACACACGAATTATAAATTGGACAGTCACAAAGTAAACTCAAAACCATCCCGCCCTGAAGGCAGGAGGGGTGGCAGGGGTCAAACCACCCACAAGTAAAATCTCCAGTTGGTTTTGTTCAGATCCACCAAGTGCAGATGCTGGGTGAGTGGCAGCCCTTCTACTCCATGACTGCCACCATCTCCCCGGGGAACCAGAATCCCACTCTCTGTTTTGGAGAAAGAGGATGAGTGCCCTTGGAGGCTGAGCAGGGATACCTGCCCCATGTAAGTAAGATGAACTGAACAAAGCCTCCAGGCACAGGTGGGTGTTGAACAGGTGCCTGGCAACCAGCCAGCCTTGGGATGCTTTTGTCTGCTGGTAATGAGGAGACCTGCAGGCGGGGCTCCTCTCCACAGGCACCGCTCAGAGGTGCTCCTTTAAGCATCTGCGGGTGTAGACCAGGCCACTCTGGGCAGGGGTCCTCCCTCCCCCTGGTCCTCCAGGTACCACAAGGCCCAAGCGCACCATCTTCAGGGCCCTCCAACCACTTGACTGCTCTGCCTGCATCCGTTCCCCAACTGGTATCAGCAGGTATGCTATCATGACTGCTCCATGGCACCTAGGCTGCTACTGTCATGCTGGGTCCCACAGGGGGTGGCACCAGAAGGCACTGTAGTGGACCTTTGTCCTTTTGGATTGACCCCCATCTAAATCCCTTTTCTATATTTGCAAAATTTCCCACCAAGCAGAGCCCTCCTTTCCCAATAGAAACAAAAAGTACCAAATACTCTCCCAGACCCTTTCACTGCTAGGGCAACAGCATGTGACTCAGATGTGACCAATCAAATACACCCACCTTGAACGTGAACATGGGACAGTAGAGAATAGGTTCTGGCAGACGGTGGCAGCAGCGGCCCTGCACTGAGTTTCCAAGGCGGTCATGGCAGCAAAGGCCTCCTAAGCTGAGTCCGGCCATCAGTCCGGCGGGCGGCAGCATCCTCAGACAGGCTGATTTTGTGGCCGGTGTCTGACCAGTCCCTGGCCCAGTTGCTGCTGATAGATCCTCCTGGCCATTTTCCAAGCCTCACCGTCCAACTTTCTGAGCTACTCTGAGTTGCCCAATAGCTTTCAGTACATCCTTTTTCTCCTCCACCTTTTTGTGCATACGTTCTACACTGCCTCATTCTTTGGTCACCTTAATGACATTGACAGGGGGCTGTTGTGTGTGCAAGGTACTTTACTAAATTTGGGAATACTAAGAAATAAAGGACTTACACAAGTAAAGAAGGAGAGGTTTCAAGTAGCATCGTAAATATAACCTTGTCAGGTGTGGGGGGCCAATTTAAATAAGTTAAGCTCTTCAAAGGGAGCGTTTTCACAGAGAAGAGGGAGCTGAGCGCTAGCTCCTAGTCTTGTGTACTAGTTTCAGAGGCTTAGCAATCAGAATCCCACTAGAGAAACACAACCAATAGGATATATACTCATGTGTGTGTATATGTCGGGGGTCGTGGGGAGAGGAGAGAGAGAGACGGGGTGGAGAGAGAGAGAGAGAGAGAGAGGGAGGAGAGAGATCTATTTCAAGGAATTGGCTTCGGCTGTTGTGGGGGCTGGCAGGTCCGAAATCCTCAGGGCAGGCTGTCAGAGAGATGAGGCTAGAAACGCCCGGGCAGGAGCTGAAGCCGCAGCCCGCAGGCAGAATTGCTTCTTCCTCAGGAAACCTCAGCTTTGCTCTTAAGGCCTTTCAACAGTTGCCAGTTACTCAATCGCAATCTGATACAAAACAAACACAAGAGTGACATTATTTGCAAAATTTCAAAAATACAAAGACTTTTACAATTAAAACTTAGACTTTCCACCAAAAATAAAATCTTGTAACCTAGAAAGTTAAACATAAAGGATAGAAAAGGCTTTTTTTATCCATCTGAGAAAATATCAAATTGCCACAAAAGGATTAAACTAAAAATGTATGCACTTGCCCTGATCGGTATGGCTCAGTTGGGTTGGGCACGGTCACACAGAGTGAAAGGTGGCCAGTTCGATTCTCCGTCAGGGCACATGCCTGGGTTATGGATTTGGTTCCCGATCAGGGTACAGATGAGAGGCAACCAACTGATGTTTCTCACATTGATGTTTTTCTCCCTCTCTTTCTCCCTTCCTTTCCCCTCTCTCTAAAAATAAATGAATAAAGTATTTTTTAATATATACACTAAAAAAGAAACAGAAAAGACTTTTCCATTGTACTTTATATATGTAGAATCATGGTTTACCAAAATAGAGAGTGAGGCAAAAGGAGGTTTATAGCTGTTCATATGGAAAATAATACAATAATTAATAAATAATAATGCAAGAATAAACTGTGTTTCACATACTCACAATTGTAAACCTACTTTTGCCCCACCCTGTATTTGTAAGAATGGAGAATGTATTACCCACAATGTACAGACCTCAGTATAATACTAGCAAAATGTAACAAGTAACTTGGGGTGTGAAATTACAATAAGTTTTAAGTGCTAGCATAAAATATATGTAACAAAACTACATTTATTTTTTGCCAAGGTACAATGTTCTAATAACATAATAAACCATCATAAAAAGGATTTACATTTTTATTAAGGCAATATTTTCTACCAATAGCTTAATACATGTCACCAAAGCATTACTTAAATGTTTAAAAAAAATAGCCCTGGCTGCTGTGGCTCAGTTGGTTGGAGCATTGTTCCATAATCAGAAGGTTGTAGCTTTGATTCCCCATCAGGGTTCAACCCGCAACATATCTGGGTTATGGGTTCAATCCCTAATCCGGGAGCATATGATCCCCAGTCTGAGCTCACAGGAGGCAAGCAATTGATGTTTCTCTCACACATCAATGTTTTTCTCTCTCCCTTCCTCTCTCCTTTCTTCCCTCTCTAAAGGCAATAAAAAACCAAAATGTTCTCTTGTGAGAATGAAATAAATAAGCAAATAAATAAAGTTTGAAAACTAATAATGCAAAATAAAAATGATATAAATGCATGAAGGGTTCCTTTGTTATTTAAATGATCTTTACATTGTATATTTTAGTTTAGGCCTTCAGGTATGGTCTCAGATTATCAAAACCAAATGCAATACTCTATCAAAGAAACAGCTGCTTTCTGGCACTTGGATGACCTCACTAATAATTTTTAATATTGAATTGTTATAGCATACTCTCAGCCAAATTGCAAAGAGCATGTGTCAAAGTTTTATTTCAAATTTTCCACAAGAGAAGAGCCAGCCAATTCAAAAATATCCCTTCTGCAAGAGATATTTATAGAAGAAAAAGAAAGGGGGACTGTTAAAAAATTTTTTCCAAAATTTGGAAATAAGAAAGAATGAAGCTTGTGTGACCTTTCAGTCTTTGAGTGGAGACTCATTTAATAACTGGCCTAATCAAGGATTGCTTAATTCTTCAGGGAAATACACCTTTGTTGAATTATTACGATTCATTAAGGTGCAAACTCTGAAGTTACAGGTTCACTAGCAGATTTCTGTCCACTAAGAGTGAAACGATTTCTGTCTTGGAGAGCTTACCATTTTATGGTCACATAGGCCAATTAACCAGGTTTGTATCTGACTTTGCATTTTTTAATTCGGCCATCTTCCATTGATGATATCCAGCATTTTCCACGATTTTAAACTAGCTGGATCTCTCACTGACAAATTAAATAAATCTTGAGTGATGCTGTATTATATGTATATAAGAATCATGCTTTTCAATTTTTTGAATTATATTTTTATATGATACAGTATAAAAATGCCTATTGTCAATAGGCTATTGACCTCAGACTCTTCGAAAGGCAGTTGGATGGGTTAGGCAGGCACATAACTTCCCAGAAGGGTGTCGTAACATCCTTAATGGTCCTCAGCAAATGGTTCAAGAATACTAATTACAATATATCCCAGAAGGAGTTTTAAATTATGTCTGCAAAATTTTATGTACCTTGTTTGCAACAGTTTTTTTCCTCAGTTGCCATTTTGAATTTGGAAAACACTGTATACTGGATACCATCAACTGACAGAAATAACAACGAAAGTATACTCTGTCACAGAATTTTACTGCAGGGGGAATATCTGAAAGTAAAATGCAGGATAATTCCTAGAACTGGGCATTTTAAAAAATCTATCCTGCCAATAAAGAGGAGACTTTGTTGCGTGCCTCTGACATGCTTCATAATCTATACTCTCTTTTCTGAAAATTCAATCCAAAAAGGGAAAGGGAATTTCAAAATGCCTCATCTTTTTCAATCTGCTTTGATGAAAAATGACAGAAACCCACTCAAATGAGCTTAAGCAAAGAGGATGAGGGGCAGGGGGGATTCAGGAGTTCTCTCTGGAGCCAGAAGGCAGGAGCTGTAGCCCGGAGGCAGGCTAGGGGCATCCAGCGAGCTCCCCTGGGTCTCCGCAGGATGACCCGCAAGCCCCTCCTCTCTGCATAGCTCCCCCTGAAGAGCTCTGCCTCTCCATGGGCTCAGCAGGAGGCCGTGTGTACAGGTCCTTAGTTGAAGCACACAGCAGACACTGACTGGCTAGCATGTCTTAACCCCAATTCCTGGAGAGAGATCCTTGGAACTAGCTCACACCCTGGTCCAGTCAGTCCTGGCCAGTGAAGACAATATGACCTAGGAACCCCTCCCTACGGCGGGGAGGAAGGGCACGGACTAGGCAGACACCCAGTAGTGTACACTACAATCCAAGAGGGACCACTGCAAGGAAGCGAAAATTCTTCTCAAGCTTTCAGCCTGCATCTCACACCATAATGTTCCATCCATTTCTTCATTCATTCACCCATCAATCAAACAAGCTGTAAGCACTGGCCATGAACCAGATGCCGTACTAGGGAAAAAAGATGAATAAGACACAGTCTCTGTCCTTTCTGTTACTGTCAAAGGCAAGAGCATTTGTAAAATCCACTCAATTTCTTGAACAAATGAGGACATTCTTAGCTCAAGGAATATGTCTATTCTCCTTAATGGCCAAACATACTAAAATTTTAGATTTCTCTCAGACCAATTTCTAATGTGTTCCACTACATTAACGACTGGCAACGACGCTGCCATATCTCCTTTGTGTTAGTCCTCTTAGATGAAGATAATCCAGGTTAGCCTGGACAGAAAAACTTTTTTAACAGTAATTTCATTACAAAGTTAGACCTCAAGAGAGAGACATAAGCAACACAGTATATAAAGATTTAAATAAAATTGTTTTACTTTAGTGTAATTTTAAAAAATTAAATGAATCAACTCTTGGGCTACTCGTCATTACTATTGTTGGGACTACAGTTTAACCTCCTGGGTTTTGCTCACGAGGGCAAGAATGGTGAGATTTTAGGGAAGTCCAGTTCCTTCTCATCCAACATGCTTAGGTAAACATGGGAATAGCTCCCTCTCAAGATGCTAGGCATACGGAGTCTCATACGAAGTTCAGTCTTTACGAAACTGGATGTTTGTAATACCACAAGCGAGGGCTGCGCTACGGTATGTCTTTTCATTACTTGTAAAGAAGGGATTTGCTCAGCAAGGGAATTTGTACACAAAATTCATCCAAGGGGGAACAGTTTAGCCCACTGAATCCTTCTGTAAGTAATTACAGCTTTCAAATATTTGCAAGCACTCCAGAGAACTATGTATTCATAAATCATTGATACATTAATTGGAAAGCATTCTTATATACTCGTCAAATATAATTCCCTTGGGACTTTTTCTAGGCAATGCTTTGCTATCCTGGGCCTAATCATGGTGTGTGTGTGTGTGTGTATATATACATATATATGTAATAAATGTACCTCTTTTTTTATTTACATGCTGAATTTCATTCTTTTGTCTCAACTAGTAAGAAAGACAGATGTGTGAGTGTGTGCACACAAGTGTGTATAAATATTTGGAAATCTCTCCCAGTTTTTCCTTACCTGAATTGCCCTTTCTCTTCCCAGTAATCTGACAGGAGTGAGGGCAGGGTGCCCGGCTGGCAGGACCAGGACAGGGCCAGGAGCTGGTAAGGTGCTCGAGGCCTGTGGGTCCAGAGGCACCCAAATCAAGGAGAAGCGGAACTCAAAAGTGTGGAAAAGCTAATGTCCACAAAGCCACAGAGGAAAAGTTAAGTTAGTCCTAAGGAATTCTAGATTCAGACCTAGAATTTCTTCAGAGAGGTGAGAAAATGGAGACATAGAGCTGGAAAGGGGGTCCAGTTCGAAAAGGCTCAGGGAGAAAATATCCCAAAACAGCCAAGGCTCTCACAGCTTGTTTTTGTGAGCACCCAGGGAGCCCTTGACCACTACCAAAAAGGTATCTCAACAGAAATTTAAATGAGTAAATGTTCTAATAGAATTCCTGAAAGTGACCAAACCACAAACAAAGTGCAATAAAATTCTTCCCTCCTGTTAACTCCTACCTTGTGCTTTAGGGCAGGTTTGAGAAGGTTAAATTCAATCAAGCAACCAAGAGTTTGCCTATGCTTCCAGGAGGCTTCGTAATGCAGGCGACACTCTTGGTTTAAGCAGCTGAAAGGAGAAACGGGATAGATGAACACCGATTAACAAGCTCAACTCCATTCCATTTTCACCTCAACCACAACTTTCCTCAGTAATGTCCTTAAAGAAGGACAGCTAAACATTTTTTTCCTTTTTATTTTTAACTTATTCTGCTTTTCCCTTTTTATTCTTTAGTGTCATGAGTAGATATAACCCCCTTTAAAATTTTTCAAAACAACCATTTATTGAATGAAGGCAACATTTGGGAAAACTCATTGCAGAGAGAAAGCACACACTTTTTAGTTTTCATTGTTTCAAAGTGTTCATTTGTTTTCCTCTAAACCATTACAAAACTGGTTGTGTATACTTTACATGAATCATAAGTAGTGAGAGTCAAAATCCTGGGAAAGGTATAGACCTGGTTCAAGTTAAATAAAGAATCCTCCATTCTCAGACTCATTATAGAAAAGCAGTGACTATATCACTCTTTTTAAAACTAGCTTTCATTAAATGGATTTTTAAAGAGTTTTTAGCTCTGCCCTGGCTGGTGTGGCTCAGTGGATTGAGTGCCAGTCTGCAAACCGAAAGGTCATGGGTTCGATTCCTGGTTGGGGCACATGCCTGGGTGGCAGGCAGGGTCCCCAATTGAGGGCATAGGAGAGAGGCAACCTATTGCTGTATCTCTCACACATCCGTGTTTCTCTTCCTCTATTTCTCCCTCCCTTCTCCTCTCTCTAAAAATAAATAAAATATATTTTTTAAAAGTTTGTAGTTCTAAGAAAGTTATTTTTGTGTCCGCCAATAACAATTTTACTAACACCAAAAGGCATATGACCCTTAAAATGTGGCAAGATCTATTTTCCAAATTCCATCAGCAGAAGGTACTAAAATGTGTATACAGAGTTCTCAATTTACTACATTATTTTAGCCTGCGTAAAAGGCTGTGCCACAAAAGGGAATGTAATGAAGAGGGTTAATGTTCAAGCTACTTTGTGCACATTTTAATCCCATGTGATTTGAAATTCTGAGAAGCGCAGATGGTTGACCAAGTGCAAGAGCTGTGATGGGTGGAAGACCACCTATGGACACGGCGCACAATTACAAACATCGAGCACCACCTAGATTAGCACTCACTGTGTTGTTGTTTTCATTATTCTGCAGCAAAAAGGTAATGGTAATGACATTACAGTTCAATAATACATCAATCCATTTTATTAAAGATTCACCCTCTCAACTTTCCTCCTTTTGAGAGAGTTTAATAGTCTAGGGCGTGAGAAATCCAATAGCATCTCCCCACTCATTTAGAGGTTTTTCCAAGATCCTTTATGATAGTGTGGTTTATAAAAACTATATGTATTTAGACTTCATTCCTAAAATTCTTGCAATTTCCTGTGACTAGAACGATTTAGGTGTCTTTTGTTATGTTAATGGACAACCTGGGGAAACTAGCTAAGGATGGAGGCTGGCTGCCAGGAGGACCAACCATGTGATTAGAGGGTTGGGACTTTCAGTCCCTACACATGAGCTGCAGGGAGGGGAGAGGGGTTGGAAATTAAATTCAATCGCCCGTGGCCAATGACTTGATCAACAATATACCTATTAATGTAGCTTTCATAGAAACTCAAAAGGTTTGTGAGCACGTGCAGACGGGGGGCGAGAGCGGCCCCTGCAAGAAGACATGGGAGTCCCTTGCCCTTTCCCCACGCCATGCCTTATGTGTCTGTCCCATCTGGCTGTCCCTGAGTGATGTGCTTTCATAATAAACTAGTTATCTGATAAGTACAATGTTTCTCTGATGTCCCTGAGCTGTTTTAGCAAATTAATCAAACCCAAAGAGAGGGTCATAGGAATCCCTAATCTACAGCTTAGAGTGACAAATGCACAGGTGACAACCTGAACTTCCTATTGGCATCTAAAGAGGGGGATGCTGGGGAAGAGCAGTTTCATGGGACTGAGCCCTTAACTCATGGGATCTGATGCCATCTCCAGGTAGTGTCAGAATTGAGCTGAGTTGTAGGACACCCCGCTGGAGTCAGAGAATTGCTTGGTGTGGGAGAAAAAACCCACACATAGAAACTGGAGTCACAATCAATAGCCCCGTTTTCATTCAGATCTGGTAATAGGATAATCGGTCAACTATCAAAGTCATGACTGGTCCATTGCAGCTGGGTTGCCCAGTTACTTTCTCTCCTTTCTGGACCTTCCACCTCCTTTTTATATCTTGTCTGTTATACCTCCAACCCTATGAATACAGCCCATCTGCAAATTCAGCCCTTTCCAGACCTCAAAATCACTAGAAGGAGAACTATAAGGCGTTTCAGACCAACGATTAGCCTCATCCTGCTCAGTCTTCACTCTTGTTCTAGACACTGGGCTTTCTGTCCTCTCCACTGAGTACCTGACCTTGTTTTGTGCAGTCCCTGCCCCGAAAAGGCAAGGATTCCCCCATACCCGACTCAGACCCTTCAGGACCTGGGCCTTTATATGTCTACACAGGAGAACTTTGGCACTACACAGTGGTTTGCGTGCATGTTTGTGAGCCTATGAATGTAAGTTTAAAAAATACTGCTATCAAAATTCCTTCTCCTGTTTTCTGTTTCCTAGGAGATGCTTTTCACACACACACACACCCAAAGAAAAAGATAATTCTATCTTAGCTTCTAAACAAAAAGTGTCCTTAAGTCCTTAAGTCCCTGACTCCAGAATTCTCTTTGGACATCTATGACACATCAGGAACTACGATGTGTAGGCAATGGTTTCAAAGGCACATAAGACAAATATGGTCCCTACTCTCAAAAACCCAACAGTCAACCAATACATATAATACAGTGAAACTCTTAAATAATAGAAGTACATATGTGCTAGGTGTACGATGAAGGAAAGTAACGAGAAGAACATTTGCAGATGTTAAGTTAGCTATGAAGACATCTATGTAACTGTAGGTAAAGATGTTGGAACATCTGTATCTGCTGGGTAGGGGCTGTGTTAGGGTAGATAGGTGGGCAGTACACGGTGTATATAACTGAATCTAGGAGTCTGATTTTTCCTAATACAGTTTCTTCCTAAAGTGACCTGAAAGCACATAGAATTAAATAATTATGGAATGAATGGGTAAAACACATGAATAAAGTAGTTAATCTTTCTGTTTTACAAGCTTATAGGATGCTGTTCCTCCCATGTTAAGTTCATTTACTGGAATAACCTACCACTTGAAGTTCTTTTTCAATGACCCCAGCATGAGGATTTTGGTTCCCAGTGTCATCTAAAGGCAAACAGAAAGTACTGCATTTGAAATAATCTGAGAGGAATTATTTCATTCTCTCTCTGTCCATACCCTCCCCCAATCCTTTAGACCCATCATTCTTTTTCAGCCCTTTTTTTTCCCATGTCTTTCACCACAGTTTCTGAACTTCTAATCCTCTTACCACCTGAGAACCTCCTTTGGTCACTTTGTCTCCTTGACAAGGTTGTAAAGTCATAGAAAACATGATATTTTGTTCTCATACTTTGTATATTGAAGATTCTCAAAAAAAAATGTGTAAGAGGAGGGAAGAGAAAGAGACAGAGAAAACACATGAAAAGATGCTCAACATCATTATTCATTAAGGAAATGCAAATTAAAACTATAATAAGGTAACAGTTCACACTAGGATGACTAAAATTTTTAAAAACACAGATGACCCAGCTATTCTGCTCTTAAGTAGGGACCCAAGAGAATGAAAATATGTGTTCAAACAAAAATGTGAATGCAAGCGTTCATGGCAGCATTATTCATAATAGCCAAATGTGGGAATAATCTCAATTGCCAAATAACATTCCATTGTATGGAAATACCACATTATCCATCCAAATGATGACCAGGAAAACAAAGTATAGTATATCCACACAATGTAATATCACTTGGCTTTAAAATGAAATAAAGTACCGATGCATATTAAAATATGGATGAACCTTGAAAACAATGCTAAGTACAAGAAGCCAATCACAAAAGACAAAAAATCATAGGATTCCATTTATGTGAAATGTCCAGAATAGGCAAATCCGCAGACACAGAGAGCTGAACAGTGATTACCTAGCACTGAGGAGGAAGACAGAGGGAATGGTGAATGACTCCTAATGGGAAGAGGTGTGTTGCTGTGGTGCTGAAAACATTCTGAAATTAGATTGTGCTAAGAGCTTGCACAGTTCCAAGAATATACTAAAAACCATTGAACTGAATACTTTAAATGGGTGGATTTCATGGTGTATGAAATATAACTATCAATAAAGATGTAAAAAAGAGAGAAGGAATTGCTTCATGTGACTTAAGATCAAATTACATTCTTGAATGTAAATACTAACATAATGAAATCTACCTCATACTAGCAGCATTTATAAAGGCAACAAAAGTCCTTGTTTTGCCCATTCTGGGAATTAGCAACTTGAATGTGATACATAGGAGGGAGCCACCCAGTTCAGAAAACCATCCATAATAATACTTATGGACTTGGTAAGAATGTCTGAATTCACGCCATGGATGAAAACTAAATGTAGTTTACAATAGAATTGACTTAAGCATAATTATACACCCCAAAGGATAATGATATAGAGTAAGAGGAAATGAACTTAGAGTTAGTAATTTCTGACTTCCCCACCAGAAACAATGTGAGGGTAAGAAAACGTTTTCCGGGCCGGCGCAGCCAGATTTTTCATCGTCCTGATTCACGTTGCTTCCCGCGGCTGTTTCTGTGCATCCTGCAGCTCTCTTGCCTCAGTCTGTTCGGTTCTTAGATGTCACTCTCTGGTTGTAGAGCTTGTATTATTTGCAGAAACTTCTCGTCCTCTGCTCAAACTTTACTTATCCTCCAGGACTTAATCATCAGCATGTCTAAAACAATATAAACCCCAAAAAGATCTATGGAAAATTTCTTACAAAAGAGCTTCTGTTTCTCTGTAGGTACATACTGGACCCTCGGTGGCCACAGGACACCAGTCAGTCCTTTCGGGTTCCGCATTCTATGCCATGTTGAAGTTTGTGATATTTCTCTCCTTTGGACAAGAAGAGTGATTTGGCTCACACTGCCTCAAAAATCTGTGTTTGGGATCTCCTTTCAGATGTTCCTGGAAAGACACTGACACAGAGGTTAACCCTGGATGGTCATTGCTTGGTCTGCCTTCCAATACTTGGGATAAAGGACACAATTTGGTTTAGTATGTGCTTCCTTTTTCTTCTTCCTCTTACCCTATGTACTTCCTAATGCCATTTCTTCTGGGTTCTTGGTTCTCCAGAGCCACCATATCTCCCCAGGGTTACCCACATGATAAGGTCCTAAGTGGGGAATTCATGTGAAAATTTTGCCTCAAGTCTTTAGGGCGGAAGCAGAGAACTAGACAAAGACTTATTAGAAGGAAGGGGAAGGAGAGTGTAAGAGGACTTAATAGGGCAGTAATTCGTGGATTGAAGAGTTGAGGTCAAGACAACATCTTCTGCTTTGTAACTCTCTAAATGCTGATGGCAAAAATTTTTAACTGAGCTGAGTGGCTGCACTACAAATTCACGTGTTCCATCTCACAGCTGGGTTCTGAATGCTTCTTGACAATCATTTTCCTAATCAGTACATGATTTCCTTTCCATCCCTCTCTGCAGCTGCTACCAGCCTTCACCACATCTCTCAGCTCCCCACTGCCATCCCTACCCCCTTCTCTCCCCAGAGCGGATTGCACTTTCAGTGAAAAAGCAGACACTATGAGCTGCCGCCTCCATCAGCATCCCTTTCTTCAGCTCAAAATCCCTTTCTCTGCTCTGGCTCGGGTCACCTTCTGGTCTCCCAGCAAAGAGTCCTGAACACCATCGAGGATCAGCCCTCCATCCCTTATAAGATAAATAGGCCAATGCACGTTCAGGGGCTCGAGGCCTGGCACCAACCCTTACCAGCTTTGCAGCTTCGGGCAAGTGCTAACTTCTCTGTGCTTCTGTTTCATCACCTACAAAACGGGGGTAATACAATGGGGGTAATAAAACTTTCATTAATTTTATTTATCTGAGTAAAAAATTCAAGACCATGCCTGGCACATAATAAACCCCTCTGTCAGTGTTCATTATTATTATCATTGTGTACTAGTATTAATGTGCATTATATTATGTACATAATTTATGTGTAGTAAGTACCAATGTGTGTCAATATCAATAATAGTTAACAGTGTCCTACTGCGCACCTGCCTCTCTGGCCTTGTCCTTCTCAACCCCCTTGTGAGTATCTCTTCCACTGCCCATCCTATAAATGTTAGTAAGGTGTTTCCCTTCTCTTTCTCCATCTACTCCTTGCACAGTCCCATCTATTCCCATGGTTTCAATTTCCCTCCTTTGTCCTCTAGGCTGTAGAGCAGGGCTACCCAATATAATTGTTGCAGCTGTTATGGATTGAACTGTGTTCCCCAAAAAGATAACATTCAAGTCCTCACCCTTGGTATGTTTGAACGTGGACCTATTTGGAAATAGGGTATTTGCATGTGTCATCAACCTAAGATGAAGTCATATTGGATTAGGGTGGGTCCCTAGGGTGTTCTTAGAAGGGGAGAAAGATTTGCAGGTACACACATGGGGAAGAACGCGTACGAAGATGAAGCAGAGAGCCAAGCGGCGCGTGTACAGTGCAGGCACCCCAAGGGCGCCAGGCCACACCAGACGCTAAGAGGCAGTTCTGGGACAGATTCTTTCTCGGGGCTGCCAGAGGAGCACAGCCCTGCTGACACCATGATTTCAGGCTTCAGATCACCCCGGTTTCACCCAGAACTTCGAGAAAAACTTTTGCTGTTGCTTTCCGCCCCCCATTTTATGGTAATTTATGTCGGCCTGAAGACAGAGATGATGGAAATGTCCTCCGTCTGCTCTCTGTGGTACTGTGTCCACTAGCTCTATGTGACCGCTGAGCGCTTGAAATGTGCCTAATCTGCCTGAAGAACTGCATTTAAAATTCTATTTCCTTTTCATCGATTTAAATTTAAAGAGCAACAAGTGAATGGCGGCTAGCATCTTGGACATGGAGTTTTAGATCCATATATTAACTGCCAGCAGGGCAGTTCCTCTTGGATAGGACCTAAAAAATGCAAACTCCTACTCCACATGTTCATGACAAATGTCTTCCCCTCAAAGCTGCTCCTCCTCCTGTCTCAGGAAAGATGCCTCTTTCACTACCCAAAACTTAGGATGTCCTTTTTGGTTCCCCTTCTCCCTTGGCTTCACATGCAGCCAGTTACTAAGGCTACCTCCTAAATATTTCCCGTCCTAGGATCTCGCTGCGTAACTTGGTCAGTAGGGCAGGTCCTGATTTGGCCCCTCCCAACTCCTCCCTGGCCATGGCCACTTGACCTCTAAGCCCAGTTTTGTGCTCTCTTTTGCAGTTCTCCCCCTCCTCAAACCCCTTGCCCTGGCTAAATTCTTTCAGGGGTCATCTTCCCATTCAGGGAGCCCTAACTGGAAGTACAAAACAAGGTTATATACCCTTTGGTATGCTCTTATAATGCTGAGCTATCCTACTGCAGGAGAGTTGACATTGTACTGAAGCAACCCCTTTGTCTTGTCTGTATCCCCATTACCAGTTGTATCTACAGGACCTAGCACTGTACCTGGCATACAATGGACACCCAATAAATATTTGATGAACAAACAAGTGAATCATGAATGAATGAACGAGTGAGTGAATGAATGAATAGAACTAAACCAAACCATACAGGTTATCAGGAAAAACTGTTAGCATTGTCACTAATTATGAATACTAGAAAAAAATAACGAAAGATAGAATAGATTACAGACTTGCTTTGGTGGTATTCAAGCGATGCTGATTACAGTTATTTATCTGAAATTTTACTTTCTATACCTAATTACCATGCAGGAAATGCAAGGATTATGTATATCATTAGATGTGTCAGATCAACTTGGTTGGGTTTTATTGCATTATAATAGTAAACTATGCATGTATGGTTAGGCTACATAAATTATTATGGATGTAGCTGGTTATCTGTTCCCACCCTTTAAAAAGTTTCTTGCCTCTGTTCCTCATTCCACAGTATCTCCAACACCATGAAAATAAGCAGTGGGCCGAGAAATGGGCAATCACTTCTAACCATGTTGAACACAAAGCAATAATGAGCCCACTCTGATGATGATTCTGTTGATATGTTACTCATCATTCTAATGCACTTGACGGCTACAGAGACTTTTATGGACGTCATTCTATTTAATCATCTCTTCAACACTGTAAATAATTCAAATTCTCAGAATTTCAGTGACTTATTCTAATAAATGTCAGTGTCAAGAACACAGCCCACATTGAGACAGGCTTGGGCAGAATGGGGCTCGAAGTTAACCACATTTGAAATTACACTTGCTAAGGTTTATATAAAGCATGTTTTTGCGCATCTCTTCAGTAACACCCGGCGATCTGGGTGTTATTAGCCCCTTTCTGCAGACAAGGCGACGGAGGCAGAAAGGCTGAGAAAGTTGCTCCAGGTCTCAGAGGTGGTAAACAATGACTTTTGAACATGAGTTCTTCGGCTCAAGAACCTATGCTTTTCCCCACATGACTGAGTTCATGCCTATCGGCCCATGCTTTATCAGGAAAGTAGAAATATAGACATCTCCTGGTCAGGAGGTGCTAGGTTGAGGGCTTGAGAAAAGGAAGTTGAAAAGGTTCCAAGCAGCTGCTTTGGGGGTCACTGAATGATCCACTCTGCATAAAGTATAAGAATTTCCAAGCATTCCTGAGAGCCTGGCTGAAAATATATCGCTTATATCACGTAGTGGGTTAAAGATGGCCAAAACTTCTGTGACCTTTCTGCTATTGAGAAGGGGGAGCTATTTCCACGTCCCTTGATTCTGGCTGGTCTGTGACTTCATCGGACACTAGAGCAGGAAAAGGAGGTTGCTTGACTTCCAAAGGTAGGCCCTAGGAACCCTGACAGTGGGCCCTGCGCAGGCACACTGGAGGGTCACACGTTGGGACGACATTCAGCAGTCTCAGCTTGAGCCCGGCCCTGCAGCAATCCCCACTGCGGGGCCAGGCTCATGACTGACTCTGTCTTGAACCCTCCAGACCAGCCCACCTGCCAGCTGAAATACCACTAAGAGGCCTCAGTCAATGCCACGTGGAGCAGAATAATTGAGCAGCTGAACCTGCCCAAATTCCTTACCCACAAAATCACGAGGCGTAATAAAAAATGGCCTATTGTTTTAAGCCAGTAAGTGTTGGGGTACTTTGGTACACAGCAAAGGGTAACTAGAATATGCCACAAGTTCATTTTGTAGCTTTCTTCTCTTTATGATGCCAAACTTATTATTAGTCAAGGGCCGGGCTAATAAATAGGCATAATTAAACAAGTTCTTCAGTCTTTCATACGGCGATTTTGCCCTCGCACACAAGATTGTGGTAAATGTGTACTTCAGATAAATAGCCTTTCAATGGACTTATTTGAAAGACATAAAATAATTTTTCATTGCAAGTTATACAACCTAATTTAAAAAAATAAAAAAACAAAAAACAAAACAAAAAAAAAACAAAAAAAAAACCTGTCTGAGAACACAGCCTATGACAAATAGGACAGATTTTTTTTGAAAGTTTTACTGTTTTCATTTTAGACACCCAACAGCTTTTTCACTGCTCAACTCAAATTTGAAATGAAAACAAGTGATAACATCTATTTTCTCCACTGTCTATACACACTTTTAATAACACCCAGATATACAAGTTATCTTCTCACGTTACTCAAGTTTACCTTCTGATGATGTTATGATTAAAATGGCATTTTCTATAAGATCCGTGTTACAATATACGCCAGCAATGCGGAGTAACTAAATGGGGAGGGCGTGACTCTAACCTCAGTGGACAAAACGGTTACCCAGACTCTGCAATTAGCAGGGCACAAGTGAAGCTGCAGCTGTTTGCAAAGGCACCCGCAGTATTTCTGACACGGCAAACCACGCCGGTGATGTCAGGCTTCCTTCTGAAACAAAAGTGAAATGTGAGAATGTGAAAAATTCGATTACTGTTGGAAGATGCTTTTCCTTATTTCAGAAACTGTATTCTTAAATGACGACATTTTCCACACTTTGGGATTTCAGGACTTTCAGGTCTTTGAAAGTCTACTTTTTTTTTCTTAACAATCCCTTACACATTTTTTTTTAGACAATCCCTTACAAAACCTACCAGTTGGCTCCCTGAGTTCTTGGTTACCTCACCACCCTTCCATGCAAGTCACTGAGCAGGGAAAGTGACTCATGGCTCTAAAGAAAACCTAACTCATTGAATTAGACATTGGAAAAGAACCTAAATGAGTCACTGTGTCCCTCACTCTGCCGGAGGGCGCACCACACCTAGACAGCTCCAGCCAGAGGGAAAGGAGTCATATTTTTAATAAGCTGGTCAGAGAAGGATCATTTACAACAATAATAAATACCATTCCTCTATACTCCCGTATTCCAAAAACAGCAACAAGGGCTTTGTGAAATGGAACCCTAGAGTACAAATTAAGAGCAGAACTATGCTAATCCAGGAGCCCAATTTATACCAGCGCCTTGGTGCAAATTTTTTAAAGGTGGCCCCTGGGGCAAAGGAATTAGGGGGAAAAACAATCTCATTCACAGAAGCTACCTGGAGCCTATGGGCAGAGCGGGTGAGCCGAGTAAGTGGGTCGGCCACCACTCACCCCTGCTGTTCCCCATGTCAAACATCCCCATCTGCCCCTACACCCCTGCTCTGGGCAGAGATGGAATTCTAGCACCATCTGCAGTGGCCTGAGAAGTAAACAAAACTTTCTAAGCCCTCCTTCCCCCTTTTCCTGATAAAATCAACCTTTTCCTACTTTTACCCCCAAGGTTCCCTGTTGCTGACCCATGGTGACACTGGTTCTTTAAAACATTTTTCTGTCACCCCTACTAATAAACCTGAGGGCTAACAAGTGACGTATCTTCATCCCACCAGGTACCTGGCAGGTGCTCAATAACCACTCACTAAAGGAATGAAAGGCTCTGGGAGCAAAAGAACACAACCTCAGTCTAATGTATTTTCTTGCTTTAAACTGAAAGGAAGAGTGTGACCTCACCTCCTGTGGAGGGTACACAGTTTGCTCTCCAGAGCAGAATGTCAGGTTGAAAGGGAAAACCTTGAACACACGGGCCATTGTGGCTATGAGATCGAGCCCACTCTCCTGTTCAGATGCCATTCTGAGCACTCTCTGTCTCATCTCTAGAGGCACATTAGCCTGGACCACCAAGAAGAGAGGAGCATCCTCTCTGACCTCTTGGGGCCCTGTCTGTACAAGGAGAGGCTGACTTTCCAGTGCCAGTGGTCACAGCCACAGTTCCTCCTGGGGAGAAGTTTGGAATCGGAACACGGCCACCAAAACCACTTACCCAGGGCTGACCTTCCCAGACACTCCCCCGCCTGGCACTATCAGTGTCCTAACAGGCCACAGACATAGCTGCCAAATCAACCCATCACTTTGAAACGAGGGACCACCTGTCTACAGGCAAGGAGAGGTCAGAAACCGAATGTCCAGCTGGATGAAAAAGGTAAAGGGATTAAGAAGTAGTTATAAAATCATTGCGGGGATGTGAAGTGCATCGTAGGGAATACAGTCAATAATCTTGTCATAACTGGGTGTGGTGTTAGCGGGTTACCGGACCTGCCAGGGCAGTCGCTTCATAAGTTCCATAAATGTCTAACCACTGTGCTGTGTACTTGAAACTAAAGTAATGTTGAATATCAAGTGTAATTGAAAAATTGAAAAATTAAGAAAAAAACCTGAGTGTCTGAGGGCCAGTTTATGTGATCCACATGGTATCTGTTGTTGTTGTCTGTTGTTGACATTTAATTGCATGATTCCATTCATAGGAACAATCTGTAACAGGTCAATCCATAGAGGTGGAAAACAGATTGGTGGTGGCCAGGGGCTGGGCATGGGGGAAATGGTGAGTGACTACTTCATGGGTACAAGGTTTCCTTCCCGGGTGATGAAAATGTTTTGGAATCAGAGGTGGTGGTTATACAACATTGTGAATGGCTAAATGGTACTGAACCGTCCACTTTAAAATGGATAATTTTATGTTCCATCAATTTCTCCTTAAATTTTTTTTAAGTAAATGTAACAAAAAAAAACCCAGAAACTTTTATCAGATTTCTGGCCTCTCTTGAGAACCCAGAAGGTCTGGCAGAGGTCGCCTCGTGCCCACGTGGTGGCGCTCCATCGGGGCAGAGCAGCCGCTGCTGGCTTGAGGACCAGAACTCGCCCTCCATGTTGCCCTTCGCCCAGGCCCTCATCTCAGTTTGTGACCCCTGCACCTGCCCACAGAGTATTTTCTGCAGAGGGGAGACAGAGTCCCCACTGACGTGCATCCTCAGATCGGTGTGAGGAGAAAGCATAAGTCAAGTTCGGTGGACACAGCTGCCATGAGACTAATGTGACACGAGGCCGGGAGGCCCTGATCCAGGAAATAGACATGAGGACAATTGAGGACCAGTGTGCTCCCGATCATTCTGTCGGGAGTAGCATCTCCATAACCCCTTCCACCCTCTCCTTCCCCTTCTCCTGCTTTATTTATTTTCCCAGTTTTTATTACTACCTAACTTACTATGAGTGTTAGTTTCCTAGGGACTGTCGTAACAAATTACCACTGGTAATTTTACTGGGGAGCTTAAACAAGAGAAATTTATTCTTTCATGGTTACGGAGGCCCGAAGCCCTAAATCGCGCAGCTGGCAGGGCTGCGCTCCCTCCAGAGGCTTTGGGGCAGGATCTCCCTGCCCGTCCCAGCTCCTGGTGGGTCCCGGTGTTCTTGACTTGAGGCGTCATGGCTCCGTCTCTGCCTCTCCGTTCACAGTGCTTCTTCCATCTGTCTTGGGGTCTGGATCCTCTCTCTCCTTTCTCTTGTAAAGATATCAGTCGCTGGATTTAGGGCTCGTCCTAAATCCGGATGATCTCATCTTGAGATCCTTAACTTTATAATATCTGCAAAGCCCCCATTTCCAAAGAAGCTCACATTTACAGGTAACAGGGTTAGAACTTGGGCATAATTTGAGGGGAACACAATTCAACCCATTAGACTATGTATCTACCTGTTTACTCTGTGACTCATGTTGTTTAAGTATCATGAGATTTGGGACTCCGCCCACTTGTTCCCACGTTGGATCGTTATAGCCCAGAACAATACCTGGAACACGGTTCCTCAACAAATACTAATAGAATGAAAGAAGACAGCTTGCGCATGGGACGATGTTTGGCTCAAGCCGAGTCAGCCCCTAACCATTTCAATCTGAAGTCACGACAATAGCAATCTAGTATAAGAAAGTCAGGTATGAGTGTCCCCGGGTCACCGGCTCAACAGGAGGCACCAGGGCAAAACGAGGAGTGCTTCAGCTCGAGTAAGAGGTTTGTCATTGACACCACAGAGCCTGACACACCAGCTCAGGGGCACGGCCCCCTGATCTGCAATGGTAAGGACTCTGCAGTAGCGGCCAGACTGAGAAACTTCAGGGTGAGGGGTAAGCCTGCCTCCCACCCCTACTGGAGTGTGCTGGGCAGGCATCTATGCAGCCCAGGGTTTTAACCCAGTCGGGGAGTGACCTCAGTGTGGGGGCACCAACCACCTACTTCAGAGCCACCTGGGAGTCGTGAAGCGAAACTGTACATTCTTAGGCCTCAGTTCCAACCTTATAAATCAGAATCTCCAGTAGGTGCCAAGGTGGTTGCTGAGAACACTAACATTTGAGAACCAATGAACTTCTGTTTCTTGTAAAGGTAACCACTGGGATTTTATTCCTCCTCAATTGTGGTCGACATCCCACATTGTGTTGCTAGTTGCTATGGTCACTGTCCTCAGTTCGTGCAACAGCCCCCTAATTGCTCAGCCTGCTCCAATTTCTTGCTTCTCTCTTCTCTTTTACATACTGTCACTAGAGTTAAAATACAACAGAGATGGCACTATTTCCGGCGCTAAACCCTTGAATGGTTTCTTCATTATCCAGAGAACGGATCCTGTTGACCACCTACCCAATAGCCATTCCTTTATTATGTTGTCCTAGTAGAGCCCTGATTTCACTCAGGCATGGAGAAAAAATGTGTTCATGAACAGTGGGCCCCGCCGCCACCACAGAGGGCTGGCTGGGATGGGTCTCCACTTAGTCACCATAATAGCATTGCTGTTTGCCAGCGATTGATTCAGAAGTAGGCAGGTGGCCCAGTTCTGTCCAGCAAGACAGGAGAGACAACTGCTAGGCTTCCTGATAAAAAGAGACAAGAAAGGAAAAATCTTCCACTTTCCCATTGGAGCTGATGCCTCTGGTTCCCCAAAACACTCCCCTGAGCCCGCCTTGATCTCAGCCACAGCCACGGTTCTTAGCTATGGTTGTTTTGATTATCTCCTCTTCACCCCACGAGGGAGGAAGGGATTCCCACCCGAGGGCTGAACACACAGCACCCGACACAAGAGAGATAAGAGCAACAGCGGAGCATTAGTCACACATACTCACTCCCAGGGGAGGAGGACACTACACGCCATGCAGGTCACATGGGAGCTGCACGGGGGAACAGAACGAGCAAGTGGGCTGTGGGAGGCAGGGTACATAGTCACAAGAGGACAGGGTGCCCCTGTTTCTTGAGGGAGAGTGTGTTGGGCTTGTCTGAATAATTCTTTGGGCTGGGAAGAAACTGAAGCCCGTGCTCGGGGATGAGCAGGAACAGTGCCTGGTCCTGGGATAAGAAGGGTTGTTTGGCTAGGGAACCGCATCTGGGGAACAGAGTGGGGAGGAGAACTTGCCCTCCCAGCTTCAGATATGGAGGCAGCACATACTACTGACCCTTAATTCCATCCCAAGGGTGAGCATTCTTAGGAGTTCTTCATCACCCCGAACGGGCTGTAGCCCACCTCAAGCCCACACACTGAGCCTCTTTGCACTTTTGCCTTTGAGTCTCCTCCTACGGTGCTGCCTGCCAACCTGCACACCTGCCTTCTCAGCCCTCCTTGCTGTCAGCAGGAGCAGTGGAGAAAGACTGCAGGGGCCTTGTCTTCCGGGTGGGCAACCTTGGCCACATCCTGTGCACTTCCCAGGAGAACCTGGCAGAACTTAGTCCCTGACACCCCCAGCAGCTCAATGACATACCCTTGTGTTGGCCTTTCCTGCTTCCCTGCCTCATGCTTCCCAGTCTCTCACTCTTGCTTCCTAAATCGGCTCCCAAATATGGTATCAGGCTCTGCTTTTAGGGAACTCAAAATAAGCTGCACTTCCTAGACCTGGACATAGTTTTATAAGGAAATGACTTCTTGTACTTTGAGGGGACAATACTGAGGATGAAAGCCAATATGCTAAGCATGGTGGACTGGAAACATGAGGAGAGTGGGGTGTCACCAAGGACACCCCAACAAGATGTTGAACCCGCACTCTGCTCCTTCCCTCCATTCTTGTTGAAAGGAAATGAGAGGACCCTGACCCACTCTTTAGGCCAATTGTATTGGAGCATCCTAAGTGACCCCCAAGGGGGTCCATGTCCATCGGAGGCAAAAGAAGCATGTTAATTTTAGCCCAGAGAAACCAGGACTCTCAGATGTAAGGTCAGCTGGTAGAGTCAGCTGTCACAGAACCAACTCATGGGAATCTTGCAGAAGGAGAACACAGGAGTCCAAATGTGCCGTCATCTGCCAAAGCCATCCCCCAAGTCACAATATGCGGTGAATGTAACTATTTGTCATACCGTTGGCCATTCTCATTCCATCATGCTCTCTTCAGCTGTCACTTGAACTTCACTATCATAATTCTATCTAGCCACGTAGTTGTGGAGGAAATTCTTTGTCAGAATTAATTACACAAGCACAATGATAGCCACTAACTGAGTTTCCCATGACCACACTCTGGAAATCAACCGCGTTCAAGCGTCTCAGCTGCATATCAGCTACTGCTATGCGACCGACATGTAGGATCTTGCATGAAATTGATAAAACATTAAATAAGGCTGAGGTTCGGCAAACATAGACCCCTGCTGCTCTCTGTGCTCAGCAATAATGTGAGTGATTTAGAGATCTATTTTTACTCTTCGGAAGATACCAATTAGCATTTAGTTTGATTTACCCCAATTAGGCAAATAGTTGTTTAATGAGAAATCTTCACAAGTTAGATGGCTCACATTACTCTCCCAGAGGAATTAAACAGGAAAGCCTCGCGGGAAAGTCAGGACAATGTTTCGCACAAATATTTATAGTGATTTACTAACACGACTTTAGCTTGCTCTCTCTTGCGCTCGCACAACACCTGCAAAAGCTCTAGGCAGGCAGCGCTGGCTGGATTGTCTTGATTTGCTCTCCGATAATCCTCACTGAGCATCTCCCCTGAGCTGAGCTGGGGCTGCATTCACCAACAGGGTCTGCCCCGACCTCTAGCTCTCGGTGTCAGAGCTGTCTGACCCTGAGCAAGACATAGCCCCTCTGTCTCAGTATTCTCATATGAAGTATAGGGACAGTAACATCTAGCTTTGGGGCCTTCAACTTATGCTAGAGCCCACACTGAGAAGGGCCCTGAGCTTGATTCAATGCCCTGCTGTTGCCATCTTGAAATTCTTAATACTTTTTGAAAAAAGGGTCCCTCATTTTCATTTTTCAGAGTCCCACAAATTGCATAGAGCCTATCTTGGGAACAGGAAAATACACAGTGCAGAGATTTATAAGGGTTAAATGAGAGAATGTATTTAAAGTCTGTAACATACAGTGTCACACAGCATAAGTTCTCAAAAATGGCACAACCATCACAACTAGGTAGTTAAATACAAAACAAATTTATTTTCTCATCTATCTAAGGACTATTAGTTAAGTGTTTAACTTTCTTTAGCAAAATTATAAATACATTTCTGACCTCAACTTTGAATCCTAATTTTCAAATAGCTGAATTTACAAATAGCCTGTTTCACTTCTTCCCACTAACTTTTGTCCAGACTTCACCCTCTCCACAGCTCCGGTGGACTTGAGAGCACCCATGAAGTCCTTTGGCCATACTGACAAAGCCACCAAATACTTCATCAGTTGTTTCAATTCAATCAGTTTTCTTCCCTGAATTGACCAATTAATCCTACCAAACTGCATACAGATATTAAGGCATAGACAGGGGACAGTAACAGATTACAAGGGAAGATGTTTATTTTTTTCTTATCTCTCCAAATTGATAACTTTTGATAAATGTCTCCAATCCCTCATCTACAATTCTGAAATCTAAAAAGTTCTAAAAAATAAAAAATAAATTCGAGGCAAATAGATTTGGTTGCAAAACCAAACCTCAAAAATAATGTAGAGCTGGCTCTTTGTAGTCTGTTTATAATGATATTGTATGTATTACATAATGTCCCATGTACCACATAAAAACTAAATTCTCTTTCTAAAATAAGAGAAGTCAGTTCTGAGACACATCGGACCACACGTTCTTGGCTAAGACTGTGGCTTACACTTGCCTCTTTAGAGTTTACTCCCCAAACAACAAAGCAACACATAAAGGACAGGCACTGGAACTCAAAGAGATATTTCTGCTCCATTGTTCACCGTAGCATTATTCACAATAGGCAAAAGGTGGAAGCGACTCAAGTGTTCCTCAATGGATGAATGGATAAACAAAGTATGGCGTAGCTACACAATGGAATACAATTTATCCATTCAAAGGAATGACGTATTGATACATGCTACAATACAGATGAGCCTTAAAAACATTTTGGCGAGTGAAGGAAGCCAATCACAGAGCACCATACATTGTATGATTCCATTTATATAAAATATCCAATAGAGGCAAGCATATTAGTGGTTACCAGGGACCTGGAAGGGGAAGGGGCAAAATTTGGTAGAAAGTACTTAATGGGTACAAAATTCCTATTTGGAGTGACGAGATAGTTCTAAAACTAGGCAATGGTGATTATTGCATAACATCATAAATGTATTTAATGCCACTGAATTATACATTTTAAAATAATTATAATGGACCCTGGCTAGTGTGCCTCAGTGGATTGAGTGCCAACCTGCAAACCAAAGGGTCACCAGTTTGATTCCCAGTCTTAGGGCACAAGCCTGGTTTGCAGGTCAGGTCCCCAGTAGGGGGAATAAGAGGTAACCACACATCGATGTTTCTCTCCCTCTCTTTCTCCCTCCCTTCCCCTCTCTAAAAATAAATAAATGAAATCTAAAAAAATAAAATAAAATAATTATAAGGTAATTTTTGTTATGTGTGTCTTACCGCAGTGAAAAAAAATTTTTAAGAGAATGGAAGGAGAGAGACTGAAGATAGGAAAAATGGAAGGGGTGCTATAAATCAGAGAGAAATAAGAGTTCTAAGCAAGGTCAAGAAAAGTGTGTGTACGAGTGGGAACGAATGAGTAAAGATAAAACTGATGATGCAGGAGAGAGGAAGGAATTGTTGGAGAAAGACCTTGAGCAGAGGAGAGAGGTAAGATCTATCACACAGGGCAGGAGCTGGCCTTTGTCAGCAGCCTGGGCATTTCATCCATGGTAAAAGAGAGAGTGTGTGAGCACCAATTCAGCGTAGGTAGACAGATGTGACAGTCAAGACCTGCAAAGTTCCTCTCTGGAACACGAGGAGAGAGGTCATCCAACGAGACTGAGAGCTAGGGAGGAGGCTTGAAATAGAGGTGAAATTGTAGTGGAAGAGTGACTGAACCAAGGCAAACAGTACAATTACTTGACTGCATTGCAGGTTACTGAACTGATCATTCCTTTCTAGTGAGACATGGCGGACATCTTGCCCCCACCACCCCCAGCTATGTGGGGACAGGATCAGAGCAGGTAGCAAGTAGGTTTTACCAAGAATGTCGTTTAGGCAACTGTGATGATAAATTTTATATGTCACCTTATCTGAGCCCCAGTACCCAGATATTTGGTCCAACATTATTCTGGATGTTTTCATGAAAGTATTTTTGGATGAAATTTACATTTAAACTGTTGGACTTTGGTAAAGAAGATTGCCCTTTGTAATGTGAGTGGGTCTCACCTAATCAGCTGAAGATCTCAGTAGAACAAAGTCTGGCCCCTCTGAGCAAGACAGAATTCTTCAGCAAATGGCCTTAGCGCTTGAACCAAAACATTAGCCAGGTCACCTGGCAAATTTTGGACTTGCCCACCTCCATAGTCATGTGAACCCATTCCTTGAAATATATATATATATTAACTGATGCTCTTTCTCTGAAGAACCCTAATACATCAACTGAATTTAGTGAAATAAGAGTTAAGAAGAGACTGAAGTGTTTCCAACTGACTGAAGGTGGACCTTCAGCTGGATAAGGAGGAAAGTGAGGGCCCAACGGGGATGAAATAATTTACTGCTGGTAAATTCAGTGGACTGTGGTCCCTGTGGGTTTGTTGGAGTAGGCTAGTAGAAGGAGTTATAAAGTCAATTTTAAATACTGTCAAATTAGCGTTTCGCAAGATAAACGCTGAAATAGCTGTGTTGCCATTTTTTTCCAGGATTGTAATTGCAACATTGAGGCCCCAAGGGTGTGGTGGACTATGCCACACTTCTGTCCCGGAGCCCAGGCAGGAGGTAGCCTTGGAACATGAGGGTGAGAGGTGGGAGAGCAGACTGGAGTGCAGAAATGGTGACAAGGTAGGTCTGGAGAGGAAATAGCCTGAGAGAGTCTCCCACACCCCACCCAGCACAGTGGAGATCCAGGGACATCCCCATAGCCCTGGAGGGGTCAGGCTGTACCTGAGAATTTCATTGAGGTGTCTGCCCGGGCTCCTCTGACCTGGAGCAAGACGACACAGGAGGTCTGGAGGGACAGACCTGGGCGCCAGAAGGAGGCCGTGGCCGGGCGCCCAGGCAGCAGGGAGAATATGTACTGAGCCCCCCGCTCCGGCAATTACAGTGCACAGAACATAAGATGAGGATCCACCCAGCGACCAAAACACACATCTCTTCAAAGGCCAGCTCTGAGAACCAGCTGCCTGCCCCAGGCCTCAGTGTTCCAGAAGCTTCTGCCTGCCTCAGGGACTTCTCAGGGAGGAAGAAGGTGAGAGGAGAAATTGTGCAAGTGGGGAAAAGCCAGATAGGAACTTTGAACTTTGAGGTGACAGAAACTTACTGAAAAGAGTCTTTCGTTTTTAAGCAGAAAATACAGAATTACCTTGCGTGGCGAGATTGCTTTCCTGAGTGAAAATGAAGCAGAATTGTTATGGATATCATTGCCACTGAGAGGAGGAGGCCACGCATAACAAATTCCAGAAGTCTGGTTACCCTTCTGCATATCTGAATGGTGACTCAATTCTGATCTCACCCCCTGTTGATGAAGTGACAAGTGACCTTACATAAAACAGCACTACATGTTGAGCAAATACAATAGAATCTCTGAATGGGAAGAAGCTTTAGGTTGCGAATCAAATGGTTCTCAACCAGGGGCACTTTTGCCCCCCAGGGGACATTTGGCCTCCAGCTGGAGACGCAGTGGGTCATCACAACTAGGGAGGCACTGCTGGCGTCCAGGCGGTGGAGGCCAGGCCTGCTGCTCAGCATCCCACAACACGTGGGGCAGCCCCCCCTGACAAAGAATTGTTCGGCCCAAGTGTCAAGGCTGAGAAATCCCAGTCGAATCTAAAATCCTACCCAGGCATGCACGTCCTCAGAGAAAAACAAAAACAAAAAAACTTCCCCCTGGCTCGGCCAGGCTCAGCTTAAGAATTCCTAAGGCCATTGCCCAGTGACTAAGTGAAAGCGGCAGGATGTGTTCCCGGCTCTGCCTGACCCCAGAGCCTGAGCTTCTTAAACTTCTCTGTCATGTGCCAAGGTCAGTAGAAACGGGGACATTCTACTTGAGCTACTTGGAATGTCCAGAGGGTGGGATATGAGGAATTCTGCTGAAAGGTCCCCTGCCCCCAAATCTCTCTCCTGCCCACCTGCAACAGTACCTGCCACTTCATCACTAAAAGTCCATTCCTTCATGCCTTGGCTGGTGTGGCTCAGTGGACTGAGTGCCAGCCTGTGAACCAAACGGTTGCTTGTTCGATTCCCAGTCAAGGCACATGCCTGGGTTGCAGGCCAGGTCCCCAGTAGGGGCAGGGCTTGGGGGTGGGCAGCGTGCTAGAGGCAACCGCACATTGATATTTCTCTCCCTCTCTTCCTCTCTTCCTAAAAATAAATAAATAAATAAATAAATAAATAAATAAACCTTTACAAAATAAATACATAAAAATAACAGTCCATCCCTTCATGCTGAGACATTCTCCTCCAGACAGGTTTGAAGAAATTACGCCACCATATAGCCTAACTGGTACTGCCTGCTGACTCGGGCATGGTACTCAGTCTCCCTGTGCCTCAATTTCCTCATCTATACAATGAGGATAATAAAATCATTGCACCTACTTCGTGGATTGTCATACAGGCGAAATGACTGATGATGTGGAAAGTCTGCATAGTAGGTATAATTTGTTGTATTCATTAACTGTGTTTTCAGGCATTTGTAGGGGCCCTTTAAAAAGACTGGCAGGAACCCAGGTTTGAAAAAAAATTAGCATCAACAAAAGTGCAGCTTCTGCAATTTCTTTTCAAGTGAGACAAACTGTTCAAAACTGAGCAAGCATTAATAAGTTGAAGAGTTGAAAGCAGTGAGTGACTGACTATTCCCTTAGTTACCAAGGAAACTCTCCAGGTTGGAACAAAAGGCTGTCCTGGAGTTGACGCAGCCATCGGAAGTAGCCCAGCGAATTCTGTCCTCTCTCTCTGCCACAGGAGGGCACTGAGCATGAGACTCGCAGGGCACTTTAGAGAGAAACCCTGTGGTTCCGAGTGAGCCTCCCGCATCAGCACAAAGCCTGCTTCTCTCTGATGGAGCTCTGCAAACCTACTTAGGTCAGGCAAGACTACGTCAGATGCTGCTGAGATAAACAGTACACATGTTCTCAGGTCCAGAGAAGGCTGAAGATGGCACAGCCCGCCGAAGTTGTCTTCAGGCCTTTTGGACCCAAGCATATGTGAGAGAGAGCTAAATATTTTTCTGAAGGAAAGGAGAAAAATGTCCTGGTTGGAGCGTCATCTCATACACCAAAGGATTGCAGGTTCAATCCCCAGTCAGGGGGTGTACAGAGGCAACCGACTGATGTTTCTCTGTCACATCAATAAACATCTCTCTCTCTTCTTTTCTCTCTAGAATCAAGAAAAATAACCTTGGGTAAGGATTTTTAAAAAGGAAGAAAACGGGTAAGGTGATCAGTAGAAAGAAAAGGTTGTGGAGATATCTAGATGTTAACATTTCTGGAAAATTATTTCCTTATCATATTTCAAATTTGTTACAGACATTTTTAAATGTGGTAAAATACACATAACATAAAATTTACCATTTTCAAGCCTGCAGTTCAGTGGCATGATTGCATTCGCAGAGTTGTGCAGCCATCACCACTATTAATTCCAGAACCTACTTATCACCCCAATAGAAACCCTATTAATAGTCATGCTTCACTTTCCCCTCCCCCTCAGCCCCTAGCTACCATTAATCTGCTTTCTCTCTCTATGGGTTTGCCTATTTTATACACAGTACATAGGATCATACGATACGTGCCTAACATGCCTGGCTTCTTTCGCTCGGCATGTTTTCTAGGTTCCTCCATGTTGTAGCATGTATCAGAACTTTATTCCTTTTTATGGCTGAACAATACTCCATTGTATAGATATACCTCATTTTATTTCCCACTTGTCTGTTAATGGACATTTGGGCTGTTTCTACTTTTTGGCTATTGTGAATAATGCTACTATGAACATTTTCTATATGTTTGCCTGGTTATGGTAATTATGTTTTTAACTTATTGAGAAACCACCAAAAGATACACCATTTTACACTATTACGGAGTTTTGCCAAATGAATTAGGAAGCAATTTTTCTTAGTGCTCTGGAGTAGGGTATATAATGCTTCACGGGGGGTGAGGAAGGGCCGGCTGGGTAGAAATGGGGTACATTCCAGGTGTAAGAACAGTGACTGAGGGAGGACCAGAGATGGGAAAGAGCTGACCCACTTGAGGAACAGAGAGAAAGGCAGCATAGCTGGAGACACAGGGAGGAGGGTGTGGTGCCTGAGGGATCTGATGAGAGAGGCAGGGGGCACATTACACAGAGCCATGGAAACCAGTTTGGAGAGTTTGAACTTTATTCTAAGAGTGATAATGAGCCATTGAAGGGTCTTAAATAAGAATATGATATTAGATTTGCTTTCTTTCAAAAGTAACTCTGGATACAGTGTGAAATGAGATTGGAAAATGAGGACTAAGAGTAGAAAAGGAGACCCATTAGAGGTTATTGCCAAAGTCCAGATGAGAAATGATGTTCGAGTAGGGCTAGGAGAGTAGAGAAAGAGAAAAGTGGACGGATTGAGAATACGCTTGGAGGGGCAAGGGCAGAATCAGTAAGACTTGGTGAATGATTGGCTATGGGGTAAGAGAGAGAAGGGAATGAGAGCAGGGCACTTGGTTAGTGTGTATTGCTTCTAGGTTTTGAATTACAGCAATAGAATCTGTTCTAGTTGGTTAGAAAGAATGAGTATTATGATGGGGTATGAGCTTCCTAACAGAGTCTTTGAAAGGAGGAGTAAACCAGGTTGTAGACTGAATTTCAAAGAACAACTCCTTGCTGAAGATGACAAGGAGATTCCAGAAGGATGCTGCCTGTGCAGTACAAAGATGGAGATGCCTTGTCCTCCTCTAGCCTCACACAGCTCCCATGGGAATCAAAGTCCCAGCTGGTGCATCTGGTTGGTGGATTATAAGTCACGTGTCCACATTCTTTCAGCAAAGGAGACTGGGAAATGTAGTAGTAGCTTTTTATGAAAATACAGTAATCAACAGTGTGATACTGGCAAAGGATAGTCATACGATGGGTAGCAAAAAAAGTGTCCAGAAATAGACTCACACATATACGGTCATTTAATATTCAACAAAGATGCCAAAGTGATTCAATGGGGAATGAATAGCCCTTGCAACGAATGTTTGAACACCTCGATATCCATACAGAAAAAATGAACCTCCAGCCATAACTTACACCATTCACAAAACCTAACTCAAAATGGATCGTTAACCTAAATGTAAAAGCAAGAACTACATATAAAACACTTGAAAAAAATAAGAGAAAATCTTTATGACCTTGAGGTAGACAAACATTTCTTAGGACACAGGAAAGCACATCCCATAAGAGAAAATATTGATAAAGTAGACTTCATCAAAATTGAAAGCTTTTGTTGGTTGAAAGTCACTTGTTAAGGCAATGAAAAGGCAAACCACAGACCGGGAGAAGCAATGGTCTTATCTTAAGAACATATAAAATTTTTACAATTTAATCATAAGAAGTCAAAGTAGCCAATTTTTTTAAAAGGGCAAAAGATTTTAACTGTGTTTACTAAAGAAGATATACAAATGGCCAATAAACACATGAAAAGGTCTGCAACATCATTAGTCATCAGGGAAGTGCACATTGAAAGTACAATGCAGCAGCACCGCACACCCACTAGAATGGCTAAAATTAAAAGGTTGGCAATGCCACACTGGCAAGGATGTAAAGCGACCGGGGGTGTAAAATTGTGCTTTCCAAAACATTTTGGCAGTTTCTGAAAAAAATTGAACATACACTTAACATATGACCTAGAAATTCTGCTTCTAGATTTCTACCCAAGAAAAATGAAAACATATGTACTCAAAAGTTTTGAATATGAATGCTCATAGTAGCTTTCTTTAGAGAAATTGTGTTACATTGAAATACTGCCCAAGGATATAAATGATTGATATAGTGATACATGCAACAACATGGATGAGCTTGGAAAATGTTATTATTAGTGTCTCGGTAATTTTTTCCTGGAGCCTAAGCCAAAAGAAATACCTAACAGTTCTACTTCTTAAGTAATTAGGTCTAAACAACTTCACAATAGTGGTTTTCATGGTGTCCAAAAGGTGGCTCTGTGTTTTCCTCAAAACTTTAAAATATCCAAGGTGCCCGAGTTTGCTGGAGCCTCCCAGAGCGAATGGGCACAGCTTAGGAACCAAGAAGGATAATGGTTGCCTGAGGCCAGGGGACAGGAGCAAAGCGGGACAAACACACCCACGCACACACACTCACTCCTCCCGGCCTGTTCACAGAATCACAGAACCATGTCTAGTTATTTTGCAATTGGCCCCACCAATGACTCTTAGACTCAGTCTTGACCTCCTTCCTTCCCCTGATACTATTCCACCCCTGCCAATTGAAGGCATTTTCATCATGTCTACTTCCCAGCATTCATATATTAAGGGACTACTGTGACTCCAGATTGAACAGAATGGAGGAAGCCTTAAAATCTTAAAGGGCAGTAGTAGGCAAGAACCACTATTACACAATAAAAAACAATATGGCATCAAGGTGCACAACACCTTTCTCACACAGTAGATGCTTGTTAAGTATCCATTGACTTGAATTTATTGAATTTGTTGAGACTTGAAGTTTTCTGGAATATCCTATCATTATTATTAATTAGTAATTTGGAAACATCTCCTATATATCATTTATTGAGCATCTGCTTTTCTGATGGACAAATGATTCATGCTTTTCAGCATTATTTCATGAAATTCCCCCAGTTCAGTGAAATAGATATTGTTAGGAAACTGAAAGTCTGAGAGGTTAAGTAAATTGATCTGTGTGGAGGTCTGGGATTATTAAGTGGAGAAACCAAGATTTGTGTATCAGTTTCTCCACCCAAACAGCTCACAGTCACGACTAGCCTCCCTGACTAGCCGTAGGCCTGGAATCTGATTGTTGTAAAAGAGTAGAACCTCATAATGTGAATCCGAACCTCATCACATGCAAGACTAGAATATAAAGTGTGATGGCCCTCTATTTCCTCCTGGCATGTGATGGGTGACAGAGATTCTTGTTTGTGTCCCTTTATTTTACCATTGCACACTATGGCCCTCTCCTGAAAGATTTTTCAGGGAAGAAAAGTCTATAACCTAATATACTCTTATGATGAGCAAATATTAAGCATTCTAATGCATTCTCTTTTATCATTATGGGATTTTTAGTTGAACGACAAATATATTATGAATATTTAAATAACAGCGACATGCATGTTTTGATTCTATTACCATTTACAAAGTATCCATCCCCTGGTAGTCTTCCCATCTCCTCTCAGGTATCCAGTGGACACTGTTGTTGACTTGACATCATCTATTCCATCCCAGATGATGTGACTGAGCTCATCAAAGCAACCCCCTTCCCCAGGCCAATGAACGATTCAAAAATGAGCACGTGACCAACCTAGCCAATGGGATGGGTAGAAATGTTTTAACGGTGATCCAAGAAAAGTCATAGAAGAAAGCTCTCTTGTCCTGCCTGCACTAGATGTTATCATGTCTCAGTGGAACGCCTGGAATGGCCACAGACTTCTTGTTCCCATACCAACGTGAGAATGACAATGAGGCAGGATGGTAGAGCTCACAGACAGAGAGAACCTGGCTTGACAATTCTGAATCGACTCTCCCTAGAGCCTTTATGCCTCCAGCTTTCCTCCTGTGTGGGGTGGTAGATGCCCTTATTGCTTAAACCACTTTGATTCCTGTTTCTATCACTTGCAGTCAAAGGGATTCTGAAACCAAAACCCCACCTGAGACTCCAAAATGTTCATTGCTTTGCTCTATATCACACTGTTAGTGTAGCCATAATTGAAACTGGAGTCGGTCTCCTGTCAGCCACGTCATTTTTTTTAGGTTATCTTGTGCACTTTATTTTTTTTATTTTTTAGGTGAATTTAGTGGAGTGACATTAGTTTGCAAAACCATACGGGTTTCAGGTGTACAACTCTATAAAATGTCATCTGCACAGTGCTGCAAGCACTCATGGCCCCAGGCAAAGGTTCTTCCATCTGCATATTCCCCACCCCCGACCCCCACTTTGCCCACTCTACCCAGCCCCCACTCCCTTTTGCCTCTGGCTATCACCACACTGTTGCCGTTGTCTATGTGATATGTATACATGTCTTTTGGCTAATCCCCTCACCTTCTTTCATCCAGTCCCCCACCCCCACCCCTCTGACAGCTATCAATCAGCCAGATCATCTTTTATTCACTTGTTAATTGGCTGGAATTATCTTACCCATTTTGATTTGATGAATACTTAAAATATCATTTTTTGTTGTAAAACAATAAAAACTTTAGACAACTTAAAGAGAAAAATCCAGAAAAATAAATGTCTGTTAAATATGATAATGCATAACATAGATGCTTGCTTTGGTATTATTTTCCAATAGAAATTAATTTATAGCTGAAAATATTTCATTTAATGTAATCTGTGAAATAGCATTATCTCCTTTAGAAACATATTCAAGAAAAACTGTAGTTGTTTTTAACAACATTTGTGAGGAAAAGCTGCTGAGAAAGATTCTTTCTCGCTATAATTCTTCTTAAACCCCACATAAATAAAATATGAGAATTATTTCTTTCTGCAGTACCAATAGTCATTAAAATGTATGTTGGGGGTTTTCCCTTTCTTTTCAATCTTTGTGCTTTACTTTTTAACAAATATTTTCAACAAATCTGACCTCAACCTTTTTCCATCTTTGTAACATTCCCACAACCAATAATCTAGTTTTATCTCCAGATCTAGATGGCAGGGGCTCAGACATCTGCTCATTTATCTTGCTTCCCTGCGGGCAGGTAGGTCTTTGCCTTGGAAGAAATGAACTCCTGCTGCTTTTCAAGTCCCCTGAAGGCACTACCACCACTGGTCTCGGAAATGCCTTCTCAATACCAGGAAACTCTTCCTGGGTCTGTCCTAAGTCTCAGATTTTGCAGTTTAAGTAGCTCTCCTCATTTTTGTACCTCCATCACTGATCAGAACCTCCTTCACCCTGGATTAAATCACAAGTACTTTGCCCAGGTGCCCCCTGAAGCCTCATCACTGTCTTCATTCAGGTGTCTCCCATCTCTCGCGCTGCCCATTGGCCACCCAGGACTGATCGATGACTCCCCCAGGAACCCAGGGCCAAGGCTGAGCCTGCTCGAGGGGAGTCTCTTTTATAAGCAGAAAGCCCACGCGTCCTGGTCTGCCCACTCAGGGCTGCTCTATGCCTGCTGCTGTCTGGTACAATTTTTAGAAATTCCCCCTTCCTTTCGCCCTCAACAGTGCTTTGGTTTGATTAATAAGTTATATGATTAAACCTCGAATCCCATCCTTCCTACAAGTAAAGTCTTCCAGGCATTCAGTGGACTGGGAAGCAGAACCTATGCTGAGGGCTTTGGCCTGTTTCCTTAGTCCATTCTTACTGCTGCCTGCAGGGTAGACATTATAAGATGAATAAATGAAAGACTCACTAAGGGGACTAAATGGTAATGGAAAAACAAAAAAAAGCAAAAACATTAAAATTTTTTTAAAAAAGAGCCACGTAAGACAGGAAATGGAAGAGCTGGGGTTCGTGCCTCGTGTTGCCTGACTTCAAGCACTGGCTCTCTACATCACGTTGTCTCTTGGAGAGCCAGGATTCCATTATAGCAGTTGCAATTTTTGGTTCACAGGAAATGGTTGGGTCATTGTGAGAGTTTTGGGTTAGCGATCAAAGCCAGACATGATCTAACTCTATTGGACCTGTACAAATAGCCATTGTCTCACTCTGAAACAAATTCTTCTGTTCCCCAGTAGTAAGAGCATGATATGTTCCTTGAGGTCACAGCATATTCTGTCTTGACACTTTCCTAGGAATCCTAGAAGGACAGAGAGGTTCAAGCAAGGGGTCTCCCCAAAGGCATCTGCCATGCCCCTGAAAAGGGGTGCCGTATTTCCACCAAGAATTTGATCTTAGCATCTGAGCCAAGTGGTAAAGAAAAAGGTAACCCAAGGGCACCCCCCTCCTCCATCACACACTTGAATTCTGATTCCAGTCTGGATGGGGGTCTGGGTTTGCTATACAATCTACAATGGGACAGCCTGATGCAACCCATTCCCTTGAACCCCAAAAGACCAACACAAGGTCACATGCCTAGACTTCCAGAAGCGATGAGATTGTCCCTGAATCCCAAATCATCACATTCTCCTTCAGGTCCTCACAACCCAGCATGTCCACCCCACCTAGGACAGTCTACTCCTCTCTCTCCAGCCCCTTTATGTGAATCACAGACCCTGGACGTCTGCTTCATTATTCCTAGCTCCCACTGGTTCTGCAGAGAGGAAGCACAGACCCTGCCCCTGGTTACCCAGGCAGGAGCCCCAAGACCGCCACTCTGTCCAGCTCCGCCTCTCAGCTCGCCTAGGAGAACATTAAAGAGTTTGAGTCAACAGAATACATCCTACTTCGGAGAAACTTTGCAAAGCTTCACAAGGCAGCATCTCCAAAGCCAGATGGTTTTGCTAAGATTGTCCCTATTGTGATTAGCACCAAGGCTAATGAAACCTTTTCATGTAATGAAGCCTTGGAAAGGAGATAAAGGAGCAAACTCAAACCAGAAATATCAATTTGGGGACCTCCCCCTTCTGTGAAGGGATCCAGAGAAAGGAACAAGTTTCAGAAACACACTGCAGGCTGCATGTTTCCACTCTGACACCAGCTCTGCAAGACAGTGCGGGAAGTTCAGCGCTGCTCCGGAAGAGAGAAAGAAGAAAGCTCCAGGCTGACAGAGTCCACGCCAGAGCCTAGCCGGAGGTGGTGAACTCCCAGACATGGGTGTTCATTCTGTCCATTGCTCCTGGCAAAAACCTCCAGGACACTGATGACGCCCTTCGATAGAAACTGCTCTCCAGGAGGAAGGAGGCCCGCCTTTGGTGCACCATTTGCAGACCCCTTCCTAGGGAACAGGTACTCTTATTTGCCTCTCATCCTATTACACATGCTCAGAAGGGAACAACCTATTACTTATTGCTGGAAGGATTTTCGAAACAAAACGCTGAAGGGGACGGACTCTTACAAGAGAGGCCAGCTGGCCCCCTGAAAGGAAGTGAGGCAGAGGATCCCGTCCAGGTACAAAGTTTCCCCCAGGCGAGAGGCAGCTGCAGAGGCCTGCCGGTCCTGTCTGTGTTGGAGAGAACTCAACTCCGTGTGTGGCCAGTTCACACTGGCACGCGCACGCTTTGCTGCCCAGTCATGCTGTCATCCAGAAGTTTTGCGTTCACTTCGGGATGACATTGTCCATATTACAACAATTCTCTCTATTTCCCACTCCAGCCTACAGGAATTGCAGGGGCTGGCCTCTGCTCAGCAAGACAAATGCTCACTTCCCTACTCACCCATTAAACACTGTTTTCTAAATTCACAAGGAACCCCCTGGAGTCACAGTGGACAGGCAAGGGTGCGGGCCTGAACGATGTGCTCTCAACACACTGAAAGCGATGCCTCAACTAGAATGCCTCTCTTTTCTTTTCCCGTCTTGCTTCCCCCACTGAAATCTTCCTCTCACCCTTCTTTGGCTCACCTGGACCCTGCCCTTCAGAGCAAAGGGGAAGATCAGGATAAAGTTAGGAGCATACAGTACGTAAGGTCCAAGCAAGTCGGAGGAGGGAAGGACGGTAACCACTCGCCTGGAGAAAGAGGATTCTGCCAACCCCTCTGGCACCCCAGACTTCTCAAGGATAAGGACTTTGTCTAATCTTTTTCAGGTGCCTTCCATCAGCTCATATACCTCAATATGCCTTGTGGGTATTTGTTAAGTGGCTTGTGACTAACTGCGTTCTGCAGGCTTCGGGTGACTTACAGGCAGTTAATTGAAGACGAAGAGTGGAAATCTCCCTGATATCAGGGAGCTGGACCCCTGCACATCAGCTGGAGAGAGCAGCTCAGAAGGTGTCTCTCTCTAGAAGGGCTTGATGGAACAGATTGTAAATGTCCCATTAGGATCTGTTTGCCTTCCATAGCTGCAGAGGTTGTTAGCATATTTTAATCATACACACAAACACACTTGCAAGGTGAATGACTTTTAAGATCTGCTCGACTTGGAACTTACCTGCTTAAAAGCTCTTCAGTGGCTCCCCACTGAATTGGTGAGAATATCCACAATCCTGCAACCAGCAGGCTCTGCAACCAGCAGCTCTCAAACTTTTTCATCTTGGAACCCCATTGCACTTGTAAAAGGTATAAAGGATCTCGAAGAGTTTTTGCGTATGTGGGTTATATCTATCAACACATACCATATTAGAAAGTTAAAATGAGAAAATGTCATTGTTAGTTCTGAGTGTATTTTTAAATACCAATAATAGAACCATTACATATTCATATAATTAATATAAGTAACATGTCTGATTAACAGAAAAGAAAAGTTTATAAAGACTAATTCTATTTTCCAGAACAAACAATTTTTAGTAAAAAGAATGGCATGGTGTTACATTTTTACAACCATCTCTAGTGCCTGACAACAGAAGACATCTGGATCCCCCCATCTGCATTCAATCCGTTGTGATATATTATGTTGATAAATCTGAAGACAACTAGGACTCACAGAGAGAGGCAGTTGGAAAAGAAAGACGTATGTAATAGACAGTTCACAACACTGTGGATATTCTTTTTTGATACTACACCAAATCTCAGCATGCGGTCATTTCTTAACGCTTAGTTGCAGTGCGGAATGTGAATTCGTCTGAGTGACCTTCCCATTTCCATTACCTTAAAATCCATTGGACCAGCCTGCCCTTGGAATGCCTCTTTTACCCCTGCATGATTGTGAACCATCACGCTTCGATCATTTGGAAAATACTGGTTCACCAATATGTTCACGAGCAGCTTACCCCTGCGGAAAGCTGGGGCTCAGTCCTGCTAGCGACTGTTGGGAGGCGGAGCAGGGCTTACCTCAGAGTTTATCCCACCTGAGGACTGGCGAAGCTGGGGCATTTGTCCTCCAACCGTCACTACCATTGGCACATGGCTACTTGCAGGGACCTTCTCTACCCAGCACTTCCCATCTGCTCTGCTTGCCCAGGACGAGCATGCCAGAGAAGCCCTCCGATTGAGAACTGCAGGAGCTTGCTGTAGGAAACCATTGCATGCACTGGATTGGTGGATGCCACAGAGTGCACGGGCGCCACGATGAGCTTCTGCTGCCTTCACTATTCTCTCTTTAAATTGGCCTTCATTTGCCCTGACTCAGGGTTTTCCCACATGCTGTTCCTTCTATCTGGAACCTTCTTGGGCTCAACTCTTTGTCTGCCTGCTGCCCACTCATTCTTCAGGACTCTACATAAATTCACTTCTAGAGAGGGCCTCTCTGATCCCCACCATTGCATAGCAGTTCCCCTGACAGAGTCACTCAACGCACGCTGAGCTTGTCTCCTCAAAGTCGCCCCATTCCCATGGTCCATAATTATATATTTGTGTTGCTTTTATTTAATGCCTATCTTCCCACTAAACTAGCATTTTTATAGTGTGGGGATGAGGACCATGTCTATGAATATTTTTCCACTGTTTTATCTCCAACACCTAGAACATACCTGACACATGCTAGATACTCAGTAAAACTTGGTGAGTCAATGGATGAGAGATTATACATAAAAAAGTACATAAAAGGTACACAGCCAAAACTTACAGTGGCAATTCAAAGCAAGCAATTGAGGCAGTCATTCTACAAAATTCAGGAGCTCTACTGATTATGGCCCCTTAATAGCTGAAGATGGGGCCAAAGTGACCTGAAGGAATTGCAGCCTTGTCCTGTTTGGAATCAGAACTAGACGGCAAATTGTCATGTGTCATGGCTCAGTTGCAGCCCCCTCTGCGCCCTCCGCTTCCCTGCACACCACAGATGCTATTTCCCCTCCCAGGATGTGGATTTTACAAACAGATGGGCCCATAGGCATCTGATTTTCTAAGAATGATAAGAAAAGGAAACACAAGAGAGAGGTGCTCAATATGTTCTTCCAAATTCTCACAAGAGCCATCATGAGCCATGAATGCTGCACCTAACACAGAAAGCAACAATAAAACCCAAATGAGGGATGAATGAATGAATGATTCATAAGAAAGGGCGGAGTGATGATTAAAAAAAAAAAAGAGCATGCGTTTATAGGTTTCACACAGATTGGATTTTACTTTTCCAAAGCAAGCCACCGTCAAAGACATTTTTTTGGCACTGCTTACATGCAGTGCCAACTAGCATAAACCAGAAGAAAACTTAACAGAAACCTTCCAAATCATCCCATAACACATGATTCATTTTCTGTATCTATTACAATTTGCAAATACCTTGTCAGTGGAATAGAAGTCTCCTTAATAGAATCAATTTTCTTTGTAGTGCCCTTTAAAACAACTGAGCTCCGTGACAGACAGCAGGGTTCACATACCCTTTTTCAGGGCTATTAGATCTGATGCTGGGAAATTCTAATTCCCCGAAGCCTTTTTTCAAACTGAGGTCTGTGAGAGAGTCAATCCCAAATTTAAGTGCCCAGGTGCATGATTTTGTATGTGCTTTGAATAATGGAATCTGCTCTCAGAAAATCAAACAGAATTACGAAAAGCAATCGCCTGCAGGATTTTCATTTTGTATTAGTGACATGAGATCATTCACATGCCACGCCATTTGAACAATTCAGCAATGTGGAGTTAGAAACATTTCTACAAATCCACAATAGGATTCTAAGTGTTCAGTTCCTCCCTGCTGCAGGAGGGAAAGGAAATAGGTGTTCAAAACGGCAAGCTGCATCAAGGTAAACGCAGCAGCCATTTGCTCAAGGCGGGGAAAAAAGCAGGCACCTTTTCTCTTACAGAAGAGAGACAATATTTGATTTTAATTACTGATACAGTGTTGGAGATGTCAAGGGAGTGGTGTCACTAAAACAAAATACATTGAAGCATAATAGCTCCAAGAGAAGCAAACACATATAAGCATAGAAATGAAAATGCAGTGAATGGCCAAACATAACCTGTGGCACTCACTTACCGCAGAATTGCCTGAACATCGAAACCTGCTTTCAGGTTTCTTTAAGTATCTTGGGCCGCAGTATCCCCAGAGTGCTCTCCTCAGGAAGACAGGCAGGCCACAGATTGTCAAGCATCCCAGCCCCAAGGAAGTACACAGGAAAAACCAGAAGGGTTGGGCTGGTGGCCAGAAGATAACACCTAACCCTCCAGTGGGCCATGGTCCCTCTTACGGTCCTTGGGTTTAGGTTTGCACCTGGCTGCCCGGGACCCGCTAAGAGACCATCAGGTGAGCCTGCCTTTGGAAAGCACAGGGAAAGGTGTCCTGAGGCTACCTAGGGAGAGACTGCAGAATGTGAGAAGAGCTTTTACTGCATCTTGCTGCTCTTACAGAGTAAAACCCAGAATCTGCCTAACGTACGCTCAAGCCTGGGGAATGAGTCTTTACAAGTTTCGACTCCCACTGACCATCATCCACAGCATCTTTGCACTTCAGCTAAAAGTCCGACACTTCATACCTTGGTCCTCCATCCTCCTCATTGTCTTCTCAGTGGCTTTCCTCCTCATGAGCCCTCCGATCCTCATATCCCTGGGCCTGGCCCCCCCTATCTCTGCATCCTCTCAGGAGAGAGCTAACTCACCCATGGGGCAGCAGCTGGAAACTCCAAGATTCCCAAGGATTCAGGGACCCACGGGGACCCCGTTCCATAAACCTGTAACCTCAGCCCCGAAATATTTCCAAGGCCCAAACAGCTAGTTTAGCCCTCCCTAGCCTCAACAGTCAACAGAGCTTTCGGCTGTTTTAATATCAGGAAAAGAACCAAACTGGGCTCCAAAGAGAGTATCCCTGCGAGAGCCTTGGCATGTAGGCTCGTACATGTATGACGTGTATGTTCCCAGAACACCTCCCAGACTCACCAAACAGCTCTCAGTTACTGGTGCTTAACTCATGCAAAGCTCCAGGGTGAGCTTTTAATCCATGTTTAACCAATTTAAGCCTCACAACAATGTTAAGAGGAACAGATGAAGTGTTATAAAGCCCATTTTAAAAATGCAGAAATGGAGGCAGAGAAAGGTAAATGGCATAGTCAGAAAGTGGTAGAGCTGGGAGTCCAAGTGGGATAATTGGTCTCCAGGGCTTGGGCACCAGAGCTGGCCCAGACTCAAGGACAATGAGGTCAGAGGACAAAGAATTCATATTTCTGGTGTATGCTCAACTGTTATTTCTTTTTAAGAAAAACTTCAATCCCTATTTTTAATCATTTATTTAAATGATTAAGCATGTATTAAGCACTTGTGCTTTAGGGATTAAAGACTTCATGAAGTTAATCAAACAGATATAAATATACTGTTATCCTAGAACCATAAATGAGGCATTTAATTCAGAAAGGTGGTGTCCGTGAACCTCTGTGGGGCCTTCCAACTCCCACTGAACAGATGATGAATGGTGATGCAGCTTGGGTCTACAGCCCTCCCGTTAAAACAAATTCTGGTGTCTGATCACCATTTTCAAAGCAATGAAATTAGTCATGAATGATGAGAATCTAAACTGAAATGTTGCCTGTTTAAAAATAAAATATTTTTAAGAAAAAAAAAATCCTGGCTCTGGCTGGTGTGGCTCAGTGGACTGGTTTGGGAACCAAAGGGTCAGCAGTTCGATTCCCAGTCAGGACCCAGGCCTGGGTTGCTGGCCAGGTCCCCGGTAGGGGGCTGCATGTGAGGCAACCACACATTGATGTTCCTCTTCCTCTCTTTCTGCCTCTCTTCCCCTCTCTCTAAAAATATAAATAAAATCTTTTTTTTAAATCCTGAAGATGAATACATCACATAATTGGATATGGGGCATGAAGAGTATAATCAAATTTCAGGTCAAAAAATAGTATTTGTTAACCACTTTCATCATATGATGACTATAAAAGGTGTGTATAGACATTGCTGATGTCAAGGTGCTTACATAAACACTTGGAAAGCAGAGAGACAAGGCAAGTACTCAAGTAACAACATAAATTAATTACATTATGACAATTGCAGACACAGTACTATAAATAAAAATGCACTCAGGATTCACCAGGAGGAAGAAGGCTCGCCAGTTTAGGATTAACAAATGTATTTTAAGGACTGGTAGGGGAACAGTAAAGGATTGTCTTCGTGTCTGCACTCTCTCTCACTCTTTTTTCCTTTTGCCCCCGCCTGAGAGGCAAGTTCAAGTCCCACCCCACCTCACTGGAGGCTGGTGGAACGATGCCTGTGGGTTACCCCTCGGCTGGGGTAGGGCTGGAATTCTATGCTGATGCTACTGGTTCTTTCCAAACTCTTCTGTGTCAGTAGCTCTAGAGTCACAAGGAGAGGGTATGAGTTGCTACCACAAGTGTTTTGCTCCTGTGGAAACCCAAGGAAACAACCTGTTGTTAGAGAAGCCAGCGCTCTCAGGAATGTGAGGTGAGGATGGGTGCTATGTTATTCATGGAATGTAAATAGAATGCTAATCTAGAAGGGAAGGCAAATAGAAGGAAGTAGAAAAAATCAATTTGTAAATATCTAACCCACTGCCTACCTGAACTGCATGATGTAAAGGCCCCTTGGTTAGCAGGAAGGTTTAAGAGAGCAGGCATGCCGATTGGGTTTCTAACTAATGCTGCTGTATGAGTTATTGCTACCAAAACGTTCACTTGAGTTTATGTTATGTTCGGACAGATGACATTTTTCTCCTACACCAGTCAAGACAACAGCCAGATTCTTTACTGTATTTGATTCTTTGTGATAAGAAGAGAGAGAGAGAAAGAGAGAGAGCACTGACAGGGATTTTGGAATCTGTAACGTACACAGGTAATGGCAAACACCAGAATCGATGACCTCTGTGTTTCACCATTTATGTACAGTTTTCTTCCTGGAGAAAAAAAGAAAACCTTCCAGGAGTAAATGTCAATTATATGATATCATGTGATCTATTTTGTTTAGTGTGGAATCTGCAGGTCACATCTTTTATGCTACATTGAATAATATTAAAATGTACTTAATATGGTAAATTAATGAATAATACAATCTTTGTGCATTAGTCAATTTGCCAAATTATACTTTATAATATCATCAACTTGAAATTCTTATGTAGAAGTCAGTAAAACATGTTTGAGTGTGTAGTTCCCCAGAGTGCTAATGATAATGTTATCAAACGTAAGTTACTGAGCTTATGGACTACATTTTCACCTGAATTAATATAATTCAGCCTGAAGGCAAAAGATCATATTAAACTCGGGCTCTTTGGAGAAAAAGCTAATTCCATGACTGGAGCCAGAAAGTTAAATGAGCCTGAAACAACTTGTTATGCCCCAAAGTGAGAATGGGATCAAAAGGACGTAGGAACCAGCTTGCAAGGTCTCCAAACTGGCCAAATATGGGACAATCTGAACATCAAACTATAATAAAAATGACATTATATCCACTAATCCATGGAACAGAATAAAAATTCACTAAAACTTCATACTGATTAAATGAATAAATAGGGAGAAGGGAAAGTGATTCCTCATAGCAGAATGCTCACTAATAAATGTGGGGGAGGGATCGCCCTTTTATAACCATCATAGTAATAACCGACTAAAGGAGGAATTCTCAGTGACTGCAAAAAGTAAGGTTAATGTATGATGAACAATATTATATTTAGGTAATCTCAAAGTATTTTACAGATTACTTATAAATTATAAAGGAGAAAATAGCGATTTCTAGTGAAGAAACATGACAAGCACCACCTTGGTGAAGGGACCAAAGTTAATATCACCAGTAATGGGACAAATGTGTCCCTTGAGGCGATGTACTGAGAAGAACACAGTATCATTCGTGAAGCCTTTCACCCACAATGTATAATTAGGAGAAAACATCCAGAAAGACCAAACTGAGGGACAGTCTACAAAATAACTGAACCATAATCCTTTAAAAAGCAAGGACATGAAAGATTATTTTTTTAAAAAGGTTGAAGAGCTGTATTGTAGAGGGAATCAAGGCTGATACCAAAGATGAAATGCTAATTGCCCTGACTTATGATGTAAATGCTTCTCTCCCAACTCTGTAAGCCCTTTTCGCGCCAAATCTATACTACGCCTCCCAATACCCTCCCCCACTTGGCCCAGCATAAAGGGAATGCGGGGCTATTGTTCCGGCTCAGAATTCGGAGTTTGTCTCCTCTGGGCCTGTGCACGTAAATAAAGATCGTGCTCCTAACCCCTCAGTGTCTGGTCGCTTCATTTTTCCGTAACAGTATCAGAGTAAAGGTAAGGAAAAAAAGTGACAAATAAATACAATGTGTGACTTTAGAATAGGTTCCGCATTCCAAAATCAGGAGAGGGGGACAGAGGTTGCCATAAAGTTCCTAAAACTGAATATGGACTCTATGTAGGTAGTAATATCGAATCAATGTTAATTCTCTGAATTTATATTTGTACTGTGGCTATATAAGAGATTGTTTGTAGGAAATATACACGGAAACATTTAGGGAGAAACAAGCATGATATCTGCAACTAACTCTCAAATGGTTCAGGAAGAGCGCATGTGGTAAAAGGTCAACAATTGCTAAATCTGAGTGAAGTGCAGGCCAAAGTTCTCTGTGCAGACTTGGCGACCCTTCTGTACATTTGAATATCAGACGATGCCTTAACTTCCCCACCTGTTGTGTTGTTTCATGAGTTTGCCACATTCATTTTGATGATGATAACATATGCCATCTCAGGAAATCCTACTTGTTATCATCTATGACTTAGGTACTTCACAATGTCTCATTTAATATTCACCACATTATAGTGAGGCAATTACTTTGGTTGGAGTCTTACTGATAAGAAGTATGGAGGTTTAGAGAGGTTAAATGTGTTAGAGGAAATGACTACTTAATCCGTGTTCATACAGACCCTCAACCTCCATGAGCTGAGTATATGCTCGGCAGCCTGTGTTTGTTGGACTTGGGCCATGGGATTGAATTTGAATAAAGTGATATTAATGGATAAGATATAAGTAGAAGCTTAAAAGGTGATTGGGTTTGCATTTTTTTATCCTCACCCTAGGACATTTTCCCACTGCTTTTAAAGAGAGAGTAAGGGGGAAAGAGAGAGAGAGACATGGATGTGAGAGAAAAACATTGATAGGTTGCCTTCTCATATGTGCCCTGACCAGGAATCAAACCTATGACCTTTCAGTCTATGAGACAAGGCTCCAAGCAACTGAACCACACCGATCAGGGCTAGGCTTGCATTTTTGTGCCTCCGTCATTACTGTAAGAAAGACATGTCTTGGGCAGATGTTCATGGTCCAAGGAGGATAAGAAACGTGTGAAGCTGTCCAAGACTTAAGTCACAGCTTTCAGACAAGCTCAGGTGAGCCCAGGCTAGATCAGCCAATGCTAAGCAAACCCATGGACTCATGTTATTAGATATTACTGAGTTTTAAGGTCACTTGTGACATAGCACCAAGGTGGCAGTGGGTAACTGATAGAGCTAGCCTGTCTGAAACCACACAGATAGTAAGAGTTGGGGCAAGGATGTGAGCAACAAGCAAGGTTTTGTGGTGCCTCACATCACACCTGTATTAAAGAGTATTTCTAAATATCAATCACCTTGCCGTTCATAATAACACTTCATGATGCTGAAAACTCCTAAGATACTTTCTGAGTCATAAAATAATAAATGATTATAGCAAAAATTGCAAATGTGTTTTATCTTCATGTTTTAGTAATTGATAATCATGGCACATTTAATTAACCTTTCTGTTTACCATCCAGGTTAAATGGTATTACCATTTTTCAACTTCAATAACCATCAGAAATATTCAATATACACGGTTGTATAAAGTAGAGGCAGTGTTTGAATGATCACCAGTCTCTAATGTCAGATGAAAAAATCAATTTTGTAAATACTGGAGCAAATTCTCTAGCAAGGGTTTTTACTCATCTATGTGCTAAAACACACAAGCATAGGTTTTTTAGGATACTTTGGGTCTCTGATTTTAGTCTTACTCCAAACCCGAGATGAAAAATTACACCTGTTCTCAAGTTTTAGATCCAAGGGACAAATTTCCAATTTAAACCCAAAGAAAAGTTGTATTTGCTAGCTTTTCCCAATTACTAAATATATTCCCACATTTTTGCTAAAATATTGGGAACATTTTCTTTTACCATAACAAAGAAATTTTTTTCAGCAAGGGAGTTTGTCTTTTTTTTTTTAGTTATATGCTCAAGACCAAACCCTATAATAAAAAAGTGCCTAGAATTGTCACACAACAGCTGCCCCTTGAGGCTGTAGATGCCATTGAGCAGTGCAACGGCGCCCGCACCGACCAGTGGCCTGTTTTCAGGGAGGCCAAGCCACAGATTCCTGGTAAAAGAAATAGCCACTGCTAATTATTTTGGGAGAGCGTTGTCCACATCTACACAAGATGAGATAAAAAGGAAGAGGGGAAGGGAGAGGAGGAGGTAAAGGAGAATTAAAAATGGAGCAATTTTTACAGTTTTTATGCTCAATCAGTGGTATGCCATTACATATATGCATGATATGGGAAATCAAATACTATGAGCTTTGGGGGTTTTGTGTTCTTTAAAATCTCTAGTAAATACACATAAAGATGAACTCCCTACAACACAATCTTGTTTTATAATATGAAAGATCGATTTCTTTCCCTCCTGTAAAGAGGCAGAATATTTGCAGAAACTGAAGTTAAAAATAGCTTTGGTGATAATGTCTGCAAAGATGAAAAATGCCCTTTTTTGTTTCATATTCTCATTAAAGAGAGAAAGCAAAGGGAGTATGAAATAAAGGGTGAGAAAACAAACACTCTTTCTAAAAGAACAAAATGCAAAGAACTCTCCCACTGACTTTTGAAAAAGTAAGTGAAGTCAATATTTTACCTAATTTCCTAAGAACGAAACTTTGGTAATTGATTAAAGAGATATAATTTCTTTTTAGGGGGTAGGTGGCATACACTCTTATGCTTTCATGAAAAATACATGCTTTTCTCCCGTCTTAGCTAGAAAAAGAGACCACTTGCTCCGGACATTGAAACAAAAGAATTGATCAGGACCTGAGGAAGTTTCAAAGAGGCAGGATATTCCCTTGCTTTCCATTCTTAATTTGTCTTTGTAGCGTGTGCAACAAGCATCCTCGATAAGAAACAAACTAAAAGAAGCAATGGCTACTATGTTGACTTAATAACAAAGCTCTGATTTTATTATATGGCCTCCAGTCTTTCCCTAGTAAGATACAACGTCATGCCTTGACCAGTATGGCTCAGTTGGTTGGGTGTCAAAGGTCACGGGTTTCATAACGATAGTTTATGCCTGGGTTGCAGGTTCAGTCCCCAGTCGGAGCATGTACGAGAGACAACCAAGCGATGTTTCTCTCACGCATTGATGCTTCTCTCCCTCTCTTTCTCCCTTCCTTCCCCTCTCTGTAGATATAAATAAATAAAATCTTTTTTAAAAAAAGATACAGGGTCAGTTTTATTTTTATAAGAAAGAAAGTCAGGACTCGATCTTACAACAATTGCAGCAGAATCATACTTAGCAAAAACAAAAGCCCTAAATGAGACACAACCCATGTCAAAGGTGAGGAGGCAACAAGTGTGCATCTGCAGACAGCTTCATCAAGGAAGACATGGTCTCATTAAAAACTCAGACAATACTTGTTATCCCACGATGGTGGAAAATATATTAGAAAAAAACTCATGGACAAAACAGTGCAACTAATGTTATGTAGATTAATCTCAGAGTCCTTTAACATCAAAGAAGACACGAAAACACGTCTAAGAAGAAGAACCCATTATGCCATCTGGAATTTAGTATCCTAGTTTCAAACCTATTGGTAGCATAAATTAGTCATTTTAGTGGAAATGATCTGGTTGGTTGATAAATAATAAAATATGAAATAGTAGTCACATATGTAATACAGAACCAGACCTGCATATATAATATTCTCACTGTGTTAAACCATAGTTACCTGAAAATGAATATACGTGAACTATGAATTGGTAGACATTTTAGAGTTGCAATAAATTTGCCTTTTACATTTATTATATGCTATTGGCAAGTGTAAGTTAAGGACCTATTCTTAACATTTTTAAAGTCTATTTCCCATTTGTGAATTAAGATTTCAAAGTGGTGAGGCACAGAACTCCACTCCTCGGAAGACGCAAACCTGAAGCCTGAGAAGAGGTGGTGTTTTCCGAGCACTTCCTCTGTGCGGGGAGCAAGCTGATATGGCAGGGCCAGGGTCTGAACGGAGTAATCTTACGCCACATCTCAGTCACTTAACCTCCTAGGCACACATTTGGAGAGTGTGAGTTTGCAGCTTTCTCTTCCTAAATTCCCTTCACCCTCATTGGCTCTAGCTGGCAGTGACTTTGAAGTCTTTATCCCTCTCTGCACCCTGAGATTGGAGGATGGGTTGTGCAAATCTTCACGTTCACCGACTGGCTCCTCAGGGTTCTGGAGGGTGTGTGCTTGCTCTTGTATGCAGGACCCGGGAAAGCGACACCGTCACTGGACCAGGAGATTCAAACCAGCATCGCCTCATCTGGATCGACTGAAGAGGAGATGCTGTCACCTTCCACCTCCCTGGCTAGCTGGGTAGTAGCATCTCTTTCCAGGAGGAGATAAAGTCTTCCGATAACCCCGATAACCCCGGGAGGGAGCTCTCACATCCCAAACAGAGCCGGTGCTGCTTGTCTCTCCTGCTCTCACACTCCCAGCATCCCAATTTCTTCAGCACTTAATGTAAGTGGCAGTTAATCTTTTCTGAAAGGAGGTTGGACATAAATAAATAGCGTGGCTCTCTGAAGCAACAGAGTTGGTTTGCCCACCTCACTCATGCCGCTGTTTATTTAGCTACCAGGCTGAATGCCACCCAAACTCAGAGTTCAAGAGGTTAGTTTCAAAAGCTAGCTGATGCAAACAGGTAGGAAACTGAACATCAGATTGAAGTGGCTGGATTACTCTATGCAACTCTGAAAGGGCTTCTGTAATACCATTTTGCTGAAGATGACTTCAGATCAAAATGTCAGCTTATTTTCTTTAACCAGAGTAGGTGACAGCATACGTGATCATTACCGATGTCTGAAATTCCCTAACTGGAAAATGTTTTTCTTACATCAGAGAAACATCAATTAGAGAAAGGTTAGAAATGCAATCTCCCTCAGCCTATGATAACCTAGATTTAGCTCTAGATTAAGCATAAATTTTTAGTAACTTATCATATACTGAGAAAAAAGGAGACAAGAGAGAAATTTTGGTTCCTGCAGGGGGTGAAGAAAGAGAATAGCCTACTAGACAATCAATTTCTTGAGCAATTTCTTAAAGTTACTCTATTATTGCTCTGGCTAGTGTGGCTCAGTAGATAAGTTGTCATCCTGAAAACCAAAAGTTTAATGGTTCTATTCCCGGTCAGGGCGCATGCCTGGGTTGTGGGCCAGGCCCCCGGTTAGGGGCATGTGAGAGGCAACCAATCGATGTTTCTCTCCCTCCCTTCCCCTCTCTCTAAAAAGAAATAAATAAAATATTTAGTAAAAAAGTTAATGATTTTTTTAAAAATTACACTATTATTGTATATAGGCCAAATCAACATTTTTTTAGTAAATTTAAAAAATTGAATGACAAGTGGAAGAGGGTGAGAGGAAAAGGGAAATTTTTTAAAATGGAAACTGATTCAACTTCTATACAAAGAGTAGTTAAATACTTTGGCAAAAGGTATGTATGGAAAACCCACAGCTAGCATCACATTTAATTTTAGACAAACTGAAAGCCTTCCTCCAAAGACTGGGAATGAGACAAAGATGTCCTCCCTCATCACTTCTATTCAACATTGTACTGGAGGTCCTAGCCAGAGCACTTAGACAAGAAAAAGAAATAGAAGGTAACCACATTGAAAAGAAAGAAGTAAAAGGATCACTATTTGCAGATGACATGATCTTACATATACAAAATCCAAAAGAATTCACTGAAAAAAGATTAGCACTAATAAACAAGTTCAGCAAAGTCAGGAAGATACAAAATTAACATACAAAAATCAATTATATTTTTTTGTAGGCTAGCAAGGAATAACCTAAGAATAGATTAAGAAAACAATTTCATTTACAATAGCATGAAAAACAGAATATTTGGGAATAAATTTTTAAAAATAAGTACAAAATTTGTACTCTGAAAGCTAGAAAATATTGTTGGAAGAAATTAAAGAAGATCTAAATAATGGAAAAACAGCCCATATTCATGGATCAAAAGACTTAATACAGGTAAGATGGCAATACTTTCCAAGTTGATCTACAGATTCAATGCAATCTCTATCAAAATCCCAGCTGGATTTTTTTCAGACAAACCGATCATAAAATCCATATAAAAATACAAAGGATCCATAATGAATAGCCAAACAATTCAGAAAAAGAACACAGTTGGAGGATTCGCACTTCCCAATTTGAAGGCTTACAACAAAGCTGCGGTGATCAAGGAACTGTGGCACTGGCGCAAGGATTGACACATGGATCGATGCAGTAGTTTTAAAGTCCAGAAATAAAACCTTACATTTATGGTCAATTGATTTTCAACAAGGATTCCAAGACAATTCAATGGGGAAGAATAGTCTATTCAAGAATGGTTCTGGGACAACTGGACTCTCACATGCAAAAAAATGAAGTTAAAGCCCTATCTCACAGCATACATAAAAATTAATTCAAAATTAATCATAGACCTAAAGAAAAGAGCTAAAACTATAAAATTCCTAAAAGAAAATGTAGGAATAAATCTTTGTTATTGTGGATTAGCTAATGGTTTCTCAAAAACACAAGAAAGAAAAGAAAAAGTGGACAAATGGGACTACATCAAAATTAAAACTTTTTGTGCTTCAGTGGACACTATCAAGAAAGTGAAAAGACTTACAGAATGAAAAAATATTTTACAGATCATATACCAGTAACGGGATTTAGATTGAGAATACATAAAGGACTCCTAGCAATTAACAATAAAAAAACAAATAAATCAATTTTAAAATGGGCAAAGATTTGAATATACATTTCTCCAAAGAAGATGTACAAACGGTCAAAAAGCACATGAAGAGATGTTTAATGTCACTAGTTAGAAGGGAAATGTAAATCAAACCACAATGAGTACCACATCACAGCCATTAGGGTAGCTAAAATAAAAGGGACAACAATAACAAACATTTATGAATGTGTGAAAATTAGAGCCCTCATTCATTGCTAGTGGGAATGTAAAATGATGCACCTGCTTTGGAAAATAGTTTGGCAATCCTTCAAAATGCTGAACGTAGAGATGCCGTATGACTCAGCAGTTCCCTTCTTAAGTAACTACCCAAAGGAACTGAAAACATACATTCATACAAAAACTTGCACACAGATGTTTATAGCTCGATTATTCATAATAGCCAAAAGAGCAACAATCCAAATACCTATCTACTGATGAATAGATTAAAAATATGGGTCTATTTTAAATGAAATATTATTTAGCAATAAAAAAAATGAACACTGACACAGTCTATAATATGAATGAAGGTTGAAAACATTATGCCAAGTGGAAAAAAGCCCGTTATAAATGGTCACAAATTATATGACTCTCTTTGTGTGAAATGTAACATTTCTATACCTAACTGGAATTATGTTGGTATAAATCTGAAGTAGATTCTGATAAATTAATATGTATGGCAATGTCTGAAAAAAATCACTGAAAACCCCTCAAAATATAGCTTAAGAAAATCATTAAAAGAATTAAAATTTTACGGTAAAAAAAATTCACTTAATGCATTAAATAAAGAAAGTTGGTCACATTCACTGATGCAAGTGGACACTGGACAACACAAACACTAAAATATGAAAAACAATTTGTGAACAGGTGCTTCTCAAAAATTTGGTCCAAGGTCCCAATAAATTCAAGGATATTTTTATAGTAGTAAGAAAAGTACGGATATTTAAGGGTTTATCTTTAGAGGGGCATGTATTATTTTTCACTGCCTTCTTGCCACCAAGGGGATATAATTAGGTAAATTTCTCACAATGAGCCCTACTGACTAATGAGCAATGAAAGTGGAATTCTTGAATAAGAAGTAAAAAAATTGACAAACTGTGATGGAATGGTGACTATGTGAGCTTATGCACGCAGGATTGAGAACTTCTCCCTTTGGTACACATCACATCTCTGGAGACATGCTCCGTTTTTCAGGGGAAAGAAAAGAACTCCAGGCTTCTGGTCAAGATGGCAATGTAGGTAAACATGGCAATTGGAACCTCCCACAACCACATCAAAATTACAACTAAGCTGCAAAACAATCGTCATTTGAAACCACCTAAAATCTAGCTGAACAGAGTCCTATAACTAAGGATATAAAGAAGAAGCCACATCAAGACTAGTAGCGGGGTGGAGGCTTGCAAAGGGTTGGTCCCACACCCATGTGTGGCAGTTAAAAATTGGGAGGGCTATCTCAGCTACAGAGGTCCCCCTGAGAAGTGAGAAGGCCCAGCCCCTTATGAGACCCTACAACACAGAGTTCTAGTGCTAGGAAGAGAAGTCCCCCAAACTTCTGGCTGTGAAAACCAGTGGGGATTGTGGTTGAGTGAGAAGGAAGGCTTCTGGAGTCCCAGGAAGACCTCTTAAAGAGCCTCCACACACAGACTGACTCACTTGCTTAGAGCTCCAGCACTGGGGGCAGCTTGAAAGGTGTTAGGGATATATGGGGAGGAACTGAATTGTCAGGCTTCAGGATGAGGTCTGAAGGGGCAGCTTTCCCCCAGACAAAGGTTCATTGTTTCTTAGCCGAACCCTCCCCCAACAAAGCCCGCAGGCAGGCACCGGATCTGAGTCTCCATCAACCTGGATAACACTGTTCCCCACTCTACTGATTCCATTAGACCACCTCACACACGCGATTTCCAGTGGTTTTTCCATAGACAGCGCCTGTCTTGGCTCATGCTGCAGATGTTCCTAAAATCTCTCAAAGGTTCACAAAGCACAAACGAATAGCATGTGGCCTTCGCATGCCCTGTACCTCTTGCTAAGTAGACCCGGACCCAGCACTAGCTGCAGCTGGCCTTAGTTCACAGCTTGGCCTCTCCTAAGCAACTCCAAGCCCAGTGCAAGTAGCATCCATCTGCAGATCACTTTGTAGCCCATGCCAGGACTGGGCACAGGCAGGGTCTGACCTTGGCCTGCATCATCTGGGAGGCACCAGAGACAGTACACACGGTGGACAGCTTCAGACTGCACCCAAGCACCATCCAACCACCTCCACAGTGGACCCACTTAAGGGGTAGACTCAGCAGGCACCAGACCCCCGCTGAAGCAAGTTCTTCTCAATGGGGTCAACATGTACACAGCAGATCCTCTGCTGTGGTCACTGCCAGTCCTTATAGCTGTTCAATCTGAGCTAAAACCTCCCATTGACATGCCAACAGCAATCAAGGCTCAACTACAATAGGAAGGTACATGCAGCCCACATAGGGGGTGTGCTTGATACACCCAGCTCAGGTGGCTAAGTAGGCTGTGCTACTGGGCAGTTACTATATAAGACCACTCTACCAAGACTGGGATATGTAGCAACTTTACCTAGTACATAGAAACAAATGCAGGAAGGCAGCCAAAGTAAGGAGACAAATAAACATGTCCCACATAAAAAAACAGAACAGAATTCTAGAAAAAGAACTAAACAAAATGGAGACAAGCAATGTAGCAGATACAGAGTTCAAAACACTGGTTATAAGGATGCTCAACAATCTCAGTGAGAACTTTGACAAAAAGATAGGAAACAAAAATAAAGACAGAATACATAAAAAAGAACCAGTCAGAAATGAGAGATACACTAACTGAATGAAGAATACATTATAAAGAATCGAAAGTAGAGTGGATGAAGCAGAGGATCAAATCATCAATTTGGAAAATAAGTAAGCATAAAACACCCAATCAGAACAGCAAAAAGAAAAAAAGAGTCCAAAAAAATGAGGATAGTTTGTGCAGCCCCTAGGACAAATTCAAGCATACCAGTATTCACATCATGGAGATGCTGGAAGGAGAAGAGAGAGAGCAAGGAATTGAAAACCTATTTGAAAAAAATAATGACTGAAAAATTCCCTTACCCGGTGAGGGAAATAGACATACAAGTCCAGGGAAGCTCAGAGAATCCCAAACAATGTGAACCCAAAAGGCCCACACCAAGGCACACCATAATTAAAATGTCAAAGGTTAAAGACAAAAAGAGAATCTTAAAAGCAGCTAGTTATCTACAAGGGAGCTCCCACAAGACTGTCAGCTGATTTCTCAACAGAAACTTTGCAGGCCAGAAGGGTTTGGAATGAAATATTAAAAGTGATAAAAAGCAAGGACCTACAACTAAGATTATTCTACCCTGCAAAGCTATCATTTAGAACAGAAGAACAGATAAAGGGCTTCCCAGACAAGAAAAAACCAAAGGAGTTCATCACCACCAAAACAATATTACAAGAAATGTTAAAAGGTCCTCTTTAAGAAAAAGAAAAAAAATAAAAGATCAAAAATATGAATAATAAAATAGCAATAAATACCTATCTATCATCCATATGTTTATTTCAGCATTCTTTACAATAGCCAAGATATGGACACAATCTAAGTATCTATCAATAGACAAATGGATTAAGAAGTAGTGCCTCTATACAATGGACCATAACTTAGCCATAAAAAAGAACGGCATCTTGTCATCTGCAACAACATGGATGGACCTAGAGGGTATTACACTGAGTGAAACAAATCAGACAGAAAAAGACAAATGCCATATGATTTCACTTAAATGTGGAATCTAAAAAACAAGATAAATGAACAAGCAAAACAGAAAGAGACTTATAAATACAGAGAACATTTTGATGGTTGCCTGATGGGAGAGTAGTTGAGGGAATGGGTAGAAAACATGAAGGGATCAAGAAGTACAAGTTGGTAGTTACAAAACAGTCATGGGATGTAAAGTACAGCATAGGGAACATAGCCAGTGAAATTATGGTATCTATGTATTATGTCAGATGACTACCAGATTTATCATGATAATCACTTCATAAGTTATATAAATGTCTAATCACTGGGTTGTATACCTGAAACTAATATGATACTGTATATCAATTGTAATTTTAAATTTAAAAATTTATTTAAAAGAAAACAAACAAAAAATATTATCTCCATGCACTTTTATGAAAAGACCAATTCAAAAGCGACTAGCAGCCTGAAGCTCTAATTGTTTTAGAGAAAAGTAAGCAAGAGGCTCCCTCTTTGAATGCTGAATGACCTTGATTGGCACTCTAACCTCAGTGGAGCTTTTGAACAGATGAATGGAAATTACCACATTTCTCCCAGATTAGACATAATCAAAATCTTTTCTTGGAGTCATCAGTAAGGAATTTGCTTAATAAATGAACCTGTGGTCTCTGGGCTCCCTGCCAATGGCAGGAATAAATAAGGACAAAGATCTAGGCACAGGCAGGGACAAAGGAAGATACTTTGTGCCTGAATTTATTTCTTTCTCTCTGTCCCCATCTCTCTTTTTTTCAATCTTTATCTCCTAACCCTTCTTATCTATTTATAGAAAAGGAAATTATTCCTTAAATCTGAATGCATGAGAGGAACATGTACGAATGCATGGCTTAAGCAGATAGTCATGTAAATGACTATAGAATAATAAAATCAGATGTCCAAAGTAAACAACTTCCATTACGACTAACCCATGGCAAGATTCCCTATTCTATTTTTAAGCACCTCCAAATCTATAGCATTTTTCCTGATTTACAGAGAGTTTGCCTGAATAATGAAGGGGAAAAAATTTCCACTGTACTCATTTCAATAGTGAGATTTTATGGAGAATTTTACCTATCAAGGAATTTTCTTTCAACTTTCACTGAAAAAGCAAATCAAACTGTTCCTCAAATCTACTGTAATTCCCTTTACAATTGCACAGCTCTCTTTCTACCTTCACTGGAAAAAGTTACTTTTTTTGGAGACTAGAGAAAACCTGACTGGTTCTCAAATAAAAGTGCCAAGAATATGAAAACTTGGGCAGATTGAGAAAGTATTTGAAACATTTAATTAGAGCAATGATTGTTCAATCTTTGCACATCTCCTTATTGCCACTGGGCTGTCTCAATTCACTTAGTTGTGTCAGTTTTTCTTTTTGATTTCCACTAAAATGTCTAGTGTTCCTTATGTTCCTGTGGTAGGTTATATCTATGAATGGAGATAAGCACTTTTATTTATCCATACTTGGTATATGTTAAGCTTTTTAAAAAAGATTTTATGCATTTATTTTTCGAGAAAGGGGAAAGAAGGGAGAAAGAGAGAGAGAGGAACATCAGTGTGTGAGAGAGCAAGGGAAGCATCAATCGGTTGCCTCTCCTACTTGCCCCAACGCAGAGGGCCCACAGCCCAGGCATAAGCCCTGACCAGGAACTGAATAAGCAACGTTTCCCTTTGTGGGGTGACACTAAACCAATAGAACCATGCTGGTCAGGGAACTGTATGTTATGCTTTCAGTAGATTCATGTCTTTCATCAGTTCTAGAAAATTCTCCAGTATTATTTCTTTGAATATTCCCTTTACTTCCTTGTACCCATTCACCCCCTTCAGAAAATATGAGAGAGTGACTCACTCTCTTTTGCATGTCTTTTTGTTTGGTTTTGTTTTAAATAAATTTACAACTTTTTGTTAAAGTGGATGTACTTGCCTTATTAAACTATATTTTAATGACTAATTAACACCATTTTTAAATGACCAACTAGAAATTAAGTATTTACTGACCATAGTAACCTCTTATGCTTCACCATTCCCTTATTTTTAAGTAAACTTTATTGGTTTTTATTTATAAGCAATAAAATTCACGTTTTACATGGAAATAAATTAATTCTGACAAATGTATTCCTCCATGCAACCACTGCCCCCACTTACGATACAGAGTATCTCCCCCTAGAGTGTCCTTGAGCTCATTTGTAGCCAGTCAACATCTCCCCCACCACATCCTAGTCAACCCCTGGCCTGATTTCTATCAGTACAGATTCTTTTTGTCTGTGCTAGAATGTCACCATGTAAACAGAATCCCACAGTCTTCCCACTTTTGTGTCCAGTGTCTCTCATTCAGAATAATGTCTGGAGAGTCATTCCTGCTGTTGCATGAATCGGTATGGTAATTTGTTTCTTTTTATAGCTGACCAGGATTCCATTGTGTGAATATACCACAATTTGTTTACCCACATTCATTCCATACATAAAAGTAATCTAAATTGTTACATCATGAAATTGTACATATTCAACACAAGACATGACATACAAAAATTTTGGTAGCCTCGGACTAGCTTCTTTCACTCCAGTCTCCAGTGCATTCTTACTGCCAAGATTAACTTGACATTCACCATGATGACCTTCTCTTAAACTTTGCCCGGGTTCGCTGTTGAAAGTAGCCCCCTTTACTTCCTAGTTTTACTTTGTATGACACATTTTATACTTTGTGTTATGGTACTTGCCTGATTTCAACTACCAGACTCTATGCTGCTTGAGGTCAGGACCCAGAGAGGATTTATCTTCGCTTGTGCACAGTATTTAACAAATAACTGGCTTTATGGGACATGCTCAACAAATGCCTGCTGACAAGGTTATTAAAAAGAAAAAAAAAAAAGACAAGTGAATTCCTCCATTCAAAATTAGCTTTAGCGGAGAAAAAAATTTGCTTCAGTGACTCCCCATTTTATAGCTTGATGTCCAAAACCTTTCATAACTAGCTCCAACCTAGCTGTCCAGCGGCTTCCTCATGATTTCTCATACATAATACATCTTCTCTAGTTAAACTGGAATCTATCTCCTGGCTTCCTTACCTTTCCTGCCTGGTAGAAAAACACACACACACACACACACATGCATGTACATGCACACACACCTCTTCATTCTCCCCTCTGCCTCCTGAACAAGAGTTAGAATCCCAAGGTTTCTGTTTCCAGAGGAACCAGCCTTCTTCCACCATCTACACACCAGCCCGCAAGGTCCATACAAGTAAGCACTGCAAGTTATGCCCAGTAGGGGGAGGTGTGCCCATAATCTCCCACTAGTTCAGTGCTTTTCCTGTAGCCTTGGAGATTTTAAAGAAACCATATGTTTACGGAAACCTGTCACAGATTAAAGAAGTAAATAAACAGCAGTTCAGCTATCTCCTTCCTCAAATCACTCACAAGCTATGAGTAATCTCCACTAATCAAAGCACAGTGCCTTGGGCCCTAACAACAAAGACAAAACCATTTGACCGTTTTTAATCTTAATGATTTAAAACACACCCAGTTCATTTTTTGAAGTTACATCTGAAAGACCTCACTCCTTAGGCATCCTCATTTTTAAAAAAGCAATAAAATGTACTCACAGGTTGACTGTTAAATCTGTGTTGGTGAATCAGGAAACAGTAATGGAAAGTTGAATGTCTTGCCTTTAATGGGCAGAGATGAGTCGAAATTTAAAAAAAAAAAGTAAATCTGTTCTGCCTACTTCTTTCCAATCTCCACCCACTTCTTGCCTCCATTTATATTTTTAAAATATGTCTTGTAACTATTTGCCCCTCCAACAAAGAAGTTCTTTTTTATGTACCAGATTTAAGATACAGAAGGATTCAGCTTGACTCAAGTGTTAATTATTGATTCATGCTGATCACATGACAGAAGTGAACAGGCACCATGAAATACACGAACCAGGTCATATCTCAGGAGCAGAAGACAGCTCCGCCCATTCTCACACAGTGGGGGCAGCTGGATCTCACGGAGAATTCATAAAGTTCAGCGTCTCATGTGTTTCTCATAAATTAATGAAACTGGAAAAGGTCACTACATTTCACACGAGAGAAAAGTAAGATCCAGAGAGATCAAAGTGACTTTATCAAGAGATCATGGCCAGGTGGTGACAAAATAGTCTAGAATCCAAGCCTTTGGGCCTGTTCCCAGTATCATGCTCTTCATCTATAGACACCATTTATTGCTCTTCTTGCAGTGCTGGCAAGAGATGATATCTTAAAAGGATCTTTTTTGTGCCCAGGTCCTTAAAAGGACTATACTACCAAGGCAATGCAAACACCAGGTTGGCTGGAATGACTTCTCTAAGAAGCTGGCCCGGCTTTCACCTTCTTGAGGCTGTTGTCACACTGGTGCCTTTAAAAAAAGTGATTATAAGATTTTGTTCTTTTTTATGGCTGAGTATGGTGCCAGGTGGGTACTGGAAATATCAGGGGGAATACTTTGTAAAGTATATGATTGTCTGACCACTATGCTTACACTTGAAACTGATACAAAATAATATTGAATGTAAACTGCAATTCGAAAAAAAAATTTAAAGCAATAGGAACACGAAAAATGAAACAAAAGTGCTTATAGGAAAGGTCATTACAGAAGAAAACCAAATCTTTCCTTAGTGGCTATCGCATGTGTCAGCACACAGCCCATTCATTTCTCCTGTAATTATTCATTGGGTGGAGCAAGAGCCAGAGTGTGTCATTATATTAGGAAGTTATTTGTCTGTTGAATCTAAAGATTATGCCTACGGTTCACATTACGTCAGAGGTAGGATGTAAATGCTTAAAGTTCAAATGACAGTGTCTAATAACGATGACACTTGAAGCTTATTAACATCTTTCAGGGCAGGATCTCAAAGCACTTGGGAAATACTTATTACATTTCAATACAGCGTTATGTTGAAGGCATCATGTCGTGATGTCCTTTGTATAAGTCAGTGAAAAGAAACATAATCACCCTTATATATTTTCTTGTTTTATTGTTCCTGTTTTTAAAAAAAGATTAATAGTTTATTTTTACTGTATTTTTCCATTACCATTCATCCCCCTTTTGCCCTCCCCACCCCCGCTCCTCATCCACCTACCCCCGCCGCAAACACCAAATCACTACACTGTTGTTTGTGTCCATGAGTCCTTTTTATTTATTTATTTTTGCTTGTTTCCTCCGTCCCCCAGCACCACCCTCTTTTAAAATCTGTTTTATTTCTGTCTCTAATGTTTTTATTTTTAATTATGCCTAATTTTGTAAGTTACCTAAAAGTCTCTTGGGAATAAGTTTATGTAAACTCTAATTAACTAAATAGAGTGACATCACGAGATTAGAACCTGAGAAGTCCTGTGCTCCTTCAGAGGAAATTCTAACTTTTCAGGCTTCATGACATGAAATTCATACAAAGGACCCCCAGGAAGCATCATCTGAAATTCCAGGGCTGGAATCTGTGAAGCAACCCACCAAGGAAGATAGCAACTTAAAAAAAATTACAGATGCTATAATTCTTCCCTAAACTGTCACTATTAAAACTTAATCCAGGAATTCGAGTTAGAGGATAAGGTAGGAGGACAGATAGGAATGGAGGAAGAAGACAAAGACTGTTTAAATATTTATGATTTTTATTTGAAATCAGAGAAAGAGTCCCTACTTTCAAGGCTTGAAGTGTTGTGATAATTAAGGACTTCGGATATTTTATATCTGATGGTTTTGACTTCAAAAGGAGCTTAGAGGGCAAAGTGTCATCAGGGACAGAGCTTTCACAGCAGCCCCCCTGGAGCACTCAGCCTAATTACATGGGGTTCGGCATAGTCCTTCCCAACACAGTGTGACAGCGTGAGGACAATTTCTCCACTTTAATGTGGTCAATGAGATGGCAATGGAACTTGTTGAGCGGAGCCCCTGGAAAAATTTCTGAAGGAGGGCTGACTCAGCCAGGAAGGGTGCTGCTTTTGCTGGTCCCCCCCTAAGCTTCCTTCTCCGTGCCTGGAATACGGACATGATAGCTGGAACTGTAGCAGTCATTTTGTATCTGGAGGTGGACCTTGAGAAAGGGAAAAGGGAGGCCATACTCTGGGGTGGTAGAAGAAAGATACAAAGAACATTCACATTTGATGACACTGTTGATGTCATAGCCTCCCTGAACTGCCCGCCTCGGGGTTTCTGCTACACACTAGAAAGCCTCCTACTTGAGCTTTTCATTAATTCACTAGTGCAGCCAGTTTGATGACCTCGAGGGTTTAAATACTTTTACTTCTTTTTAAAACTGCTTTTGTTTCTTGAGGAATTACAGTCAGTCCTGCTTTCCTTGACTTTATAGAATAGGTCCTCTAAAGCCCCCATGTCACATAACTCCAGAGGACACCATGTGTGTTGTGGGCCAGTGGACACCTCTCACACAGGCTACAGTGTGGATAGGGTCCACTGGACCTGGGGTCCTCACTCTCCCAGCTTTCACGGAATTCCCTGCCTACCTTTTGATCTTCTTGGGGTTACATCCTCAGGAAGATAAGTGATAAGTAAAAAGGTTATTTTAGATTCAAGTATTGACTGAACAATTGCTAATACAATCTGTGGCTTTATAATCTCATTAGGGGCTAATTTAAATGAATTTTCTCAAACTTGCCAGGCATGGATGACTTTGGCAGGTAAATATATATCATGAATCATTTATCATACCTCTTTCCACAGCAAAAAGAAAAGCGAGAAAGTTACCACATTGAATGGAATAGAGAACATGTTATCAGTCAGAAAACAAGAAGAGATATAGGAACACTACTTAATAGAAACAAAGTAATGATGATAATAATCCTTAATAACATTTATTGTGACAGCTTATTCTGTATCAGTCATTGTTCCACATGCATTAACTCATGTGGTCCTTGTAACAACCTTGTGAAATAGGTATTATTATTATTGTTATGCTTACTTTACAAGTAAAGAAACTGACGCACAGAAAGGTTAAGTGAATTGCCCAGCCTCACAGTAGTTAAGTGGTAGAATCAGGGTATGAACCCAGTTCTAGCTGAATCTTGAACACATACCATTAACTACCACATTTTACTGTCCCCAATAGTTTGACTGTTAGCAATGTTTTACCATAAACCCTACTGCTAGACTGCAGGCTCTGCAAGGGAAAGCTTTCTGAGGATTTTTCACTGCTCTAGACCCAATGCCTACAACACTGTTTGGCATGTAATTGACATCCAAGTAATTATTGAATGAATGAAGCAATGACTGAATAAAGGAATGTGGAGAAATTTACAGGACTGCTAGGGGAGGGGGTCCTAGGATTACAGTTAAGATGTGCTCTGTGGAGCTGCTATGAGCAGATCATTCCAAGGAGAACCTAATTCCTGATAAGCCACCTTCAGATACTAACAAATCATTAACATCCGACCATCTGTGGGAAATCATGACGGTATCTTCTGGGGAAGGCTCAGCGTGTGTAAAGTATCTTTCTTTATACCTCCTTGCTTAATTCTCCTAACACCTCATGAGGATTTATTTCCACTTCATGAGTGAGAAAGCTGGGGCTCAAGGTGACAGCCACAGTTCAGCCTCACGCCATGGGCCTTTACCTGGGCTGCCTTGCTCTTTGTGGGCAGGTACCTTGGACCACTCCCACTGCACAGGCCCACCGCCTTCACGACCTTGGGCCTGCGTCTACAGCGATGCTAACCTCTGTGTCCCAGGAACCTGTTTTTGACTAGCAAACCACTCCAAACCATAACAGCTTCAGTAACAATTCACTGTGATCTCTCACAGTTCTGTGAGTGGACGGGGCTCAGCAGAGTGGTTCTAGCTCAAAAACTGATATCATGTCACCCGAAGACGCCCCCGGGCTGGACTTCCCATTCAGCCCACTCCCACGGCCTACAGTGATGATGGTCCAGTGGCGCCTGTGGACTGATGTGAGCCTCACCCTGTGACTTGGGCTTCTCATAGCATGGTGGCCGGGTTTCCAGAGAAGCATTCCAGGAGTGAGGGTTTCAAAGGACAGGAAGCAGACGCTGCCAGGCCAGCCAAGTGCTTCACTCACAACTGTGGCAATGGTGTTTCCACAGTATCCTATTGATGAAAGCAACCATGGGGCCCACCCAGATTCCAGGGTGTGGAGGAATAAATTGCCCCTCCTCACAGGGAGCGGGAAAGGTCACATTGCTGAAAAGCATGTGGGACGGGAGCTGTTGTTGCAGCCATTTTTGGAAAATTTGACCCACCACACTCAGCTTTGTCATAGCCTGCGATGAGGCTATCCAGCAGCAGATAAATTTCCAGTTCCACACTGCTACTCTGTTTAATTGGGCACACAGTAATATTCAATTTATTTTTTTTTAACTGTTGCCAAGGTTACATTCCTGGCTTTAACTGTTACTAGTTCATACCCTTTTGTACCTTCTAAGGCTATTTTCTAATTCAAACACATTTTTAGGCCCAACAATGAGAGTGGTCATGGGGTCCAGGACATGAGTGAAGCCACCTCTGTTTGTGTTAGATTCACAATAGTCTGTGTACTCCTGGAAGTACCCAGCCTCTCAGCGAATACCAGGCAAGAACAAGTAGATAGATCAGCTTGAGTCCATCACAATAATGAAAATTCTTTTTATTAAGTTCACAATCAACCTCTCTTTCAAACCTGATGTTCCAATATTTTCCACCAGCATTCACGTTCCAATCAAACTAGACCTCTCACCTCACACCTCCTGCCTGGTTGGCTCTGCTTTCTCTTGTCCCGCCTCTGCGACCCCAACTCCAATTCCACTCCCACATCCCCATTTATTGAAATATGACTTCTTTCATAGCAAATTCAAATAGCACTTTCTCTGGATTGACTTTCCTGATTTCTTTGCCAAATGGGTGTAACCCCACTCTTCTTGGCACCTGTGTGACTCTTGCCTGCCGCCTCTGACCCTGTCTACCTGGAGTCACGGTCCTGTTTGGGCTTGTCTCATCCCCTCCGCAAGCTCAACTCAGCACATCACTATTCACCATCAGTTTTCTGTTGACCTGTGTTGAACTGGATTGCACCTCCAGGAATGTCATTTGCATCATGCTGTCATTGTCTCTAATGGCCTAAGCCTCTAAAAGAGCTCATTTGCCCTCAGGGAACTCTGTTCATTCACATTTAATCATTGGTCCACTTACTGTTCCCACAACCATTGACTGGGCATAGTCCCTGTGCTAAGCCAAAAGAATGTTTTGACTTAGCTCTGGATTTACATTAAACTGTTCCTCTTCCACAAGCAAAATTATCTTACCTAAGGAAAGAGGCATTATGCATCACTCCAGTTTTGGCCCCTTGAAGGCCAAAAGAGACGTCTCTTGGAGGTACACCAAGGCTTGTCCACAAAGACCTGAATGTAGCTTCCACGGGAGGATCCTGGTTTTACTCTGTTCAGCATGCCCTTGGCAGCCGGACCATGGACTGGCTTTCGAATGTTTCCCCCGTGTTTATATATGGGGGGTGGGGGGTGGGGTTTTCTCGCTCACCCTTCCTGGTTCTGCTTTTGTTCCATCCACACTGGGCAGGGGTTTCCCCGCCATAATCCCCATGCAGCTCCTAACCTGCTCCACTCCCTGCGTTTGTCTTTGCTACTTTCTGACAGGCCATTCTTAACTCCAGGAGAAAGGACAGCGAAAGGCATTCCAGGCCCCTTGGGGAGGAGGTGGGACTAAATCGTCAAATGTACAAAGGTGAGTAATTTAGCCACTCTGTCCCGGTGTCCTCAAGGGAAAAATGAAGATAACAATAATGGGGAGGGCAGTTTCAGCCTGACCCTTCAGGGGAATCTGCAGAATGAACAAATCAGTAGCCCACGGGCTTCCCTCCAAGAAGAGTAGCAGATGCAGGCCTTGAGAAACGAAAGCACTTTGGAGCTGGCAGGGACAGGGGGCCACAGGGGGATGACCTAAGGGGACCTGAGTGAGTCCCAGAGTTCGAGGGCATAGTGTCTTTTGCAAAACTTTTCTTGCCATTCTTGTCTTTGATTGGTCTTTTTATTCTACAGCCTCCCTTCGCTGTCCTACATTCCAACCTTTTTTAAAACCTACAGCCTGTTCATTCATTCAACGAATACTTGCTGAGTCTTCCATGTGTCAAGCACTACACCAGGGCCTGGGAATATGTCACTAAGCAAAACAGGCAAAAATCTGTGCCCTCATGGAAATGGGCAGCGGAGGCAAAATTTACCACTTTCGAGAGTAGATCTAATTCTAAGAACGGCCAAATGTCAGAGACGATGTGATTAGCTGCATAACGGCAATTTTTACCAACGGTAATTGCAATTTTAAATTAAGAAGGCTGATTTTTCTCTTAAGCCTATTAAATTAATCTGTCCCAGGCAGTAATTTCTATAGGACTTTTTAAAAATTATACTTTTTTTATTACACAGGTATATAATCACACCGCTGAAAACTTGGAAAATAGGAAAAACGGAAATCACCTATAATTCCACTGACTTAATACAACTACTATTAGCATTGGAGGGATTTTCTGTCTTATCTTTGTGTCTGCTTTATTTTTTAAAAATTGAAATAATTAATCTATAGTCATATATTCCTTCCTCACTTCATATTTTACCATAAGCATAGTCCCACAGTCTATATAAACAATATTTTAATGACTAGATAATAGGCTATTTTTTTACTTACTCCGTCCCCATTACTAGCTCTTTGGGTTATCAGCAATGTTTTCACTATTAATTCTTGAATTGATTAATTCAGAAAACAACTCCAAAAGAAGAGTTCCAATTAGGTGTGAAGCAGCGAAACCATAGTTAAAATGAGTTCACTGTTTTCACTTTTGAAGTGTCGCTGTTTTGGAGATATCAGGTTAATCATGTTGGTTAAAAAACCAATACACTTACCCTGCGGTTTCATATTTCACATGCTTGCGGAGTTCTTTATTCGTTTCCAAGAGGCCTCCAAAAGAGGAATTCTCGGAATCTGATATTTATCTCCATGGGCCTGCACCAGAAGCCATCACCCAAATGTCCCCGAAAGAGCTCTGCTACCTTGGAGGGGAAGGGCACAGGAGGGGAGAGGCAAGCGGCACCCTGCCATTTGCCAATGTTATTCTTGCCAAGGCCTCAGCTGACCCCGGAAGGGCCCTCGCTGCAGTTTTCCCGGAAGGGACCCAAGTCTAGTTGTCACTGGTTTTTATAGAAGGCTCTCCAAGGCCACAGACATCTGTTAGACAGCACCAGAGACAAAGACAGCTGGAAAAACCCGCACGGAAGGAAATCCTGCTGTGAAAGGAGCTGCCCCTGAGAGGCTCTGAGGCCCATAGTTAACCATTGTTCTGTCACAAAAGGCTCAAGTTGAAAGCTGCTGCTGATTCTGGGGTCAGTCTCTTGGCCCGTGGCGGAGTTACAGTGGGGAAGGACACAGAAGCGCCTGTGTCCCCAGGAGTGGCTGCCAGTGGCTGCCAGAGCAGCTGAGGGGCTGCTGCCAAGAGCCGGCCCCGTCTAGAGAGGGTCTGGCCCCCAGGGAGAGACCACATGATAGACACTGACAATGGGCTATTAGCTCTCTGTGGCTTCTCCCTCTCTGAGCTGGCATGTACTGCATGTCCCACACCCTCCAGAGCTCCCTGCAAACTGTAGTAAATTGTAGTGAAAACTTCGATCGAGCAGTCACCTGGATACACGCCCAGCTGGACAAATGAGCAAAAATGCCGACTTCTTTTGTCCACCCCCAACCCCACCATTGGGTAAGGCCTAGAAAAAGAGGAGCAAGTTTTAGAAGTAAATGACCTGCTCAAAACAAGGCATGTGTTTTCATGGCCGGACTGAGTCACTGACACTGGCAGGTATTTGACATCAGTATGCAGAACACTCTGGATGAAGAAACCAAGCACATGGTAGGTAGAGAGAAATGGGCACCATAGGAGCATTAGAAAAGGAAAATCATCTCCAAGCCGCTGTCTGCAGCTCTCTCTTAACCGTTTCTGCAGCTCATCAAAAGCCTTCATGTGACAAGTTCTGTGGAGTCTGATATGGGCCATGAAGGCAAAGGGTCAGGCCTGGATGTTGGCACAAACAGGAGTCCAGTTCACACTGTCCGAGATTAAAAGTATGAGACCTAATGCTTTTTATTTTTACTCTGAGCTGGAGGAGGGGACAGTTCCTAAAAAAACGTCTTCTAAAAAGAGGTAAGGAAAATGAAGTTAAAACAAAAGTGAACACACAAACCTGCACTATCACCCCATGGGTGGAATTCTGGGGCTAATATATCTTAACAACTCCTCTAAGGAAACACAGTTCAAGAAACACCTGGAAGATATTGTGATAAGAGAGTCTAGTTTGCAGGCTGAAGACCATCTTCAGGTGAAGGAGGCTAATGCACGTTGGCTGCCCTGAGGCCATAGGCTGGCATGTCTTGTGAGGGTGGAGGCCGGAGCTGGTCATTCAGAATGGAGTAAATTGCAAAAGCACAAAGACGTTTAGCACAGAAGAGTCTTGGCAAGTGTCCTGATACAGGGCTGATATATGGAAAGGATGCTGCAATGTGCTAATATCTGTTACAGTGCTCTTCGTGCTGTCCTCTTCCTCCCCCATCCCCACCTCCTCCCAGGGCTGAAAACCAAGGGTGAGCATCTCCAGGGACCAACCTGGCACCTGCCAGCCTATAGGTGCACCAGGCAGTTCCCAGTGACTGCCACACACAAACCTGGACAATAGTACTTGGGAGGGCCCAGAGTATAGCTCTGGGGACTCACTCAGCTCATGTGTTTGATGAAAGAAAGTATTGGAAAGCAATGTTTCCATACTGATGTGCCAAGCTCAGTGCTGCATGCTTTCCGGGTAATCCTCCTGCAGTCTGAACACTAGCTTATGGTCCCCTTTTACAGGTGAGACAACTGAGGCTTAGAAAAGTCAAATAATTTACTCAGGGCCCTAGAAGCTAGAAGGTGGCAGATATAAAACTGGAAGCCAGGACTGTCTAACTGAAAAGCCGGATCTTCTGTCTCCTCTGCAACTGGCAGACAGCTATTAGGTTTAAAAGAAAAAAAGGATTTGTGAGAAGTATGGTGTCAAAAGCAGCACGTGTTTTGAAGAGAAAGTCAACTGTGACCCTTCAGAGAGAAGTTGATCTCCCCAAGTGTCAGGGGAGGTTCCTTCCCCAGAAGTGATCTGGCCACACCCCGCTCATCTGCTCAAGAAAAGAGGTGTCATCTCAGCTGGCCAGAAAGACTCTATTTCCTCCAAATTGCTTATCTTGTGTCAACTACCACTTTCTTCTTATAGTCTATTATTGATATGTACATTTCTTTTTCTCTGCTAAACTCTGTTTTCATTCAAATGGGGATCCATGAATGATCTTTTTTTTCTTTTTGTTGCTTCCCATACAGGTTGCACACAATATACTACATAGGAGAGCTCATATCAGAAGAAAAGAAAGAGAGAAAGAAAGAAAGAAAGAAAGGAAGAAAGAAAGAAAGAAAGAAAGAAAGAAAGAAAGAAAGAAAGAAAGAAAGAAAGAGAGAGAGAGAAAGAAAGAGAGAGAGAAAGAAAGAGAGAGAGAAAGAAAGAGAGAGAAGGAAAAGAGGAAGAGAAAGGAAAGAGGAAGAGAGAAAGAGAGAAAATGTGGGGGGTGATCTTTTCTCTCTCCTTCTTTTTATTTTTATATTGATTTATTTTTGCATGCTACAGAGGTTGAACATAGCACAACACAGTAGATGCTGAATAGCAGTTGAATGAAGGAGTGAATGTGTAGGGGGTTGCAGAACTGGCCCTTGACCTGGAAGGAGTCACATGAAAAGGCTGTGCTCTGGGAATGTAACTAAGAAAGTGACACACTTTAGCCCTGGTTGGGGTGGATCAGTGAACTGAGTGTCAGCCTGTGAACCGAGATTCCCAGTCAGGGCACTGGCCCCAGTTGTTGGCCAGGTCCCCAGCTGGGAGCGAGCGAGAGGCAACACATCTACGAATCTTGCACATTGATGTTTCTCTCCCTCTCGTTCTCCCTCCCTTTCTCTCTCTAAAAGTAATAAATTTTAAAAAAGAAAAGAAAGTGACACATTTTAGGAATATGAGACATTGTTGTGGCCAGAGGAGAATGCCAGCCAAGCTTTGTTCAGAAACCTAGCCTGGGAGGAATATATATCTTTCTGCTCTGTGTTGACTCTCTGTAAAGCAGGACACCAGGTGGGTCCTATTTTGTGCCCTACATTGGAAGCGAATAGTTTTTATAGGTCTGTGATCAGCGAGAGCTAAGTGGGCCTATACCACACCCATCAGATTGTGATTATTTTTTCTTGAGAGTCACGCATTTCTACTATTATTTTATTTCTTCAACAACAATCAGACATGTTACTCCCTGAAGTATCTACTTCAGACTGGAGAGTCTTAGAATGCATCTTTAACGACAGAACTCGAAGGAGGCTGAAACCCAATACCGGTGCAATGGCTCCTCTCAGCCCTTAGCATAACCTTGTTCTCCAGTTTTTAGATAGTTGTTCCTTGTTTTCATCTGGTACACACAACACTGTCAGATACTTCTCACCTACTAGGAAGACCCAAAGACAGTCTCTGCCAACTTCAAGGAGTTAGAACAGCCCATCAGAGTTGTCCTGAGTGTGGCCCAGATAACCAGGCCTTAACCTATGGGCTGCCCCAGGAATGGGCAAGACCTTGGACAAGACTGTTTTCTACAGCTGAGACATTCCCTGACAAGGGTGACAGCTGAAAGCTGTTTGCTGACAGTGTTCTCAGCAGCTGGGGCAACATATCTTTCATTGAAGGGAGGGCTGGATGGTGCAGCACAGAACCCGCCACAATTCACAGTCCATTTGAGAGATACACAGAAGTACATAGGAAATTACAGTACACTGTGATGGGAATAGGATAGAGTTAAATACAGGGTTTTATGTGGATATCTGAAAGACTGTTAAACTATATTGGGAGTTATGGGGTGGGAGTTATGGGGTGGGAGGGTTTCCTGTTTTTCCTAAATTCATTCTGAACTGATTAAGAGAAAATAAAGTATGCTGCAACCATTCAAGGCCGGACAGGTTCACTTGGGATTCGGGCAGATGGAAGAAAATTTGCAGAGCTGTGGGAATGCGTGACGTGCCTTTATTCAGGGGTGGAGTGATTCATGTATGCTGCAAGCCACATGTTGCACCGTGTGTCAAGTGTCACACCACGTGAAGTCCCAACTCCTTTATATACTAAATGCACACAAAGCTGCCAGGGTGCCAAGATATTATATAACACAGTGCGATTCTGCACGTATGGACCCATTCTCAAGGCTATGGGAATACTGTTTATTGGGCCTGGTGAGGGAGCCTGACTGACTCCATTTCCCGTACAGAAGGGAATAGGTAGTCGAAGAACTGACAACCACCTTCATTACTGATAAACCTGACGACCAACACTGGCTAACGAGCGTGGCAGTAATGCATCACCCAGTACTGAAACCTGGCCTCATAACTCACCCCAGGCATAGGCAGTGCTGGGCCCCTGAGGGCCTCCCCATGGAAGGAAAAACAAGGAGTAGCAAGACTGGGTCTTCCTAGTTCTTCCTTCCAAGGTCGTCAGTCATGTAGGTCAACCCCCATGGAAGGAATTGGGAAGGGGGAACAAGCAAACACTCACCCCTCCCATTCACACCCATGCAGTGGAGGCGTGGAAAGTGTGTGCCGGGGTTTAGTGAGCTCCGTGGAGTGGCGGCAAGGGAGCCAGACTACCACAGACCAGGAAGACAACAGCAGGTAAGGGGGTGAAGACAACCAAGCTACACAACTTTTTCTGGTTTCGTTAGAATGGCTACTCCAGTAGGATAGAGCTAGTGTCTGCAGAGTTTAATTTGCATTTTAGGATAATCCTAGCTTGAGGGACTGTAATAAGGCCTTGATAAGCCTCCTAGGGAAAGATATAAAATGTAAAGCCATGAAAATATGTTTTGTGAAGTGGGGGCCTGTAGACTCACAAGGAAACTACCTGGGGAGAGATCATGGAAAGCTGATGGGAGAATGGGAAGGAGCATCAGTTCTTCTCGAGATTATTCAATGAGCTAGATTCATGAAATGAAGAAAAAGGACGCAGAGCTCTTCGGAAAGAATTTAAATCAACCAAACCAACCAAAAAATGTACCCTTAAACCAAAGAAAGAATACATATAACTCAAAAAAGCTTTGCTGATAAGCAGACCCCCACATTTCAGAGGCTTAACAAAAGTGGAAGTTTCTTTCATTCATGTCCTAGTCTATCACAGATTGGTAGCTCCGCTTCATCTTGTACCTTCACCAGCTAGGACATGTGGCCTCCAAGGCTGATGTGGGTGGAGCGTGGAGAATAGAGGTTCATAAACATATCCTATTGGATGGAATATAGTCACATGCCCCCATCTAACTGCAAAGAGGTCTGGGAGTTATAGCCTGTGAGCTTTCGAAGACAAGGGAAATGGACACGGTAAGCTCCTGTAGAGCCCAACACAATGAAAATCTCACATCAGTACGGCAATTTCTCACTTGCCTTGAAGAGAGATTTTTTCCTTTTCAAACAGGCAAAGATGTTTAAATTAGAGAACTAAACACCACTGATATTGAAATTATGATCCACAGCATAAAAATTTTGGTGGCATGATACCTAGCCACTAATAATAGCGTTAAAAAATATCTGTTGATCAAGTTAGATAATGACCGTTAAGTCTTAAAGTTTAAGAAGAAGACAACAACACCACCAAAAGAAAAAAAAGTTTTTTTCTTCCCCAAAGCTGAAAATATTCCGGTTTTTCTCTCCCAGTGTTCCCACCTCCTATATTTTTGGTCGTTGGTTTGGAGGCCATAATCAGGGGCAAGAAAAAGAGAGATGCTAAGAAAAGCAGAGTGGTTGGGCTGGGTTAAAACTGGCAACTCACAAGTCCCGGTTTGGTAGTTTTACTTAGCTCTTTTCTTTCTTTTCCAAGGGGGACATTCGGGAAGGTCTGTGGCTTGCAGGGGTGCTCGAGGACGCTGGTGTGGTTCCCATGGCTCTGAAAAGGGCCTCGAAGACTCCTCAAACCTAAACCTTCTCAGGGCCTGCTAAAACATTCAGTTGCACAATTGGAGAAAAGTAATTGGAGAAAAGGTTTAAATTGTCTTGTGGCAGGCAATTGCTCGACTAACATTACTACTTAAAAATAAGTGACTAAAATCGTATTTTGCAATTTGTTATTTCAGTGGTCATGTTTTGAACATTTTCTAAACCTGTCTAGCCGCTTAGCAAAAACAGTGAAGGACACAAAGACCAAATGGGCTGGTCTCCGCTCTCAAGGAACTGGTGGGAAAGACAGCCATTAGAAGTCCCATTGGATTACACGGGGAAATGATTCTGATTAGCAGTGAGACAATGCAGAATTTGTGGGTGGGGTGCTCACCCCTGACCATCCAGAGCAGAGGTCCCATGGGGAGCAGAGGTGTGGTGGAAGACTCTGGAACAGTGGGCCCCTGTGGCTGTACCCCAGCAGCCCCATAGGTATGAGGGGCTGAGGTCCTGGTCCGAATAAGTCATGGCATCCCTGGGGCCTTCCTGTCCGATGCTACACCAGGCATGGACATCAGGGCCTTGGAACTGTGGGCTCCTGGGACACCCTGGGACATTCTGCTTGGAGCAGGTCCCAAAGTGTGGCTTTAAAATCAAGGCTCCAGGAGATTCTGAGGCTTGGGACACTAACAAGGTGGTTCTTTAATGTCATGTAAAGCGTCTGAAAGCACTCCGAAGGGCAGGGAGTTAAAGGTTTTTGAGGAGAGTATAATCCACTCTGTGCTCTGGGACGGTCACTGGGATTATGGTCAAAGGAACCATCGTAGGGGTGACACTGAAGTGTAGAGAAGGTCCAGAGGAAGAGCCCTTCCCTGGGACACATGCTTCCTTCCCTCTTGTTGTAACCCTTTGTGACTCCCAGGTTTCCCTAGCCTCAGGCACCCGCAGAGACAAATGATGTCCCATTATTGTGAATTCAACTTTCCCTGCCTTGTTAACTCACCACTATAGCACAGGGTCTCAAATAAGCACTTAATATAATTCTGAGCATCTTGACTTCCAAGGAAAAAAAAGAAACATAGTGAGTTTCATATTGATAGTTTGCATTAGCTTATAAAAAGAAGCACAACCATCTGTCGGAGACAACTTTCCTACTATCAAATTTTAGAACAGCTAGCATCTGGAACTTTATTTATTAAAGGGAACTTAAATAACAGAAGGCCAGCATCTTCAAATGCAGATGAGTCTCAGTAAAGGCACAGTACATAATGTAAAACCTTCATTATTTCGGCAGGGCTCCGGGGTAAAATAACCCGGACATATTCCTTCTAGGGTGGCTCTTAAAATTCTAGATCGGGAAGGTCCAGTGACGTGTGACTCACTGCTCCCCTGTGGTTCAATATAGTCTCTTTACCTGCCATTGGCTTCTCCTTCATTCTGCCTCAGGAAAGATATATAAAGGAACACGAATTAGATAGTGTCGGAGAGAGGGAAAGAGACAGGAAGGCAAGAAGACCAGGGATCTGAGAGGTCACCAAGGTGGGGACTGGGATGATGAGCGAGAGTGAATAAATGAAAGAGCGTGGCTTTTCAATGCTTCAAATGCCAGTCCCACCATCTTGGAAAAAATCCAGGCAATGTATTTCAAGTAATAGATGTTCGTTCCTTTCCTTGCTTGTCCAAGGCTGTGAAGCGCTGGGACTGATTATCATTCCAGTGAGGTCCTTCTAGCTAGGAACACCACGCACCCTGCACCTCCTCCCACCCCCACGCCCCCCACCCCCTGCCTCTATGATCTCAGAAAAAGGGTTTATTGTAGCAGGTGGGGAAAGGCCAGAATGAGGGCAGCCTTTCCACCAGGCCCTGTCTCCCATTTGCTCCCCTTACTTCCTCTGCTGCCACACTCCTGGCCTCCTTCCTCCAAGTTTCCTAATTCAGGTAGCAAGGCATTCAGTCTGGTTTGTCTCCAGTGCTTTCTTAACCCCTCCAGTGAAGGGAGGTCAGGGTAGTGGAGGAAGAAGATGGAGGCTACCCGGGAAAAGCAATGCCTGCATATCAGGCCTTCCCTGGAGAGGAGGTCGGTTCCTGAAGGACGGGGTCGGTCAGCCGACATTCATTTCTTTCTCTCACTTGCTCAAAATTGCACAACTAGCCTGTGTCTGAGCTGGTATCCCCAACCAGTTCTTCCTGGAGCCTCTTTTTCCTCCATGGTGCTATCTAACTGGTCATCTCTAGAAGGCAGTAACTATACTGGTTTTGAAAAGAAATCCAATTTATTAATTGGGGTTCCTTTTGCTTTAGACCCTGGGTTCACTCTGAGGCCTGAGATAAACATGAAGAGATAAGAGGCTGGGGTGCTGTCTAAACAGTAGCTTTCCTGTGTCTCTTCTCATCCCTAAGAGTAGGAAGGTGGCAGGGGACATGGAGGTATGTGGGCAGGCCCCCTGAGCTTGTGAGGGAACATGCCCTCTGAGTGTGGCCACAGAGCACATCCAGTCAGCGCGAGGTGGGCAGCAGTGACTGGTCCTGTCACCTGGGGCTGCCCCAGCACTCCTTTTGCAGCTGGGTGTCCTTCTGCTCCCAGCCAGCACTGCCTGAGCATGGGTCTCATTAGTTGATGTGAGGGCCCTCCAGCAACTTCCGGAGCCTTCCCCCGGCTGATGACAGCCGCTGGTTTCTAGTTAAGGCTCTCCTCTACAGTCTTGTCCAAAACTTTTTACCAACTTCTGCTTTATTTTCCAACATTTTGATGAGTCCACATACTCTCATCCATTTTCAACCTTCAATCACTTAGAATCTTCTCATAGAATAATCCACACCTGCCATCTCATTCTGTTTGGAAGGCAGGGTCCCTTCAAAGTACCTATAAGATTTTACACGATCAGGCTCCTGTATCCCACCTACTGACTCTCCTGCCTCCCTCCACTCTGAAGCGCAGTGCCTTCCCCTCTATTCTTCACAAGCGTGAGCGCGCTAGGCTGCCCCAGGGCTCTTGCCTTTGCCGTCCCCCATGTACCTGCTTGGCTCCTTCTCTCATGCTGATCTTCGCTCCAGTGTCACATCGATGTTGCCCACTGCTCCTCGCTCCAACCTTCCCATGCTTCCTACCTACCTCTCCTCCTTTGTACATAGTATCCTTGGGCCACTATGCATTTCACTTGTTTATTGTTTTTCTCTCCACCCCTCCGGAAAGTTAACTCTGTGAGGGCAAGCAGTTTTGCTTGTTTTGGCTACTGTAGCTTTAAAGTGTCTGCTGTATAGTAGGGGCTCAGTAAAATGCTTACCGCGTAAATAAATCAAGATTTCTAGAAAAGTCCCCAAGTGGACATGAAGTCTTTACATGGTTTCCTGTGTGTGTGTGATGGGAGACCTTAGTGAATAACCAATAACCCTGAAATAGAAAAATCTTTACTATTCCTGCCAAAGAACCAGGGTCAGAGCTTCTTTAGGGTCTACACTCAACAGAAGCAATAAGAACAGCTCTAGGCAAAAGTAAAAGAGGTGGCTTTTTTTTTTTATTGGTACTTCCATCTCTCTTTTCCTTCTTGTATCCCTCTTTACTCCAGGTCATCCCAGGGCTAATCCACTAATCTTTTCTTATGATGCATTAAGCGATAAGGGGTTAAGGTGTTAGTATGCCCAGGAGTACTTATCTTTTAAAGAGAAATCTTGAAGACCGAAAGTTGGCCAGGATCAGCTCGAATAAATCTCACCTGGAAGAATTTCAGGTTCCGCATGTTTTGGGTGCGAGGGGCTGAGGGGTTCAATTTGGAACTCTGAGTTGCTGGCCAGGAACAGGAAGTCAGCAGTTATTAAGCAATGAGCCTGTAACATTGATCAGTTGGAAGCCAACAAGCAAATACAGATATTGTCACTTCACCTAGACCCTCTTTTCATTTACTTACCAGTAATAATAAAACATTGCCACCTCCAAATCTGAGCTCATTTCAAAGCCAAGTCTGCCTTTGTCTTTCTTCCTGTACTATTGGGTTCCCCGGCTACCACAGCAAGATCTTTATTAGCTTGTAGCTTTGGTGCAGGTAGGTGTAAGCATGTGTGCACACACATCTGTGCACACACACACACACACACAGACACACACACACACCGTCGCCCCCGAGCATCTCAAATGCTTCCAAATGCCATCCCCTGCTCCTTTTCCAGGGTCATTTCACCAAATTCCCTTTTCTACTTCCCACCTGGGGCCTCTTTGATTCGTATATTCAGCTGTATCTCAATGCCTGGAGAAGGTACTGGTGTGAAGGGGCCCAAAAGACTGTTACTAGTCAACTCTCAAGGTCACGACTTAAGGACACGACTTCAGCTATTCCTGGGGACTGTGCCTGTGACTATAGGTTCAGGGCAGGACTAGCGCAGCTCTGACCTGAACCTGTCTGGCTTTGTGGCTTAGCAGAGGTCACCCCAAGTCAGAGAAACCCAAAAGGCTGGGTTTACTTGGAGTCCCCCAGGAGGAGGTTTACCGTGGTCTGGCTGAATTAGATGCTCTGGCCCCTGTGGGTCTGTTTTTCTCCTTCCGCATGCTTCTTAGTCTGCTCCAGGACTAGCCGGGGCAGGTGGCCCATTCCAATTCACACCCGTGCCAGAACTCCGCACTGTCACCAGAACGTAACCCGTCCCTTGGCCCCACACCCTACTCACTTTTTATATTCATCTCTCCTTGGTAAACTGGTCAAGACTAGAAGTTCCAGGTATCGTTATGCCCTTTGGCTCAAATTTAGAGTTAGAGTTCCAACTCTGGTCAGAGGTCAAGTCCATAGCTTACATTTTCATCTAGACATTTCTATGTATGTCCTCATTAACATGACTCTGATCCATTAGCCCTCAAGCCGAAACTGACGATGGTCCTCTGGATTCTTTATTTTCCGTTATTGTAATCACCATTCGAATATTATCTGTAAAATCAATATATAACTCTCTCTAGAATGACAATTTCACTAACAAATGTGGAGGACTAGATTAGCTTGTGTGCTTCCTAAGTTGCCATAATGTAAGTACCACACGCTGGTGGCTTAGAACAGTAGAAATTTATTGCCTCAGTTCTAGAGGTTACAAGTCTGAAATCAAAGTGCTGACCGGGCCATGCTCCCTCTGAAACCTGCAGGGAAAGCCTTCCTTGCCTATCTCCCAGTTTTGGATGGTTTGCCAGCAATCTTTGGCATTCCTTTGTTTGTAGATGTATTACTCCAATCCTCCATTTCCACTTGGCATTCTCCCTGTATGTCTCTGTCTCACGTGGCCATCTTCTTATAAGGACACCAGTCACATTGTATTAGGGGCTCCCCCTACTCCAGTATGACCTTCTCTTAGCTAATTATATCTGCGATGACCTTACTTCCTAATAAGCTCACTAAGATATTGGGGTTAATACTTCAACATATCTTTTTTGGGGGGAAGGGGGGGACAAAATCCAACCCAAAACAACTAGAGAGCTAAGACATTATTAATATATTAAAATAAAAACAGGTGTATAAGGAGAGGAAAAATTCACATGAATTTCTAAGAAAAAGCCAGCAGCTTTTTAAAATGTTATTTATTTATTTTTAGAGAGAGGGGAAGGGCGGGAGAGAGAGAGGGAAACGTCACCCAACCCTGGGTCCAGGAATCACACCAGTGACCTTTCACTCTGCGGATGATGCCCAACCAACTGAGCCACACAGGTCAGGGTGATAAAGCCAGCAACTGTAAAGACATCGTCGTCTTGTGGTGGCTGCTGGGGTTCCCCTCCAAGACCCTTAAGGACACGACTTCATTTGCCTTTTCACTTTCCTCTATCTTCAAGGTTTTTCTGGTGGGAGAGTTTGGGAAACACTGATAAAAAACCATGGCTGGCCCTCGCTGCTGTGGTTCAGTGGATTTAGCACCAGCCTGCAAATCAAACGATCGCCAGTTTGATTCCCAGTCAGGGCACAAGCCTGGGTTGCGGGCCAGGTCCCCATGAGGGGGCACGTGAGAGGCAACCACACATTAATGTTTCTCTCCCTCTCTTTTTCCCTCCCTTCCCCTCTGTCTAAAAATAAATAAATAAAATCTTAAAAAACAAAACGAAACATGGTTGGTCTATCCATTAGAAGCTAGCTTGGCTGCACACTGAACACACAACTTACAGCACGTATCTAAATCCAGGTCTTTTTTTCCTTGCATATTTCCATGGCACAAGAAGTCTGGAGGTGGGCAGCTCACTCAGCCATCTGTATCATTGGCTTTTGTCCTCACGTTCACTCTCTCATAGTCACACAGTGGCCTCTTCGCCTCTGGCATCTTATCTGTGGAGAAGAGGGGACAAAGGGCAAAGAGCAAAGGGCAAGCACGTGCTGAATCAGAACACTTTCTTGTTCAGATTCCTGCGAGTTCCGTCCAATCCTTTCCACTTATATCTCATCAGCCAGTACCCTGTCACATGGCCACCATAGCTGGGAAATGGAGTGTTTCTGTGGGGCATGAGTTCTGCTAAGAAGGAGAGAAAGGATGTTGAGTAGACAACTTGTAGTGTCTGTCCCAGCTGGCTTTTGCCATTTCTTTTGCTTCATGACTTCTGGCCTGGTACAGTTCCAGACACACATAGGAGACATGCTGACACATGTGTACTGACTGAAAAGGATCTCCTCACCTTGTATGCAAGACTTCAAACACAAATGGCATAAATAATGTAATACAGTACATGCCCAAATGCCAGAATGACTGGTGCTGCAGAATACAGAGAAGGGACAGATCAATTCGAGTTATGCAGGAGTGCCATGAAAGGGGGCGAAATCTGAGCTGAATTTTGAAGATTGGGTAGGATCGACAGATCAACAGCAGCCATCATGAAACCCTGTTTACATCCTCCTCCACTGCTCAGGTGGCAGAGGGGGAAAAACCTCTGGGCAGTTTCTTCTCGTAGCAAACTGAGTGAGCTTTCATGCATGTCCCACACTCAGTACAAGTCTTCTCAATCTTTTTCTCGGAATTGACTCTACCTAACGTAGAAGAATTGGTCAATATATGGATCTCGACCCTAGAGAGCTCTTCATACCAAAATGCATCTATTCTGTGACCACCATGATCCCCAACACCCTTATCAGTCATTACCTCTCAGTCACATTCCCTTTCCAGCCAACTCCCAATACTCAGAACTTGCCCTCACCTGAGAACTCTCCCACATAAATTGGCCCTTTCCAGTTGTCACTTCCCAAGTACCACCACTATGGTATTGCCAATCTTTCTGTGGCTTCATGACACACAACCTGCCCCCCTCAACCCCCAGCAGCTTTTATTTTTCAAATCTTGACCTTTCTCTACCAGTTAGGTAGCAGAGAGGGCCTCAGTACTCACTACCTGCAGAGTAGGATTCCTAAGGGGGGAATGCAAAGCAAAAGAAAAGTCAGGGCTTGACTTCTTCATTTCAAGACACATCTGGAACCTGTGGCAGAGGCGATAATTGCAGGCAAAGGGTTTTTAAAATACAGACACTGAGTCTCCTAAGAACACAAAGGTTATGCTCAAAACAATAGATTTGGAAGAAAGAAACTGAAGAAACTGGAGTGAGGTTTTCTTCCTGCAGAGGAAATAATTCTGCAATTTGGGGAAGAGGTGATGGGTAGCATTAGAACTCCATGTGAGTCTCTGAGAAAGGCAGCCTGTGCCCAGGTGGGCTTGAGGGATCTGGGAGCAGAGAGAACTTGGCCTCACTCTCTGGAGTGGTATGGGTGGGGGAGGGGAACTGAGCACCCCTCTCAGCAGCTGAATGTTTTCCCGAGAGCTTGGGAGTAGCTCAGGAGGGGCGCTGACTGCCAGCAGACCAAGGGCCCCCTGCAACCTCCCCATCCCCACCTCATGCTGTGATCTCGCCAGTGCCCCTGGGAGCTTGTCTGCAACCTTGGGAAGAAGACAGGAGGGGAAAGCACTCAGCTGAGGATGAAAAGTCCTGAAGATTGAGTTTTCTCTGAACTAGGATTAAGCTTTCTGCCATGAGGAAGAATGGGAGCTGGAGATAAAAATTACCTGACAGAAAAATAGGAAAAAGAAACATTGTCAGCATATCTGAGCTAATGGCCTGTGAAATTTGGACCTCCTGCATTTTTTCATTTTGAGATACTGCACAATTTAAAAAAAAATTTTAATAAACTTTTTACCTTACAATAGATTTAGATTTGTAGAAAAGTTGCGAAGATGGTATAAAGAGTTCCTGTATACCCCACAGCCAGACTCCCCACATTACTCACTACTAATGAATCTGTATTGGTACATTATTACTAAAATAAAACTAAAGTACATATACTATTCAGATTTTCTTAGTTTTTACCTTATTTCCTTTTTTGGTTCCAGAATCCCAGTATGTTTAGTTGTCATGTTTCCTTGGACTCCTCTTGGCTATGATAGCTTTTTCTGATTTCCTTACTTTGATGACCTTGAGAGCTTGGGGGTGTGCTGGTTGGGTAGTAATGCCCCTCAATCGAGACTTTTCAGATTTTTTCTCATGATGAGACTGGAGTTATGTGTTTTGGGGAGGAGGACCACAGAGGAAAGTACTGTTCTCATACATGATATTAAGGGTACACACTGTCCACATGGTTTATTACTGTTCATGCTAACGTAGCATTGAACACTTGGCTGGAGTAGCATTCGGTTAGGCTCCTCCATTGTAAAGTTATCCCCAACCTCCTTTCTATTTCATATTCTTTGGAAGGTCATAACATGCCATGCAGCCCGTAGTTAAAGAGACGGGAGTTCTTTTCCATCTCGTTGAGGGCAGAGTACCTGCATAAATGATTTGGAATCCCTCTGCATGGCGGGGTATTAGTCTCTTCTCTGTTTACTTAGTAAGTCATTTATTTATATCAGTATGGACTCATGGATATTTATTTTATACCTCAGGCTATAATCAAGCATTGTATTATTTATTTTCTTGCTCAAATTGTTCTAGCTTTGGCCACTGGGATCTCTTTTAATTGGCTCCTGTGTCCCTTTGGCAGAACCCCTCCATTGTTTTTGTTCTTGGTTAAAAAAATAAATCTTATTTTGAGCACTTTCTTACCTTCTGGCAGGACAAGTTGCTCCAGGCTGGTCCTGTATATTTCTTGCCCCAGTCCTAAAATCAGCCATTTCCCCAAACAGACCTTGTTCCTTTTATTAGAGAATGGTGTTAAAAACGAGATCTGAGTGCTAGGCATGCCCATTGCTAGTGGAGTGTTATTTTTAAGACCACTTAGCTGACAGAGCAAGGAAATCTCTTTATGTATACTAACCCATGTATATATGCATATCTGTAAATCTTTTGTTTGTATCCATCTGTATCTATATTAAGCTAAACATAAATTCATGCTGATGTCTCCAACCTTAATCCAGTTACCACAGGGATCATTCTAGCTTCCTCTCCTTGCCTAACTGTAACCTCCGTCTTCAACCGTGACAACTTGATATCCACTATCCACCCGCCATTCATTCGTATATTTCCAGTATACACGTATAGTGGTTTCATCATCCAGTGTTTTGAAAAATGGATCTTGTTTCTGTTTTTCCTTGTTTTCTGCAACGTTGGATCCTTTACCTGACAGCATCCTTCTGATCGCTTCTCTTGTAGCCATGTCTGAGGTGCTTTGTACTTGAATATGTGTCAAGTGCTGGTTTCACACGGATCTTCCGTAAAGCTGGATGTCACCTACTCCTCATTTCCTTCGGTCTTCCCAGTCCCATCACCTTCCCCATTCTCTGCATTTTGGTGGAGTGAGTCCAGACTCTCATTTTACAGACGAAGAGACTTCCCCCAGGAGTTCAGGGGCTTGCCTCACTCGGGGCTGGAGTAGCTAACCTATTTTTTCACGATCTGTCTCTTCATTCATCAACTATTACAGAGTACCGATTACATGCTAGTGCCAGCCCTGTGCAGGAGTCACTCAGCCCGGCGGGCGAGATCAGTAATAAACAGAGCGCTGGGAGGACGGTGCTGGCGGTGCAGGAGGGAGCGCCCGGCAGGGTACGCAGCCGGGCCCGGAAAGGTCTGGCCGGGCTGGTCTGAGCGTTCCTGCTCCTTCCAAGGGTCGGAGCAGCGGGGAATGAAACTAAGGAGCCAGGCAGAACGCTCCTGCAACAGCCCGCGGGTTCTCTGAGCGCCGGGCTGCCGGGCGAGGCTCCGCCCCTCCCGTCAGGCCCCGCCCACCACCAGGGTCCGCCCTCCCACGGAGCCCACGCTCGGGCCCCTGACGATGTTCGCCGGAAATTGCCGAAGCCCCTCTTTTTTCCCTTCCTCTCCTTTCCCTGCTCTCCCTTTTCCTTTCACCCGGGTTCCCTCGGCCGTGATTTCCCCCCTCCCCCTCCTTCCTTCCCCATTTGAAATCAAGATGGAGGCTCGCGGCTGCCCCCGGCGTCCGTGATCGCGGAGCTCCCGCCGGCCCCGGGCCCCAGCCCTCGCGACTGCGTGTCTCGCGCGGCGCGCTGCTGCCCGCGCTCCGGCCGGCGCCGCCGAGGCCGTGGCTCCGCACCCCCGCCCCGCGGCCAGCTCGAGGCTACCGGGCGGAGTCCTCGTCTATGTGGGCGCGCTCCTCAGGCCGAGCCGCTGCCGCTGCCCGCCGCCGCCCGGGGGCTCTGCGTCCGCGCGCCGGGTGCGGGCAGCTGGGCGCTCAGCTCCGCCAGGCCCGGCGCGGAGCGGGCGGCGCGCAGCGCTAGGGGCGCGGAGCCCGAGCCGGGCGCGGCCGCCGCCGCAGCCATGAGCGGCAGCAGCGGCGGCGCCGCCGCCCCCGCCGCGTCCTCCAGCCCCGCCGCCACAGCCAGCGCGGCGGGCTCGGGCTGCGGGGGCGGCGCCGGCGAAGGGGCCGAGGAGGCGGCCAAGGACCTGGCCGACATCGCGGCCTTCTTCCGATCCGGTGAGTGCAACTGCATCGCTGCCGGTGCGCTCAGCAGACACCGCGGAGAGGCGCGGTCCGCGGGCCCCTACGCGCCGGGTGCTCACCCGCCCGTCGGCCCGGCGTGCTCTCGCCCGGGCCACTGCACCCCTTACCGGGGCTCTTGGACCTACACTGGCGGGTCCCGCTACCCGTGCCGCCCTGCGCGCCGCGCCTCGGCAGGGACGCCGCCGACTCGTCCTTCCCCTGCGCCCGCCCTCGTTCCAGAGTGCAATCTCGGGGTCTCCCGACTCCGGCGACCACAGCTCTACGGGTTGCGGCGCCGGTTCTTTGTCTCTTTCTCTGGAGGGCTGAGGAGGGGGCGGCGGGGATGGCGAGGGCGGAGGCTCCAGTCCCGGAGGCCGGGCGGACTGGGGCGGCGGGCCCGGGCCCAGAAAAACGGGCTCTCATCTTATCTGGGCTGGTCTCTGTGGCCCATTTGTACCTGGCCCCTCTTCGACCTCCTTAGCATCCAGGTTTCTTAACTCGGTTCTCTAGCCTGTCACCCCCCCGGCCTCGGTCTACACTTCTGTGAAACGGGGCAGCCATGGCACCCGCTGCCAGGGGGTGGGGGGAGGAGGCGGAGAAGAAGCACGGTCGGCCGGGAGGCGGGTGAGCCATGGTCTTCGGGGGCGGCCCAGGAGGGACATCTGGGAACATGGTGGCCCTGGGAAGAGTGTCGCGGGGCGTGAGCTTATGGAGCAGCGCCTGGGTGGCTTGGAGGTGGAGGCAGTGCCAGGTGTCTCTCCGGCGAGGAGGGGGTGGCCGCTGGAGAGGCGTGCTTTGCGATCCGGAGGAGGTGCGGGGGGCGTGACAAGGCGTCCCCTGGACCCCAGCGGCGGCGCCTCCTCCCGCCCAGCCCAGATCCCGCGCGAGCCGGGCCCGCATCCCTGCGTCCCCACGCCCAGTCCTGTCTGCTCCCGCGTCCGGGCGGCGGCAGAGAAGCTGGCGGCCCCGGCTTCGGGGCCCGCAGCCTGAAGCAAAGTGTCCAGGGGGACAGGCGCTGGGCAGGGAGGATACAGGCTCGACGCTGGAGCGCGGAGGAGGGCGGGCCAGGTCGGGACTGGGGCGGGCGGGTGGTGCAGGGCGTGTGTGGGGTGTTGGTGGCGGCCTCTGGCAGGACGGCGCGGCCGGGGCTGCTTGGGGAGCGGCTTGCCCTGGGGCGCGCACCAGAGGTTGGCGGCTCAGTTTCCCTGTGGCCTCATTCAAAATACAACCCCTAGATTCGGTGAGATCACTGTGGTAATCCGGGTCACAAGGAGCAATTTGCAGCGGGAGAACGATGGTCAGAGACAAGTTAACAGTATCAATAGGTATTCTGGTTTAGTACTGTCTTCCCCCTTGATTTCTTGATCTTCGCCAGATGGGGTTATTTTTAAGTCAGTTTAACAGCTTGGTTGTGGCTGGGCGTGACATATGCCTACTCGGCACTGTCAGTTTGGGGTTAATATACTCCTTGGTATTCCCTTTGCTCGTGAGTTCCCTGCAGAAAGTCAAGGTTTAAGAAAACATGAGCTCGAAATGAAAGCCTTTTTCTTTTTGTGCACGTAGCCGGATTGAGCAGTGTCTTACTTCTTAATAGCAGAACTGGGTCGTCTTGCCTTCATGCCCTGAAGCTAAAGTCTAGCCTGTCTTCTCTCTGACTATCCACCACCTGTCACAGAATAATAGATTCTGTGCAAAGTTCAGCTCTCCTCAGTTAGAAAGGCTCCTGTGCTCTGCAGATGGAATTTAATGGTGCTTGTGAGACCAGACTTTCTCACATCTCTATTATACGTACTAGGGAAATCACTCCTTCTGTTCCTAAGGGCCCCCATAGACATCAGATTGGACTGGACGCCCACAGAAAACTTGGAGTCAGTGTGGCGCGCCACAGGATTGATCTGGGGAGATAAATCTGGTGGTGGCCATGCCCAAGCTCATGTTTGCTCCCAAGCCCTGGCTCCTGCTCACGTTCATTCTGGGGCAGGACCAGACGGTGCTGCTCACTGGTTTGCTCCTTTCTTTCCCCCTCCAAAATGATTTGACAAACCATTCCTGTAGTTGTTTGACTTGGAGTCAGGAGCTAGACAGATTTTAAGTAGGCAGCAGTTACGCTGTCCCATCCCAGGGGTAGTCTGGAACATCTTTTAAAAGTGCTTCTCCCTCCTTTGGGCAGCTCTGAATTCCTGACCTAGATCTTGGCTCCGGCATCTAGGGCAGTGAAGTCTAGTAGAGGGTAGAGGGGGACCCTTCAGTTGGATTGATGGGGGTGGGGTGAAGGATTTGGGCAGGCAGGACGGCTTCAGCAGGAGGACCCCGGTGGGGAGCTCAGCTGGTAGAATGGCTCCTGGGCAGTTTTGATTGAATGTGGATGGCTGAGTGGAGGGGTCAGTCCATTAGTAAAATGTGGCATTCTTTCCTAAGACATAGAGAAACAGAAAACTGGTTGCTGTTGATTGCGGAGGACATTGCTGGGTGTGAACAATTCTCCAGGGTGTTTTTGAGCCTGGGACCTAAGATTGCCAGTGTGACCTAGACAAGGTGTTTCTACTCCTTGTTTTTTCATTTCTCAGCCCTGAACTGTTTGCTTGACCACCTTATTTTCTTTCCTTCTTTTTATTCCTTGCCTGGGCTGCATTACATTTTATCTTTGTAGTCACACATTGAAAACTGGTACCCATGGTTGGATGAAAGAAGGGGAAAGACTTCGTAGTTTAATGGGGCTTTTAAACAATTAGAATGGTTGGCTGTGTGATTTCTCCATTACTGGAAGTGCTTAAGCACGGTCGCTGCCCCCTGCCAAGGTTCAGAGTTGAGTCTGGGGAGATGGTTCAGAGGCTGTTTCACTCTCAAGTTGTGTGGTTCCCTCTGAGCCCCTGGCACCTAATGATTATTCTTTGCTTTTTGTTGGGTAGTTCAGATCTTCAGAATAACAGTTGCCTTTCCCCCCTGCTTTGTAGCACTAGTGTCCACCTTGCTCGAGATCTCACCTCATATGCTGTCATTTCATTCTCCACTCAGGTCCTTGGCAAAGAAACTTCTGATTCATTTGGACAATCCTGATCCCCCTTTTATAGATCTGGCACTAGCAGGCAGGTCAATTAGTGTTGAATTGAGCTGAAAAATGTGGTTATGGTGTGTTAAAGGGCAGCTGAGATTTTCTGCAAGTGTTAGTGAATTTCAGTCCTCACTGTTCTCCTTTGGACAGAGCTCAGCACCAAAAAAGGTAAAGCAGATAAAACAACACCCCCGACACCACAGAGGTGAGCCGGTACAGTTTTTTATTATTTAATTTATTATTACTTTTTAATTCTCAGAAAGCTTTTAGGGAGATTGAGTTACTGGCTCAGAATGGAACTCTGGTAGAGGTGAGGTCAGTGCTGGGAAGCACCCCTGGCTGGGGTGTTCTTTCTTGGATGCCTCTCACGGCCAGGACTTTGCTTACATTAGTTCTCAACACCACCCCCCCCCCCGCCCCCCGGGGGCCAATCACTTTCATTGCCAATCTATTTTGGGGCTCTGTTCTTGTGGCAATAAATTATTCTTTCAGAGCTCTCTATTTAACCTTGCAAGTGTGTGTGTGTGTGGGGGGGCGGTGTGCTTACATAAATGCATTATTTTTAACTTGCCTGGCATGTTTTAGGTTGGCATTAAATGAATGTGCAGAGAATAAAGGCTTGTGGTTTTTCTGAAGTGTCATGGCCCATCGTGCTGGATTTTTTTCATTATTATATCTTATTTGGGACTCCTGGTGGCAGCCCTTCTCTTTGCAATGGACTGTATGAAGGGAAGCAAGTCTGTTACTTAGGGAGGGAGCCACATAAATGTCGTTCCATGTTTTGACCTGATGGTTTCCTCACGGAGTATCAAAGGAAGTGCTTCTTCATATTTATGCTTCTAACGCCACTTCAGTAGCTGGCCTCCGAGCTTGCCAGGCTGCTTCTCCCTGTATGTAGAGCCTGGCAGCTTTGGTCTTTGCGAGCACTAGTAATAATGATTGCATTATGGAATCAGCCCTTGCTACCCTCAATATTTTGAAAAGGAAACCTGAAGAAAATGCAATTTGATAGTGAGTGTTGGTTTCTCATTTTTCGGTGGCAAAGTGAGACACAGTTTTAGAGAAGCAAAGTGATAGCTTAAAAAAAAATTATTATTGGCTTTCAAGAAATCAAAGAGCAGTAAAACAGTCATTGACAGAAACTTTTCAATGAGAACTTGGAAACTGACTTATTGAAGTGTGACACTGTCTTCTCTTTGCAGCTTAAGTGTCCCAGATTCAAATGAAGATTTAAATGAAGCCATGTTAACCATTTAAATGATTAACCAACATTTAAATGAAGCCTAAGATTTTGTTGAAAATGAAGTGTGTAGTTTAAGCATGTTCTTCAAATATGTATAAAAACAGGTGATTAAGATGGTCTTTTTAGACCTTTTAAATATTATGATAAATTTGGGGCTTGTTTTTAATGGAAAGTGAAAGATGTGTTTGAAACTGTCATCTAAATAAACTGTATCTGATACTTATTTTAAGTTTATGTACTTGACTCCCCTGCTGAGAAAATAAAATTGTATCTCATGTCCTTGGCAGAATTCCAGAGTAAAGTCAAATTCTTAATCAATAGCCACACTTTACTCCCCAGTAAAATCACTTATGTTGATAGAGTTGAATTGGGCTTTACTATAATATAAAAGGCAGTCTTAACATCCCCCTTCATTCCTCCTCAGTTCTACAATGAATTGGTTTTTATTTCCTTAAGTGCATTGTCTTGACTAAGTTTTACTAGCGCCATGGCAGGAACAGCAGCTGCTCCCTGGGCAGGGGAGGGATGGATCTGAGCGAGAATGCTGCTGTTCTGGTGGGAGGCAGTGGCACGCACTGACATCCCTTCTCATTTCTTTCCCTCCGGGTTGTTCATCTGAGTGGACTGGGAGAACTGACGGAGTGAGTGACTGTATTATTTGTCTTGTGGACGGAGATGCTTTCTTTTATGTCTTCTTCGTACTCCTCAGCCCTGTTTAAGCAGATCGTGGGCTCTGAACAAGATGGGCCCCGGGTTGGAGACCGGGGTAAGCAGGATTCGATGGCGCCCGACAGAGCCCTTGTTCCTGCCCTACTCCAGACTCTGCGGATGGAGCTTTCAGCACAACAGAGGGCAGAGACATGAGCTTGGACTTAGCTCATGTGTCCCTTCCCAGTGTCCCTTGCATTTAGGAATTCTGGCTGGTGACTGTTCAGCTAGAGTCATTCTGGAATTTCTCTTGCCGTACCTCTGAACTGAGGGCAAAGAGGTGAAAAAGGAGAGAGGAGGCACGAAAGAGACAAGACCCTCCCTGCCTCGCCCTCTGCCCTCTCCTTCTGTCCGGGCCCCCTGCCCACAGGGGAGGTGTTGCCTGGCAGAGCCGTTGCCTGCCTGCTCGCTGCAGTGTCTAGTCCTCACTGGACCCCAGTCATCCGCCGCCACCTCTGCCAGTTCATAAAGAGGAAACAGACATCTGGTTTGAATTTCCAGTGTAGTTTCCCAACCTTTTGACATTATTAAGCCTTTTTGTACAGGCAGATATTATTTCTTTTTTTTAAAAGATTTTATTTCTTCATTTTTAGACAGCGGAAGGGAGAGAGAAAGTGAGGGAGAGAAACATCAATGTGGGGTTGCCTCTCGCACACCCCCAACTAGGGACCTGGCCTGCAACCCAGGCATGTGCCCTGATTGGGAATCGAACTGGTGACACTTTGGTTTGCAGGCCGGCACTCAGTCCACTGAGCCACACCAGCCAGGGGATATTCTTGCTGATAGGCAATCATGTTCCCATGTTTAATGATTAGCAAGTATATAAATACTCTTGTTCACTTCTCCTTCACTAATGGAAACATTCCATTTGCTTACTGGATAGTCATTACCCTAATTTCCTCTTGTGTTCCCTTTCCACCTAAGAAAGCCCTTTGAAACCCAAATTATTAATCACCTGCCCTCCGGGAAAGGTTCTATATCCGGAGCAAGAGTGCAGACTTCTCAACCAAGAGGCCAAGGTTGCTGAGCTGGAGGAAGAAAGATGCAGCTTCTGGGGTTTCTTCATAGTGACTCTGCAAGATTCGGGCCAATGCCAGACGTGCTGTGGAAAGATATAACCTCATTTTGGTGAAAAATATACTTGAGTTTTAGGTTACTGTTTTGATTAGCCACATATCCACTCCTGTCTAGTTGGGAAGGATTGTGAAGTAATCTGTAGAGCCAATCTTGTATTTTGGAAGCACTGTCCTGTTTGGGATTTGTCCTAAATTAGTACATTTTAGCAATTACACTGGCAGAAAGTTTTAATGAAAATGTTAGTCAACACAAAGAATATATTCTAGGCCTAGGATACTTTGAGTTAGTGGTGCCTGTGTGAGTTAGTCAGGTTTATTTATTTTTACAGTATGTAGTCCTATTATGAACAGTGATGCATTGCACTTGGTTTCTCTTTAGGAGCAGTTTCTGCAGGGTTTGGGCAAACATGTGGACCCTTCAGTTCCAGGAAAGAGGTCCTTTACTGATCTGTTGCTCGGAAGGGCTGGTGTTGTTAGCATTGAAACAATGTAGCTATGAACCAATAAACTGTTACATCCACTCAGTTACTGCTGAGTGAAGGACCGCCCTCAAAAGGCTACGTACTATATGATTTCACTTCTGGTGACATTCTCAAAAAGACAGGACTACAGTGAGAGAACAGATTGGTTGAGTGCCAGGAGTTAGGGATAGTGAAGGTGTGAATAAAAAGGGACAGTATGGGAGGCATTTGGGGGAGATGATGGAGCTCCTTTTTTATTCTCAGTTAGTGATTATATGTATCAAAATTCATAGAACTTTACCCATCCCCCCTCCCCAAAGATCCAGTTTTACTGTATGTTAATTTAAAACCTAACATTAAAAAAAGACCAACAACAAACTGAGAGTAAACATGTATTACAAATAAGACAAATACATACATAATAAAAAAGGGCTTCCTCAACTCTGTAAGACAGTCGCAAAGAGAATAGGCACAGAGACAATTCAAAGAAGAACAGATGCCCAAGAGTAAATATTCAGCCTTGCTTGCAGTCAAGGAGACACAATAAAAACCGCAAGGCACTAACAAAAACCAACTCCGATATGTTATTTCTCTAGGTAAACTGGGACAAAACTGAGTTATTTTGAAAAGATTTTCTGATGCTTGAAAGGTAGTAGTGGTCACTCAGATCATTAGTGACCATTAGATTAGATTTCCATTACTATGCGGGACCAAACCTCCTGTAATTTCTAGGGGTGGTCTAGGGAAACTTTAAAGATAGTTACAGAGAAATAAAGACCCTTTTCTTGGGCTCTGTAAAAAGTGTTAACTTGGGGAATCCATATGGCATATAAGTCAAGTCTGCAGACTTAAAAATAAAACTATCTTTAGATTTAAACAGTCACCATTTTTCCTGCTTCAAAATTTCCCACTCAAGTGAGTTTTGCTGCTGTCTGGGTAGAAGATAGAAAAAGAATAGTATATGCAGGATGGTTTGCAGTGCCTCAACATTCCTGGTGTTGAGAAGGAATTTCTGGGGGTAGGTTTCCTTTGGGAGATTGGGGGCTGTTCTTGCTAATGTTAGTATCTGTTTGCCCTCTATTTGGCCTTCATGTGTATTCTTGACTTTGCTGCTACCTACGTCCCGGTATCGATGATTACTGAGTGAATTTATAGTGTTAGTCCCCTCACCCAACATTCATAACCATAAAACAAAGCTAGTCTTGAAACTGAGAAAAACACAATTCAAGTTTAAAAGTACAACCCTTGAATATTTTTAGATAGTGTTTCTTGCTGCCTTCCCCCCCGCCCCATGTATGCATAAGTTCATGTATGGATATTGGAAGAGTCATAAAATACCCCATTTTGGAATTCTGTGGACTAGGTGGTTTCAGTGCAAGATGGAATGACTGAGTATATCAGAGACTAATATTTGAAAGCTATTTTATTTTATTTTAATTTAATTTAATTTTATACTTCATCTCTTAAATTTTATTGAAGAATTAGCAGAATTAACTGGCAGAGTATATACACCAGACTTTCTAGAGAAAGTCTTTAGTAGACTTTGCTTTAGTAGAATTTCAGGAAAACATATAGGATGATAATGATTAGATTTCCATCATGTACAGTTGAGTACATAACATCTCTGGAAATTGTTGGATAGTTACAATAGTCCTACAGTAGCTGAGCTATTATGAAGAAGTTGTGGGATTTGAAATCTATTTTAGAAGGACTCATGTCTCCTAGTATATATGAAGTGACAGTATAAATGACATGTTTGCTTTCAGGCAAAATATTTTAATTTGGATATGCATATGAAATGTCTGTAAGAGGTTGGTCAAAACAGCTTATGTACACTGAAAAAAAATATAAAGTCATTTTCTGTCTTTTATTCCTTTACTTCCTTTTCTCACATCGATCCACATTTTCAAGGATACCTTTCTTGCTCCTGTTTTTCAACCCCACCTCTGAAAACCTGTGGGAGGACATTCCTAGGTCAGTGAATGCTTGTTCTACATGACAAATGTGCTCAGATCTCCAGGAATAACAAAAATTTTATTAGTGTTTGGATAACTTGATCAGTTTTAACTTTTATTGATAAATGATAAGGGCCAAAAATTACAATTTCTCATTTGTTCTGAAGATCCGTAAATAGTTTGACTAGAATGTTATTATAAATATTTCTACTTAACTAGTCTCACACAATAAAATCTTTAAAGTTTAAATGTCTTAATATCTTGGCACCCAAATAACTGGAATAAATTCCTCATTGGTCTCATACTAAATGAATAGATGTTTCTTATTCATAGGTAGCTTTGTTAAAAAAAAAAGTCATGATTATGAGAAATTCCATCCCTCACTGCCCCTTCCAAGTACCACAGTGATAGTAGGTGACATGCAGGGGACCATTAATAGCTCAAAAAACCAGATTGCATAGAAGCAGAATATATTTCACACTTTTATTTTAGAGTTATTTCACCTTCTTCTACATTGTGTTGCACTTGTCCTATATATCTTGGGTTCAGGAGCCTTGTGAACCAGTGCTAATTTGATGGTTTCCAGGCCATATATTTTCTTTCTGGGACAGTTCAGAGCGATGTGCCCTGGTAGGTTGCCTGTGCAAGAGCATCTGCTCATGGGAGCGGCTACATGGGAGAGTCAGTGAGCTTCAGTGTTTCGTTAGCTGACCCGTGTACCTCTTTCTTTCCCAGTATTTAACTGTAGTCCATGAGGTGCGAAATTTGCAGGATTCATCATTGGACATTTCTCTCCTCTCTTGTGGCATTGTTCTTTGGGTCCTGTCTCACTTCTGCAGGGTTCAGCCTATTTGTGAGATAGGACCTGTCTCCTGAACCAAATCGCTGGGAACCTTTGACTATAAACTTTGCACAGGATTGAGAGGGGATCATGGTACATTTTCTGTGACAACTTGCAGTGTGGCTCTGGGTCTTTTGGGGGAAACTAGGCTGACAGTCAGTCTTGCAATGGCCAGCCGGTCTCCCATGCGCTCCACACACTTGCCATAATCTAAATCTTTCGCAGCTGCTTCCAGTGAAAGGCCAGGAGTCCTGTCATCAGGGGTCAGAGAACACCTTTGGACTTACGCTGTAGAAGGGAGTAAAATAAGTGCATCCTGAAAGCAAACACCTGCTTGTAAGATCATAGGATGACATGTAAAATATGCCTCTTTTTCCAAATGCCATTAATACCAATTCTGTCCTCTAAGAAAACCTGGTAAAATCTCTCTTAACCGTTACCTCTACCACTGCTACCACTTGCTACCATGAGTACCTAGGACTCTAAATACTGTGCAGGTGTTTTATATACATTTTCTCGTATAAAATCATATCTCTGCTTCTAGCAGTGGGATTTTCTTTTGCATTAGGGTGAAGATTTCAGCCTCTGGTGAGGCAGAACGACCAGCCCCAGGCTGCACTGTTGTGAAGGCCCGAGCTGGAATTTAAACCCAAGGCTGCCAGACCGCAAAGCGCCCATACCCCTTCCCTCCCTGATGGAGGGACAGTAGAAATGACCCTCAGCATCCCACAAGGCCCTGTGTTGTAATTTTCAAATCTTTAAAAGTGGATACGTATATCTTTGTGTGTTGAGGATCGAAGCTATAATTTACAAGTCTCACACCAAACAAAAGTTGAGTGGAAGATTCCAGTGTACAGCAAGCCTTTTTCTCATGTTGGTCCAGGCCCTATAATTTCATTTCTATGCCTTTCCTCTTCTCTGCTAATTAAAATTGATGTTCCTTTTTACATAAATAACCCTAGTAACCCCAGCTCTCTATTTGAGGCGTGTGGCTATGTGAACTTTTCCTGGCATCCCCATCCCTCTGCCCTCTGCAAGTCTCTAGAGGAGTCCTGGTGGAAGTGTGGGTCCCCGCTTCCCTGGCCTGTGGACTTGGACTGGAGTGCTGGATAGGAAGTCTCTGTGGCCGGTGAGGTTGGGGGAGGGAAATTTGGGACAGCCTGGGGAGGCTAGCCAGGGAGGGAGGTTTTTCAGCCATTGCTGTGTGTGACACATTATAAGGATTACCAGGGTTTCCTTTCTCTTTTAGGAAGAGAACAGGGGTGGAGGGAGGTGGGGAGGGGCCCTAGACCACTAAGCTACTCTTTTTGGGGAGACAGTTTTATAATCTGGGTGTGGTGACTCCTGGGTTCTCTCTATATAGCTGTTTTGTGCAGTCACTCATTTCTTTACTGTTATTCCTGGAAATGTAGATGATGATGTGTGGTCACGGGGAATAGGGTTATTTTTCACTGTTTTCTTTTAGTGAGATAATTTGTGGGCCTGTGTTCTAGGTTTTTCCTTTCGTGGGGTACGTTTTTGTCAGCTCATCCGGCCGCCCTCACCATGGTAGCTTGTTTTATGGGATGCTTCCGCAGGGCTACCCGCACCTGGACGTCCCAGCATCATCCCACACTGGGAACGTGGTCTGCTGTGTATCTCTGAGGAGGTCCCCGTCTGCCTTGGACTTTTAAGTATTTCAGTCAGAGGATGGTTGAAATCTTGATGTCTTGGATGTAGACATTATATAACTGGAAGGTTTATTGCACCCCAAAGAGCTATACTTTCTGTTTTCTCCTAGCTTGTTCAGGGAGTTTCTGTAAGTTTCAAGTTGTTTTGTTTGTTTGTTCGTTTAATTCTTGCTTTTTAAGTTCCTGGATTAAAAGAATAGGATTGGCCTGCTGTCGAATGTGAGATTGTGTTACTTTTGACATAAGCTCAAATTCATATCAACTTAGTCTAATTGAGATTTCACTGTATTATTTTTGGCTGTTGCTTTGACCCATGTCTTCATTGTTCGTTGGTTTTTTTGGGGGGTGGGTGCAGGTAGGTTTGTTGTGAAAAGTCACAACACCTGGTCAAAGAAGCAGGATCTCAGACACGGATTTCCCAGTTGTGACTGTTTCAACACACTGGTTATCCCCCCCAGCCCCCGCCCCATAAACTGGAGCGCACACATTTGCACACATATATGTATGCATATGTGTGTGTATTATATATAATTTACATATGATTTTGTGTCTGAGCCATTTGAGAGTAAGTTGCAAAGGTGTTGATGATGCCTTTACATCTAAATGGTGGTATGATATGTATTTTCTAGGAGCAAGGATATCCACTTAAATAATGGTCCAAATCAGGAAATTAGTTTTGCTACAATATTACTATCTAAATCTACCAGCTTTAATACAGTTTTACCAATTGTTCCAGAAACATCCTTTTTGGCAATTAATATTTGTGGTTCAGAATTCCATCCAGGATCAGTATAGTATTTAGTCATTGGCCCTGGTTTTCTGTAATTTGGAACATTTTCCCTGTCTGCCTGTCTTGTTACTGTAATATTTTCGAAGATTACAGTCGATTGTTTTGAAGAGCAACTCTCAGTTTGCGTTGTATGATTCCTCATGACTGGATTCAGGTTGTACATTTCTGCCAGAAGGGCTTTGTCTTCCCCAGGACACCCTGTCAGGGACACAGCTATCCGCTTTCCCACTGTGGGATGTTCACTGAAGTCACTCAGTTCAGGTGGTGACTGCTAGGTTTCTCCACTGTGTTTTTCCCTTGTAATTAGTTAGCCTTTTGTAGGGAGATAATTTGAGACTATGTAAAATCCTGTCTCTTTCCTGACTTTTACTGGTTGGATGTAGCTTCCATTGATGATTTTTGCCTGAATCAGTGACTATGATGATTGTCAAATGCTAGTTTTTCTAATTTCATCATTCCTTCTGTGTTTTGCTGGCTTTTTCCCATAAGGAAGAGCTTTTCCTTGTGTCCCCTGTACTTACTGATATATGTCTGTCCTCATGGATTCCTGTTTCAGTCAATAGGTTATAATTCTTTGCTACCATTATTTAATTTGATGTTCAACTTGTTCAAGATTTGGCCAGTGGGAGTCCTTGCAGCCTCATTCCTTTATCTTTTGTGACCTGTCCCTATCATTTTTTGAGCCTTCGCTTATTTTCTGACATATCAGATGTTCTAGGCTTATGTTTTACTTTCCTTGCTTCAGCCCTGGAATCAGCCATTTTTCCAAGGAGCCTCAGTTCATTAGCATGGAACAGTATTTAGAAACACAATCCGAGGTCATTGCTATAGAGGTGTTGTTGCTTCTAGAACCTCAGTGAACAGAGATAGGAAGTGTGGTGTGTGTGTATACATACATGCACATATATATGAACATAAGTATACATATTTTCATATGTGAACACATATCTCTTGCTACACTTATTTATTTATAATCAAATGCATGAGTTTATACTCATGCCTTCAATTCCAGTCAGAATCACAGGGAGTGTTTTTCTCTTCCCTTTTCGGTATTTGTAATTCCCTTCTCTGACAGCGAAGGCTCCCTTTATCCTCAGTATCTTTATGGACTTACTCAATCCTAGTATATGCAGAAAGTCATTTCAAAATGCTAGCCCATACCACTGTGATAAAGAAACCTACATCTTCCATGTTAAACTGTTGAAATCAGCAGTTAGTGGTCAGCGTCTGTTCAGCTCAGTGCCTATCAGTTCGTCATCCAGAGAAAACAGATGAAGTAATGTGCTTGGACTACCCATAGGGGTGTTTAAGAGAAGAGCTGCCAGATGCCATCAGTGGGTCACTTGCTGGTGATGTTGAAGCCCACATTTGAAAAAGAAGGAGTTGCCAAAAAAGAAAGATTAATTTCTAATAAGTACAGTTCATAAAGATGACACCTGTTATGACAAGTCTGTCATTTCACTTGCTGCATGTGTTAATCTCTGGAAGAGAGGAAGACAAGGCCAGTGTTGAGATAATAAGACTGTGTGAGGGGGGGTAGGGGATGGGATGGAATGGAATGGGTGTGTGGTGGGCCCAGGATGGAGGGAAGGTCTTTTCTCAGGAACCCATTACGTTCTGTGAGGAGGAATGGAGTCGTGTTGGAGTCAGTCATGAGTCATGACTTGAGAAACTCTTGCTTTGCTGCCTTTCATTGACTAAATGTCTCTTCCCAGAAACCACCTGGAGTGAATTTAATGCAGCTGGGTAGTTTCTGCGTTAGTGCAGCGTTTCTGGGAAGTGTGCGTGCGCTCTGTTCTAGAAGCCATGGCAGATCTTATGTTACAGGCAAAGTGAGTATTTGCTGTTCAGTGTTTTTCTATATTCATTGATGACATAAGAACGCAGGACCTCGATTTTAGGAGAAAGTCTCAATGTCATTTATTATGTTCTGGATTTTGTGTAAGTGTCTTCATGCTTGTTAGGTCATGTTCTGGAAAATTTGGCCTCTGCTTCTAGAAGTCCTTCCTACAACTAGACATTTTAGCAAGAAAGAAGAATCATAATTTTCATATTAATATTTTAAAGGGAAAAAGCTTTTTTATATTCGGAAAATTTGGAGAGTGAAATGTCGTGAGGTAAGGAGGTGGGAATTACTGCTAATGGGTCAGGCCTTCTGGGGAAGGTCTTGGGTTGATGCTGTTCTGAGATTACCGGTGGTGATGGTTACACAACCTATGAATGTACTAAAAAACACTGAATTGTACACTTTAAAATGGGGACTTTTATAGTATATATTATCCATCAATCAAAAAAGAAAACAGACCATGGCTAAGTTGGCAACATATTTCAGGTTCTTAAACAGCTTATTTATTGAGCACTTACTACATAACAGCTACTAATTTTCATAGCTCCCTGCAACGTAGGTAGGCAGGGACATCTAATTTTATACCTGCGGAAGGGGGCTCGGAGAGAGAGGTTTTTAAAAACTTGCTTCAGATCAGTAGCTCTGAGGGACAGACGCGAGGATGCCAAGTGCACAGTGGTTTTCACCCAAAACTGAGTGTCCTGGGTGGACACGAGGCTTTACCTGCCTCCTGCTGTGCCATGCATATCACGCTGAGATTTCTGGCTGCATCTGGGGAAGCTTTCTGCTTCCCTCTGTGTTGGTGTCAGGGGGAAAGAAAATGGAATCACTCCTGTTTGAAAGAGGGCACTGCGAAGATCTGATTGGGCTTCAGTGGTGATCTTGATGGTATATTTGGTGATTTCTTAGAAAGCTGTGGATGAATTATCCCATTGAAAATTTCAGGGAGTCTCAGTCTCAAAAAGAAAAGGATAGATTTGCTTCCCGATAGGTGATGTATTTGAGGACAGCAATGGGCATGTCTGAAATGGTTCAAGGCGATGATACTTTAGTCTTTCTAATAAACGTCTGGGAAAGATGAAGGCAGAGGCAACTTCGTGAGGTCCTCCTACTGAAATGGCCCTACCATTAAGAATCACAGCCAGGGTTCCCCTGCTAGTGGGAGTTCTGTGCTCTTGAACCTTGGAGTCAGCTCTGCTCGTTCACGAACATGAGCCAGACCTACAGTAAGACAGAAACTCTATTGATTTGCATAGAAACTATTGATTTGCATAAAATCGCATATGCTCTGTTGCAAGAATTTTCATTGTGCCTGTTTTAGAATTAAGTTGACACTTCATCCACAGTATTTTAGTTTCACTTAAAAGGAGACGTCTCAGAGAGAAGAGTTTGTGTGACTTTGAAATGACTTTTGGGCATGGTCCCTGAAAGAAATGAACCACTGAAGAATTTGTTCTTTTTGGCCATTTGAAACCTTCTCCCCTGATTATATATGTATATTGAAAGCATGTAAAGCAGGCTGGGGTTTTGTCTGCTGTGGAGTGCGCCTGCAAAGGGACCAGAGGTCTGGCCAAGCAAGTGCCTTCCTGCTGGTCAGTGACCTTTTTATGATGTTTGGTCTGTCATCTTTGTTTCTGAGTCTCAAATGCCCAGCTCGGAATTATTGAGTACTTAGCACTTGAAGTGGTTTTCATCTTCAAAGGACTTTATGGGCATTATTTAATATACATGGCACTGTGTAATGACTGAGCTGTTTATCCTTTGAGCAGTGTCAATATGCCAGGTGCCTTACAGCTGGAGAAGACAAAAATATTCTGGCCACTGGGAGTTTATATTCTAAAGAGACAAGATGATTAGGCAGATTCTCCTTTTGGCCTCTTTTAAAAATGTACTGGGGAATAATATAGAGTTAAAATTATAACAGGTGATCAACTAGCTCAAGTCTACCTAATTGAAATTGTTCTCAAGGTGAAAATAAAATTTGAGATGCTCTTAAAAAGACGTAGTATATTAGTTCTCATTTATCACACATTTATTGATATATATTGATATGCGTAGTATTTTTCCAGTGCCACAGGTGAGGATTTTGGTAAAGACTAGGGCAGAATCATTTTCGGTTCTCTGTTTCCCCAAATCCTCTTTTTCTTTTGAGGCTACTTTGTAACCAAGGCCAAAGTTGAGTCACAAACATGAACTTTTGAGTTTCATACTTGGTCAGTTTATCTGCCTTATCTGGGCTGGTCTCAGTTGAGAAAAGCTTCTAGACTTCTTGCCTGTCAGCCTCTCAGGCCCCCATTACACACCCACGTCTGTGTACGTGCTCTTGAATCTGTCTTTGTGTTGGGTGTTCCCTCTGGGCTTCCCTGACGGACTCAGCTCAAGCATCGCTTCCTGTGGGAAGCTGCACTCGCCTGGCCTGGCCTGGCCTCTCTGGCCATGAGCTTTGGCAGGGCACACTGTGTAGACCGCCTCCTGGTTCGGGTTCCTTCGGGTTGTGCCTTGTGAGGGTGAGGTGCTGGGCCACTAGCCCAGGGAAGGCCCCAAGTAGAGTCTGGTTGTGTTTACACTCATGGTTCCTTAAACCAGACTGTATCAGAATTGCCTGGAAAGTTTTTAAAAATTACAGATTCCCTAGAGATTTTGATTTTGTAGCCAGAACAGGGCCCTGGAATCTGTATTTTGAAAAAGCCCTGCCGGGAGGTCAGCTGCACAGCTGGGTTTAGGGACTTCTGCATTATGTCAAGGCGCACATATTGGTTGAGTTACAGGACCGTGGCCAGTCTGTAAGGTGTGATACGTGTAGTTGGCAGAATCATTCTCATTTACATGTATGGAGGGAGTGGAGGAAGAGAATTCGGGCAATTTATGACAGGGACATCCTTCTGAAGGGAAAGATCCTGGCTCATGGAGGAGCTCACCGACCAGTCTGGCTTTTTCTGTGTGAACAGACTGAAGGCACAATTGGCCCTCCAAGCTTGCATTTGAAGTCACCGTGTTGCCATAGAGATGTTATGTAGTGTTGAAGGAGATGAGAGAAATCACATCGTAAATTATCAGAACAGATGGCTTGTAATTTAACACTTTCCTAGCCTGTATTCTTTGTACTGATACTTGAGAACATTTAAAAATATCATTTCTTACTTTGTTTTTTCACCTGTAAAAATGCCAGAGTTCAGAGATTTTAAATGGGCATTATATATGCCATAGACACAATATACAATGACAGTGATGTAAGGTGTGGGGACTTCTTTAAGGCATTTTAGGAGTGGCCTTGTTCCCTTTGCTTTTAGAAGCCACATGTAATTTCCTCCTTTTTTTTTCCAGTTCCACTTTTAGAATTCATACCCTCTATTATTTTTTTGATAACATCAGTCTGGGACAATTTTTATCTCCTGGTTTGATAGTAATTGAGACATGCTTACAAAGAAATTAAAAGATCATGTAGGTTCACTTCCAAGGTGTTTTATATGTGATCAACCACGTGAAGGGCATTTCCCTAAGGGGACCACACTGGAATTTTTCTCTTTTTCTGCTCTAGTAGGGAACTGCAACTTGACCGGAGTCCTGGCACAAACTCATGCACACACACATACACAGAGGGGCTTATAATATACATGTGTAAGTGACCAATGTGGATATGTATCTGAACCACTTCAAATTAGGGAAATGATAATCCTATTAGCATAATTTAAAAATTCAGTAGAACTTACCTTGTTTTTTTTAAGTACTTGCAGTAAAACCTAATCTTTGGATTTTTATTCTCACATTCTTTTCTTTCTTTTTTTTTTCTTTTTTTCTTTTATTGATTGAGCTTAAAGGATTCAGGAATCTTATCTGACTGTCCCTTTATACATTTTCATGACTTATTTATCATGTGACATACATTAACAGTTACTTGTGAAGAAACTTAAGAAGCAAGTTTTCTAGTCCCTAGACAATTCCTGAGTTGCTTGTAAGTAAATGTGTATTTTAAACCAAGTCCAGACGTCGACAGCATAGGGTCCTTCTCCTGGATCCTTCCCTGCCTACATGAATACGTTTCACTGGCGTGCGATGCTTGTGTTGATGGAGGTGCCTAGTGCCACTCTGTGGTGGGGCCTGTAGGTCCGTTGTGAACCCGACTCTCTTGGATACAGCCACTCTCCCCTCAGGATGAGTCACTGAGATGACTGAAATCCTTTGACACTTCTGTGTCAGTGCTAGAAAAATTTTTAAAAAGTGCTTGGTAGTTAAATTTGGTAAAACAACCTTATCAGAGGTCCCAGAGCCACTACAGGAGTGGGGGGAAAAATGTGCAGTTAAACCCTAATGTCTTTGATAAGCATGGACAGCTTTTGGCAAGGTTGACATAATCGCCTGGGAACCATCCTGTCTGTTAGCACCAACTCGAGTGAATTCGGATGAATTGCCCAGTTATCAAAGTGCATGGCTTCAGGGGCGGAGATTAGCTGGCTCTGTAAAACCACCTGTCGTGTAGTGAGGTGAGGCTGACAGTAGAATCTGCCCAGGATCCGGTTTGTATCAGGGGCAGAACGGTGTCCAAGCCCAGGATCTTGTTTTTCTCAGATTGTTTTAGGATGAGTGGATGGCCTCCTCCCAGCCATCTGGATGTGAGAGTCACTGGGTAGCTTTCTATGAGCTTATTTCTCATTAGTAGTGAAGTCTGATCTTTTGCCTTTGGTTAGAGTTGGAATGGATTTTGTTTGTCCCTCTCAACTAACCCACTAGTGTTGACATGATTGTCTTTTTCCTTTCTAAAAAAGATTTTATTTATTTATTTTTAGAGATAGGGGAAGTGAGAGAGAAAGAGGGGGAGAGAAACATAGTGAGAGAGAAACATCAATTGCTTGCCCCTCATGTGTACCCCGAGCTGGGACTGAACACACAGCTCAGGAATTTGCCCTGACCTAGAATCAAACCGGCGACCTTTTTGCTTTCAGGGTGATGTCCATTCAGATGAACCACAGCAGTCAGGGCTCTTTTTCCTTTTAAGAATCCCCTAAAATTATTCCCTTGGTTGTCAGTTACCTCTGCAGGAGGAATTTGGAGTATCTGCATGTTTGATCCAAATTCAGCTTTTTACATTCGGTAAAAAGGCCCTGTGCCCTGAAGTGTCACTATCATTTTACCTGTTGAGTTACTGGTTAGCAACACTGAGGGCACATAAGGGTGGAGAACCATGGGCAGCAGAACAGATGGACCCTTTCTAGTGGGTCCTTGGATGCATGGTGGTTGTGGAGCTAGCCACCTCTCCACCCTGGAAGGGCGCTCAAGAAAAGTGAGCGAATGAAAACAACCCTGACTGTACTCCCTTTAAACTTCCTAGCAGCTATATTTTAGTTATTCTTCTAGTGGACCATCCATCTTTCTTTCTGAGTCTCTGGGTCTCCTTGTGCCTTCAGGGGGACTTTCCTCTGTTTAGAAGAGTGACTCACCCAGAGGTCATTCTCACAGCTGCAGCCCTTCCCAGACAGAGCTCCATCCACCCAGAAATAAGCCTGTCAGTGCCCCCATTTAGCAGTATCCTTCTTAACCCTGTGTCTGTAGTTTTTCTGGCTTTCAGAGGTGATAAAAGTCAGCTAGAATGGGGTAGTTGGTGGCTGTTAGGGGCACGTGCACTGATTTCATACTTGTTGAATTGACAAATACCGTTTTTCCTCCCCTACCAAATGGGCTCTTAATCTCTGTCTTTTTTATTCTTCTTTTCCCCATTTCTTCCCTTTTCCTTGACTTCTCTTGTCTTTCTTCTTTGACCACTTAAGAGGGACAGAGTTGCTCACCTCCATGCTACCTTGTATTGGAGGCGATCAGAGATAAGAGTTTAATTTCTGGAGAAGGACCTCTGAAGAGTCTAGATTATGTATTGGCATCTGCATGTGCTGCCCTCAGAGGCACCCTCTCCTCTGACCCAAGGCCCCTCCATCTGAGACATCTGTGCATCCCTTCCTGTCTACTCCTGTGCCTCCCTTTTCACTGGGCATGGGCTCCTGACTCAGCCCTTCTTTCTACTTGACTCCCCCATCCTCTTACCCACATTTTATCTAATATAAAATTTGCTTTTTATGATGAGTCTAATAAACTTGCCTTAGCAGACAAATGTCATGGTTCTTATTTTGGGGGTAATTTAACCTCTATCCCTTAACGATGGCATATTCTTGTAATTCCATTTGACTCACAGCCGCCATATAATTTCTTGCTGATTATTTTATTTTCTAAGATGTAATTTACATTGAGGCTAATTCTTAGCTCAGATTTACATCCCTAGTGTCCTACACACAGTTGGTTCTTACCAAATGTTCCCCAGATGTGTAACGAAATGCATGTTGCATCCCCGTACCCAGGAAGGAGGCTGTACACATGGGTGGGAGGCCTAGATGTTTTTATGGTTTTACATCCCCTCCCGTAGAAAATCGTGAGTGTGCCATGTGCCCATGGAGTGTGGGCAGGGGCAACCCCGGAGAAGGGAGGTCAAAGGGCCATCCCTGTGTTCACGTTGCCGCCATTGATCTGCTGACTACTGTTTACTATTGATAATCAATCCTCAAGGCTCAGGCCTCTGGTGCTTGGACTTGTGACTCCTATGAAATCCTTGTCTCTACTCTGGCCAAGCTCGGTGCGGACCCTGATCAGTATTTGCTGACTGATGGCTGAGTTTGATCAGTCGCAGTGGAGGGGAAGAGGCATCTTTTATCAGGCTTCCTTTGAGCTGTAAGACCTAGTCGCCTCGGAATGTTTTTATTTCTGATGAGGTGGTTTCCCCATGAGCAGATTGTGGAAAGGTCACACTAGGGAAAGACAGCAGGGGCATGATTTTCTCTTGGGAATGTTTGTATAGGAGAGCTTTCCATGAGCCCATTTTGAATGTTTTTAGGCCCTTCTTGGTCTTTCCTTTATTCTATACTTCCCTTCCATTTCTGGGACTTCGCTTCCCTACCCCCCTCCCCTTTTAAAGCTTTATTGACATGGCTCTGAAAGCAGGTTACAGGGTCTTTTAAAATTATACGCATCAATATGAGGCCAACCCAGTTTTTCATAAATAGGTCAAGATGTTTCTATAAAGCAGGGTTTTGGAAACAACCCTATCCTTTAAAGAAAAACGTAGTTTAAGGAAGATAACCAGTATTGAAAGGTTAACCTTTGGCAGGACCTGAGAATCCGAGCACTACCAGACGCGGATTTCTGGGCGGCCTTGGATGATCAGTAATTCTGCCAGGTGCCACCGACATTCTGGGAGAGCCCGCTGTGGGCCAGGCGCGGTGTGAGGTTGGTGATGGGTGTCGGAGAGAAAGGTCAGGTGCAGACCTATAAGGAGCTCCTGGTCCTGGAGAAGCGCCTTGATACTGAATGCGCCCCTCACAGCCAGCCATTCACAGCAGCATTCCGCCCGAGGAGGGGTAGCTTAGGTGTGTTTTTTGCAGTTGAACAGGCAATTTTGCTTTGCCTAACTGCCAAACACTCATTTCTTACTCAATAGTGAGCTACTTAAATCTCTCCCCTAAGTTCTTTTTGATAACTGTGCTTTATATAGATAGATAGATAGATAGATAGAGATATAGATATCTATATCTATATATCAGAATCATCTGATAGTGTGATATGGAGAAGATATTCAAACCGCAGCAAACCAGGAAGAGAAGAAACCGGTGGGATTTGCCAGATGGTTCTTCACATTTATCTGGGAATAGATACCCTGAAAGAATGGTAGTCATTTCTGGCATGATGCTCGGAAAAGATTTCAGGACTCTGTCTTATGTTTGTAAAATGCGAAAGAAGCCTGAGTAGCTTTGCGAACTGGTTCACAGGTGCAAACGTTCGCAGCATGACACCCGAGATACCATTGTGAGATCAGGAAACACCTTATCACTGATGTGATGACCCTTATCATCTGTGAAGAGTGCACGTGCCACACGTATTTAATTCACGACTAAGTTTTCTGTGTTAATGTACCCTAATACAAGAGGTACCCTTTAAATTTACCTTGAAGTCCCCTGAATAGGGTGGTCCCACATTGATGAACTAGGTAGAGACTCTTCCCCAAATAAGTAATTCATCCTGTTTTTAAAATAGGAGATTCTCCAGTGAAACTGAATATTTGGCAACAGAATGTGACTTACACAGCATGGTGTAACTTTGTGCATTTTATCCGTTAGCAGAATGGCTTGCTTTTGTGAGGTTTTGGGTCCTCTTTTCTGGCACCAGAAGTGCTGGTCGGCGCCTACCTTCTGCTGCTCCTTCTGATTTGAAATGCTGCCTTCTGAGCAAGCCTTCAGTTTTTGGATACCTTTGACTTGGTGGTGGTGCCAGGGTTGAGGAGTTCATGCTACCATTTGCAGTAGAAATGTTTATATTCATGTTATTATGTGTCTCTCTTTTCCATTTTGATTACTAATGGAAGCTGCAGCCTGAGATATGGAATAACCTCTGTTGAAATGCAAATTTATTATGGGCAGTGTCACCAGGAAACCCAAGTCTCTCTGGAGTGCCTCTCTTGGGCCAGTCCACAACCGAGGTCCCCAGGGTGGGAGAGGAGCATGGGAGCAGGGCAGGAGGCTGTGGCAACTTTCTCACCCAGATCTGCACGCCCTGCTGGTGGTCTCCAGGTGACTTTGCAGGTAGCGTCCTCGGGGCCAGTTTTAGAGGGTCAGATTTTTGACTCCTACTGTTTGATTTTTACTTTTTAATGAGGTTATTTGAGGTGAATACAGGGATTAAGTTTCTTGTTCTTTGTGTAGGACAGAATTAAAGGGAAATTTAAGACATCCTGGTCTGCTTTTGTTTGTTCATCACCTCTGTTATGTTTCTAATGGGTACTGACTGACTTTTATCATTCTTTTTTCTTTCTCAGATGGGAAGGTCCCATTTTTATTTTTACATCATGTTCTTTTTCACACAGTTTTATTTGACAGTATAAGTTGTATTTTTAAGAGTTTTCCCACATTTCCATGTCCTTTTATAGGACGAAGTCATTTCTGATTGGTATGTCTGAATATCTCCCCTTTGATCTAGGTATTATTAATAGTGACTAAAATGAGTGATTTTATTTCAACTGTGAAAAATTTGCTTTGTCGTCCCGGGAAAACTTATTCTTCTTTCGTAACTATTTTATATGTAGGCTTATCAAGTCTATCATGTTCTTTGTTTCATTCCACGGGAGTGCTTGAGTTATAAAATGCACATCTGTGAAATGCAGTGTAACTTGTTTATGTGCATTCTGTGCATTGGTGGTAATAAAATTGTTTTCTAAATTTCTTAGTTATGATTTCTCATATTGGATTCATAGTGAGTGCTTAAAAAAAGGATCACCCACCCATAGATTTAAATCTACTTTTAGAAAATTAAAAGCGATTAGTACTTAATGGCATTTTTAAGATTAGTTTGAAAATATCTGTAAGTTGATAGTACTTGATGCATGCAATTGTGTTGTCACCAGCTGTAGAGTGATTTAGTAATTAGAGAAACAATTTTAGAAAGAGCTTATTATTAAAAACAAATGGTAGCTGTTTTTATAGGCAAAAGAAAAAGTAGTTGAGAAAAGCAGGGTTCCAGGTGATGCCATGGAAAGCAGTTGAAGCTGGAGGAAGGAGCAGGAGGTGGGAGGGTGGGACATCAGGCCACATATTAGGGACTTAGGGAAACACCATGCAGAACTCATTTGTACTCCTGGGTCTATTTTCTATATTCTACCCAAACCAGAGATTCCTGCAGTAACATGTTTTCGGAAGTTTTTTTTTTTAAAGTTTCACATTAGCCATATAAAAGAGAGGATAATAGAAAAGTTCTCCGATAGCTTTATAATGTAGATAATATTTAGCTTTTTCCTTTTTAATTAAAAACACATTCAGTGGAGAGAGGACATAGTAGTTTGTGTATGCTGTGGTTTGAAAGTTTTGGTTTTATTTAAAAACTTGATGTATGTGCTTTTGGGAATCTCTAGGTAGTCACCAAACTCTTCACCGTTCAGTCTGGCCATTATTTAAAACAATCGTCAATGCTCGTGTGTTTATTTGCGCATCATTTATCAAGCGTGTGCTACTGCTAAGCAGTCAGGAAGAGTAACTTTCCTTTAAGTTAATTTAAGTTAATTTGAAGTTCTTAAAGGAGAAATGTATATATCTCCACTTTTTAACCATTTGCATTAAAAATAATAAAACAAAATCTAAATACCTATCAGTTTTTAACTTGATATGCAATTTCAGCCTCTGATGAAAAGAAAATGGAACATCAGCAACTTATAATAAGGAGAAATTATTGAAACTTGACCCTATCTCAGCGTTCCAATTTTTAAATTCTATCCAGCCTTGTCCGAAAATCATGTATGATGAAGATATTTGGGGGGACAATTAGAAATTACTAAAATCCTAGAGTGGTAAAGTAATAAAATAAAACTAAAGTCCAAAGACCCATCCAGGCCTGAGTTGCCCAAGAAAATAAGTTAATAAAACATCTGGTTTGTTACTACTTCAATATGCATGACCACAGAGAAAGAGCTGATTTATGCTTAGCAAAAACTGTATGCACAGCAAATTATTATACTGTTGTAAAAGAAACAAAATATTTTTTAACAGTTTGCCAAAAATCCAGTGTGTAATAAGAAAAGCCCACTGGCTAAGTCTCATTGGTCACTGTAAGTATCCATTTTTTATTAAAACTACAGGAATGCCAATCTAAATTTTTTAATATTTTGAAAGACTCTAAAATTGCACCATTTGAGGTAGCGCTGCCTAGCTGAATTTTGTAACTTTGAATGTAAACCACAAGCCAAAGAGCCTGAGGTCAAAATTAGATCATTTAAATTATTTGGTTTTGGCCAATAGCTGTTCTTATGTTTATCTTATCACTTGGAAGAGTGAGGATACAAATCACCCACAGAGGTAGAGGAGCTGCACCAGAATAATTTTCTAGCAGATCATAAGTCTATCTGAAACCTGACTAGGTTCAAGGACTGGCTTATTGCTGTTCGTGCATTTCTCAGCCTGAAATATCCTCCCTGGACTCATGTTAGAGAGCAGGAAGAAATTAGCTTGTTGCTAATTAAAAAACAAAAACACTGCCATGAAGGCGCAGAGGTTTGGTTTGGCTTGTTTTTTCTGCACAGTAAATGAGCAGTGTCTGTCTCTGTGACCCCTGCCCTCCTTTGGTGGTCAGCATAAATATAGAGCCACATGCTGTCCGTATGCCCTGGCTGTGCTCGGCAAGTACAGTAATGATGCTACTGGGGTAACCGAATAGCCAACCGTGAACACTGAGGACTGTGGCTAAAGCCTAGGGAAGGCTATTGCAGGAAGCGAAGCAGAGGAACATGTCTGCTGATATTTCAGCATCATATGTAGTTTTTAGAAAGATCTACTTGACAGTGTTGCTGATTTATGGGAAAATTTGCTCTTGTTGCCATCTGTCTGTGCTGACAACACTCTGTGATTGGTTTTTAGTAGTTCACATGTGAGTAGTTTACACGCATAGTTTGGCCTGTACTTTCAAGGCCTGACTTAGTTAAGGCTCTTTTGGTTGTCTGAGCAAAAAAGGGAATTGATCATAAATGTGGGAGCCTCCCAGTCAACCAGTCAACTCAGAAGGGCGGGAGGTGGTGTGGCCTCACCTGCCCGCCTGCAACGCCCCAACCCCCCGCCCCACCCCCAGGAGCTGCTGGAGTGGGAGCTGGTGAGCTCTGAAATAGCTGCTTTAAGTTCCTCTGTTTCCTGTTTCACTCTCTTGGGTCTACTTTATGTCTGCCTGTTTGTCTACCTAGCCAACTTGACCTCATTTTCATAGTTGAAGAGGGGATTAACTAGCACCTTTGCAAATTTGGTCAGGGGCATACGTGGCATACACAGGCCACCTGGGCCCTTGCCCCAGAGAAAAGAAGATGCTGTGGGCTAGGTGACTTTCGTTTTTCTTTATTCTTCTTTCTTGATGAAAGGGAGGAAGGGTGAAAGAGAGGGAGAGAAACGTTGATCTCTTCCCCCCACAACTGAGGACATGGCCCACAAACCAGACATTGTACGCTGACCGGGACTCGAACTGGTGACCTTTAGGTTTGCAGGCCGGTGCCCAGTACTGAGCCACACCAGCTAGGGCTTTAGGTAACTTTCTAAGACATTCTTTCCACAGATAGAGATTGAAAGCCAAATGAATAACAAAGTGTCTAGAGTAAGAGATTTTGGTCTGTAGTCAAGAACTATGAACTTGGATGGGAAAGAAATTAATCACATCTCTATCTTTACAGCTCTCCAAATAAATACAACATTTCTTTAAATTATGAATGTAATACAGTAGTTCTAGCAGTACCTGTGACTTGTCACCAATGGATATCACGGATATTTTTGCATTACATTATTAGTAAGTTACTATAGCTCTCGCAAAATATCATTTATGGTCATCACTACCTCAGAATGACACTAGTTACTACACTGACTACTAAACCTTTTAATTTCGCGTGTGGTAATGAAGCACATAATATATTTTTCTGGTAACTTTAAAATATATTATTGGGGTTTTTTTTGGTGTAAACTTCTGTATATATTTTTATACACTTAAAAACAGTGTTCTGAGAAGAGGTCCATTAAGTTTCACCAGACTGCCACTAGTTAGATATACACTCCTAAAAAAGTGCTAGTTGGGATTGAGACCATAATTTTCTCTTTATGACTGTCAGGATTCAAATGCTTTCTAGAACTTTCCAATTTTTCCCACTCTTTACTTAGAACTCCATTCTCCCTTTTCACAGTTCTTACCTCCTTTTATTTTTTAAGATGTAGTAGTGAACTTTTTTGTTCGTTCGTTTGTCCCTTACATAAATTATATATTCTTTGGAGCTCAAGATTCTAGATTATTACAGTACTGAAATTTAGAGTCTCAGTGGGGTAAAACTAGAACAAGATATGGAAGCAAGATATGTTGTAGGAGCCTGTTTCTCAAGGTTAGGTGTGACTCAAGGTCAAGTCACTTAATCTACATGAGCATTTTATTTTTTTTAATTTTATTTTTATTTATTACCTGGGCATTTTAAATAACATCAAATATATCACATTGGAGATACATGACTATATTGGAAACTCCTTATATGATACAGTAGCCTGTCCCCCAGATAGCATGCTATCAGTCTGTTTACTACAAGTTGAGCACAGTTCATGAGATTTCATGGAAATATATGGGATACATAGGTATGTAGACTGCTTACTGTGTTGGGGGAAACACAGCTTATGAAAGACAAGTTCTCATAATGTCACATTACAGTAAAAGGGTGTCTCTCTGCATTGGAAATGCTGATATGTGAAGACTATCTGGAGGTTAATGCATTTTCAATAACAAATATCACACCTAATTTTTATTTAAAAATATCTATGCCAGTTTTTTTTATAAAACAGGGCTTAAAAATTCCAGTTTGTGCTTTTAAAGATTTTAAAATTTGGATACATTGAATCTTGCAAAAATAACATTTTAACTTAATGCCAGTTAAGTGGAAATAACCAAAACATTTAATTCAACTTTAAAGCATAATCACTTGAAGATTGGGTTTTAAGTCCCATCTTTATGGCTGTTGAATATTTGGTGTACATATTTGGTGTACAGGGGTGATGTTAGTAGATGTATTCATTTCATAATTTTAAGGGTCTTCTGAAACATTGACCATTAAATTTAGTTTTTAAGGGAGTATTTGTCGATAACTACAAGCAGCCCATGTATGGTTTATTTCTCTGCTGCCTCTTTCCCTAGCATAGCATGGATTTGTCCCACAGACTCTGCCCTGAGCTCTGGGAGAGGAAGGCACTCAGTCTGACAGAAGTGGGCACACAGGGGACACAGACTTATTCTGGAATCTTATGCGGGGGTGTCTAATCTGCGGCCCGCGGGCCACATGCGGCCTAGGATGGTTGCGAATGAAGCTCAACACAAAATCATAAACTTACTTTAAAACATTATGAGATTTTTTTGTGATTATGTGTCACAATGTATTAACTCATCTTCCAGTGTGGTCCAGAGATGCCACAAGGTTGGAAACCCCTGTTAGAGTGTTGAAAACAAATTAATATTTATCTATTTAAAACTTTGATAAATAAATTACCCCATTTACATTTTGTTTTCAGTGGCTTATAACGATATTTCACAGATTTAAAGGTTTCCAAGTTTAAAGGTCACCCTTAATTTATTTTGATAATAACTGGAATATGAATAGATACATTTTACAAAAACATTTTTATGATGGAAAATTTCAAACACAGAGGTCTTTTGAACGCCAGGCGTTTCTGGCCTTTGCGTGACCTTCATGTTGATTCTGGGTGTCTGCCTGCCCCGAAACGCGCCGCCCCAGCAGGCTCCGTCCTCGCCGGAGCTTCTTGCCTGGGACCTGGAGGTTCAGAAAGCGAGGTTTCTGACTGCTACCTGTGGTTTACTAGCAGCTGGGAAATTAACAAATAAAAATAGAGAAGATAGCTGGCAGGGAGAAGGGAGGGGGTGAAGAACGAGGGCGGGTGTTGCTGGACTGACTGACTTTCCTCCCAGTGCTGGGCTCAGGGCCCAGGCCCCTTGGAGAGGAAGGGCTGCTCCCCGGCCCCTGCTTCTCTCCTCACAGGGGTGAGGCACCCAGGACTCCTCCTCCTTCCGCTTGGTCGATTGCTGCTTTATTACCTCTGAGGGTTTTGGCAGCATGAATGAGGGGCTGCTTTACATCTGTACATAAATGTAAAACTTTCCCCGGAATTGCCACAGGCCCGTTATTGCACTTCAGACAAAGAAATGGCATCTGCCCTGGCTCTCCCACCACTTGGCTTTGTGTAGCCCGATGCAAGGATTTTATCCGTGTTTACTTTTTCCCATTTTATGTATCTATTTTATATTTATTATTTACCATTTAATATCATAGGGTACTATTTCTTGTGTATGTGAATGCTTTTTATTTATATTTGTATAAATTTACATATATTCCTAGCTATGACTTTCCTAGTTCATGGAGTAATTCTTCATTTCCCCACTTCTTTTAACTGTCCTTCCCTAAATCCGCAAAGGGTGGAGATTTCCTCCGGCCTTTACTGCTTCTTATTTGCCGAGCAGAAGCAGCCCACACAGCAGAGTCTCTCCCTTGGTGCCAAAGGTCAGAGGGAGTTCATTCAGGGTGATGGTTGTCAGCACAGGAATGCCACCACTTAAAGGGGCAGAGAGAAAATGAACAACGTTCCAGTTGGCTGATGTGGAGTTATTGCTGAGATTCAACTTTAGAAGCCTAGCGTGACATCTTGTGCTGCGTGGCTGGTTAAAAAGCCCCGTCCTTGTCTGCCGTGCTAAAAGGACAGGTGTTCCTGTCAAAGGGCATTTCCTTAGCTTGACATTCTTCACTGATAGGCTGATTATATAATTTATGGTCTAAACAGAGATGCATTTGAAAGTGGAAGAGGGTGTTACTGATAATTCTTCTCGAACAATAGGTGTAAACTGGGACTGTCCCTGTCGAACCAGGATGGGTGGTCACCTGACTTACCACAGTTTTAGAATTTCCACACACAGAGGATGGGAGTCATGTTAAGATATTCATGACTCCCAACGATGAGTGTTTTGTGGTTATCCCTGACTTGGATAAAATGATGTTTGATTCACTGCTGGATATATAACGAGCGGCATTGACAGTGGGCCCAGAAGAGTGGTCAGAAGAGATGATGCTGAGTCAGAGCTCCCGTCAATAGTGGTCTGTTTAAAAGCAGACCTGGAGTACATTCAGAGACACCCTCGCCCCCTCCCCGAGTGGGTGAATCACCCGCTTTGTGTGTGAGCTAAGTGTGACTTGAGCCTTGAATCAGCATTTGTCAACACTCAGGACCTGGCCTGTGTCCTACCCTTCTTTACAAGAACTCAGAAGGGGGCAAGGGTTCTGCTAACGCCCCTCCTCCCCAATCACAGAAGGAGTGGGGTGAAAAAGGCTTTTTAGCCACGGTCCTGTTCTGAGTTAAGAGTTATTTTGGTCGGAGTCCTCTGTTGCCCCTGGCCTGCATCCCGCCTGATTCCCCTGCCCCACCCCCAAATTGGTCTGGGGTCCCGGAATGAGGAGAAAATGTTCTTCCGCACTTAGGTTCTCCACATAAAGCCCCGGCACCTTCACTGTGTGTTAGAGGAATCGGCCTGTGCTTGTTCTTAATTAATTCTGTGTTGCTAGGTTAAAATGCACTTTCAAATGCAATTTTAAAAGCATCTTAAAGTAAACTATATTCTTTTAACTTTTTCTGCCCTCAGAATGCTTCAGTAGTGTAAGCATTTAAAGAAACAAATTAAAAGTAATGTGCTAAAACATATCTTTTTCTTACAGCCTGGAATTTTATACACACTGCATATACATTTTAAATTCACTTGAGTTTTGGAGGCGCTTTGGGTAACGTGCCAGCTAACGATAGTGCAGATACAGTCGGGCTGCTGTCTTATAACCCCTTGTTTTCTGGCACAGCCTCTTGAAATAACCTAGATAAAAAGCTGGTTACATGCTGATATTTTCAGTCTGTGTGGCCTCAATTTCCGCACTGATCAGTACATACTGCCTGGAGCTTCCTATTCTCACTGGATTAAAAAAGATGATTGCGAAGAGGATGGGGCAAAAGAGGATGACTGGCTTTCTCACTCTCTTTCCTTCATTGGGCCCTAGCATGGAGGTTTTCGTGGCAGTGGCCGGGATCCTCACCTAAGTAAATAGGGTGGCTTGCTTTACTAAAAATATAACTCATACCGGACTTCTGTAGGAATCTCAATTTTGGCTTAAAAAACCCCACAGAAGTAGGTCGTGTGTTAGAACTGTCTCATCTTTGAATATGAGAATACAGGTAGATAGTTTTAACTTTCTTTAGAAATTTATTATTTTGGTTGGCTTATTTGTCTACATCTGCGAAAATATTTAATTTTGTCTAGCAAAATTCCTCATAAGAAAGCTAAACTGTAAAGGATATGCAAGAAAGTGGCAGTTGTACACATTCACTTTTAGGCTTTTCTTTGGTGCCATTATATGTATTTAAAAAAATAACTAACAGTGGAGCATTACAATGCAGGGTTTCGTCTTCCTGTTCATTCTATGTCTCAACCTCTATCTTTTTGTAGGACAAGCAGCTAACACTACAGCCTTTTTCTACGTTATAAAAAAGATGTCTTATTTAAGGGGTATAGAATGAATGTTGACATTTTCTACAGGCACCATATTTGTTCTTAAATGCCTTGAAATGTGATAGAGAAAGCTGACAAGGAAAGTCCTTACAGATGTCAGCCCGGTGTACATTGTGGCAGTGCCTCTCTAAAGGTTTTGGCATTTGTTGAAACTGAAGTTGGAGCTCCATTCAGCTCTTTGTGGACCCTGCAAGAAAGCAGTTGCTTCACTCGAGCACAGATGAGTTATAGAGCTGGTTATCTGACCCCGTCAGCTGTTCTCAGGGGCCCAGAGATCCTGGCACTGGCTGGTAGAAACTCACGGTCATCCTGTGATTTGTCCAGTCTGAGAGCTGTGACGACTCTCCTGCTCGGTTGCGAATGTCTGTGAGCCTCTGTGATAGGGTGTGGGCCATGCTGGGCGGGGTGATCCTGGAGATGGTGCATGGGACCGCTCACATGGGTCTCGTGGCTACAGTTGCCCCAAGGAAACTTTTTGAGGCCATTTCAGCACACTCCGAACACTTGGATTCCTCTTCCCCCTTTGCTTTATAGGACAATGTTGGGAGTATTTAAAGACAGATTAGAGGATTTTGGTCAAGTTCAAAATTTGAGGGGATAGAAGGAACAGTGACCAGACACAGAACAGAAATCAGGAGAGGGTTCGGGGGCTGCATGGTCTGGCTCTGTGAGGAATGCGTGTCGGCGCGATGACTGCTCTTTACTGAGCATGTGCTGTGTGAAGGTGTGAAAGGAGAGTCTCTGCTTAGGGGTTTCCACATTTATGTGGAGGTCCCTCCAACATCCCCCCTCTGATACTGTTATTCTCTATACTTTATAGATGCGAAGGCTATAAACCACCTCAGTAACATCAACCCTTAATTCGCTGAAGGTCAAGAGGCCAGTAGATGCTGAAGTGTTGGGATCTAGACCTGGCTTGGTCTAACCCTGAAGCTTATTGTCTGTGTGTTTTTTTAGACTGTGTTACCTTCCTTTAACTTTCATGTTTCTTCCAGCTAGCTTCTCAAATCCTGGGGTGTGAGTAGAGAGGCACTGACCGGGGGGTATGGAACAAAGAATACATGCCTGGTGGCTCCAGCCTGGTTAGGGTGGCACACAAAGGAGATTCTGAGTACGGGGCAGACTGGGTCGGAGGGGAACAGTGGTAATTCCCTGGGACAGAGCCATCTCTACATGGCCCTGGAGCTGAGCTGGAGGTTAAGTAGGCACCAGGTGGGGACGTGGGCATATCCCTGCTGGCATGGCTGCTTTGTCAGTGATTTCAAGGCCCCGCTCTTGGACCTGTGCTCACCCCGAGGGGAAGCAGAGCGAGCTGGGTTCCATGTCACAATGCGGGCCTGAGACTCCACCTCTGCAGCACAGGTGGTGAACAGTGAAGCAGATACCCTTTTTGGGGATTCACCTTATTCCTGATATATATATTAGTGGAGTTCAGTTTTACCAAAACGTGTTTTGGGCCGTGAGCTTTGGACTGTGTGTAAGTTTTTGTGATTATACCCTTTTAAGGGAAAGTTATCCAATTTTGGCTTTGTTTTCAAGAAACGATGTGCTTTCCCCTTTCCAGTCATATCCTTAACAATCTTCAAGGGCTCATGACAGTCATACAGTTTAAGGGTGTAGCAACTGGAACATGGGAGCTTTCTTTTTCATGAAAAAAAAGCTTTGGTGGGTTTCTTATGGCAAAGGGCAACAGAGAAGGGGAATAGAAATAATTGTTGGGTTCATTTTTGTGAATTGCAGCGTTTGTCGGGTTTCTTGAGCCCCAGGCAGACAGCACAGCAGTACAGTGGGGCTGCCCTACCCCTTTCCTAGACCTGAGGCTTGGGACTCAGTGCTAAGAGCGACTGTCACAGGCCAAAGAGGCACCTCAACCTTGAAAGGAATGAAATTCCTAAATATAAGCATAACCATTTATTTTTAAGCACCTCATCTCTTAAAATGTCTCTTCTCTACTGTCCTTCCACCTCAACACTATTTAGAAGTTGAAATCCCTTTCCCCAAAACTTCAGTTTATTCCAGTTTTGCCTCTTGGTGTCCAAGTATCCAGAACTGCAAAAGCTCTTTTCCTCTGAGCCTTTGAAATATTCGAGCATGGTGACGAGGTCCCCGCTGGCCTCAAAGTCTTTCTTTAAACACCCACATGCCCCCTCACTGTCCTCCGGTAGGCAGGTAGCACCACTGTGGATCACAGAACCCCAGGTCTCATCTTCGAGACCCGTGTGGGGCATGACTTGCTCCTGTTGGAGCTCTGGCTCACAGAACTCTCCGAATGCCCAGTATTTTTGTCCTTTTATTTTCTTTTTTCACACAGGTTCTTCGTGACTTGTACTTAAGACAGTAACATGTCATATGTAAAAGTGATTTAGTACATAATCTTTGAATTTTATCTTACTATTCTCAGTTCTTCCTGTTCAGATCTTTGGATAGTGTTGTTTTCCCACCTGACACAATAATGATTTCCCTGAGCTTTGTGTGTGAAGGTTTGATAACTGAGGCGTCTCTGTCTTATCTAGGAAGTCATTACTAGCAAGCTCCAGGGAGAGGGGCGCATCTGTGAAATAGGTAGGTGCCTGCTCCCTGTTATCTGCATTACCCTACTCAGGCTCGGTGAGAGGCCGGGACACATTCGACCAGATGACTCATCTCTTACTGAAACAGCACTTGGTACCTGGGATCCCTGGTGGAGATACTTGAACCTCAGGACAAACTTATACCTGAGGGTTACTGTTTAAGAGGGTCGTCTCTTCTTGTCCATGGATGTGGCTAAAAATCTCCCTTGTAATAATAGGGACCTGATTAAATGATGGCATAAATTCTGTGCCTTAATTTTGTTAAGGATTGAAGTATAAGAATTAGTGAGAAATTTACACGTAGAGGCTTGGCCTGTGGGAAGTTTTCATTAATGAAAAAGGACGGTGTTCTATTTTATGTTCTTTTTCTGTGTGGTTAATCTGATATTTCAACATTTTGTTTTTCTTTCTAAGAAATCCCTTATTGGAAAGCTCGCTAGCATTTAAGAATTCACTTGATTTCTTCCGACAGGTGAGGGGCCCCCTAGGAGCACATCGGATTTCCGATGGCTTTTTTAACCCTCCCCTGATTTTTTAGATGGTTAATAAGGAGCGTGGGAGCACACGCTACTGAGTACATCCTTCTGCATTGCCATCACCTGCCTCTGGAACAGAGCTTTCCCTCCCCACTCCAACCCGCTGGGCTGTGGACTCTTCCTCTGAGGCCGGACAGTCTCCTGTCCTTCTCACCCAGCCTCCAGGCTGCACTGGGGTTGATGACAGTGGGCCTTCGGGTGGAGCCCAGATGTCTCCTATGATCTGAGGATGTGGGGCATCTTCTCTTAGTGTTCAGAAGGATGCCTGCTCCATCCCCTTTCCTGCAGCTAACCCCTTGTCCCATCCAGATGTGTTACCGTTCATCTGGGCTCGTACAGAAGCCACAGTCTTAACACAACTTGACTTGCCTCAGTTTCCCTCTCTGGGAGCCATGACTCACAGTCTCCGAACTGCTGCAGTTCTGAGGTACTGAGGTTGTGCTTGTGCGGTCATTTTTTTGTGATTTGTCTTCGCTCTCCATCAGTCGATTGTGACCTAAATGAGGTTGTGTTCTCTCCCCTTGTTTAAGAGTAGCAGTCCCTGGCTCAGCCATCACATCTCTGGAGGTCATTCGTTGGGGTCCTGGGGTCCTGGGGGACACTGCCGACTGTTATCCTTCGACAGACTTACTCCTGCACTGCGTGCTCAGTGGCTTGTTGAGGAAGACTTCTCGTTGGCCTCGACTTCAGAGTTCTAAGCCAGAGGAGCAGTCGTCCCAGAGCAGCTGCTCGTTCAGAGCTGGGTTCCGTGTCTGCTGCATATCCACCCGGTTGCTGGCTGAATCCTTGCATACTTTGTCCCGTGGGAATTTTGATGTGTTTTTGTTAGGAGAGCTTTGCCATGCACCGTAGCAGCAGCAGCAACAGCAGCATTTGCAGAGTTGAAGGGAACGTTCGCATGGTTTGTGTGTCCTCTAGGCAAAAAGACAACTGGCAGCTGCTGCTGGAAACGCTGGCTTCTTTGGCTATGAGGCTGCCCCAGCTCCACAGCCTCTGTCCAGCCATTGGATCACAGGGCTTCCATCCTGCAAGGTGCCTCTCACTGTCCTTTGACCCTCTAAAGGCACTTGACAATGTTGTTGAGGCTTTGGACTTGAGATTTTTGTCACTGAGGAAATTATAAGGCTTTGGCATGCTGGGATGAGTTTGCATTTGCTTAGTATGTGTGCTCTTATGATGCAGGACTTCACTGGTTTGGAGGAGTCTCATTTTCCTTGCTAACTGTTCATATCCTCATATGATTAACACATACTTTAGAGGAAAGATTGCATCTTAAGACCTTTTAAATGCTCCTGATATGAACTTCCATTGTAAAACATTCCATCATGTTTCTTTTCAGTACATACTACCTGTGGAAAGTTCTTGGTATTTCAGGAAAAATTTAAAAAACAATTTAGGTTAGTGGGAGGGAGGACAGGCGCGTTCTGGGTTTTGTTTTCACCCCTGCTTCAGCGTCCTTCAAGCCTTGCTGTGCTTTCCCTGTGGTTTCCATGCATTTCATCGTCAGTTGTCATTTTGTTAGTTACCCACTTTTGCTGCTCTGAATCCTAACTAAAGATCGGACCCATCCTGTGAACAGCCTGCTTTCAGTGAGCCACATACCCAGTGCGACATCTGTGCCAGGCCTGGCAGCCGCCTGGCCTGCAGGATCCATCCCAACCCCTAGTGGCTCACAAGACAGGGCCAGTTGTAAATGGACCTCGATATTGATTAATGTACATTTTAATCTGTTTGTACGAATGTGCCCTGTGGTCATTGGTTGTTCAACATTTTACTTCATTAACCTTGTTTGAAATTTAAAATATTGTAACCTTTTTTGTTGACTGTTGGATCTTTTGTGTGTGTGTGTGTGTGTGTGTGTGTGTGTAATCGCAAAAAAGCACATGTATTAGATTTTGCTCTGTTGATGAACAAAGTGAAGTGACAAATAGAAATGATTGGAAAAAAGGAAGGACCATTTATTTAAAACCATTCATGATCATTATTTGTAGTAGAAGTTGCCATGATTTTAGTCATGATTTAAAAATTCTGAGCGGCTTCTGTCCCATGTGCTTAAAAATTTTGCTCACTGTTCAGTTCGTAGGATTTTTACACCCAGGATTCCTATAGTTTAGACTTCTATGGCCCTAACCATTGGGTCATTGCTATGAATTCTAGTGTTTGTAAAACTTAGTCTGAAAACTGATCAATGCTTTTATGAGCCAAGTATCTATCTATAACAATATCGAAGGTGATAAGTAACTCTAGATTAACTGTGACTTTCTGAAATCTTACAACAGATGTTTATTTAATGTGTTACTACCTCCTCTCCCACCTAATAAAAAGTTGTCATTAAATCTTTAGTGTCTTATAATCTGTGGTGTACTGAATAGAGGGGAAAAAAGGAATGATTTGCTGATGTGCTTTAGTGGAAAATGCAACAATTTGCTTAACCAGCCTTGGAAATGATCCTCAGGCAAATGATCAATAGATCTCAGGTGTGAGACTGTATGTGTGTGTGTGTGTGTGTGTGTGCGCGCGCACGCGTGCCTGTGCCTAGGGTGGCTGGATTTCCCTAAAATGTAAGTGGACTATCAGAGCTCAAAGGCATTTTACTCATTTTCAGTGACTGAATCCAGAACTCTGGATCTTTTTACTTTCCCCCATAAAATATGTGCCCCTCTCCCCCCGCTTTTCCCCTATATCTTTTTCTCACTCCTTTCCTTCCTTCCCCTTAATAAAGCCCAAAACAAAACACAATTATGGAGGATTACAGAGAGCTTGGTCTTATTGTTTTCATCCAAATGGCATTCTGAAGACTGTTAATATCAACTAAGTTAACATGTAAAAATATTGGCAGTGCCCATGCTTCCCAGTCCTAAGTGGGCTGGACATTCTGCTCATGCTGGGCCTGCTCTGACGAGCAGGTGAAAGACATGACCAGTGTAAAATTAGTAAGTATGGCAGTGGAAACAGGTGTCTTGGACTCTGAGCGGGTTCCCGGGCCCAGATTGGCTGTCGTGCCCTGGAGGAACTCCATGCGCATCTGCCCCCGGGTGTACCCACAATCCCTAGCATACTTGCCCTCGTGTACACCTGTGGTGTGCATACCCACCCCCCTGCTTACCCATCTCCTGTGCATTCCCATGCTCACCTGCCCCGTGTGCAGCTTCCCGCATGCACACTTGCCTCTTGTGTGCAGATGCAGAGAATCCTCCTAGCTGAGGAGCAAAGAGGAATTGGGGATATTGCTGTTCTCACACCAAACACCTAGGAAAGGGTGAGGAGGGGCCAAAAAGTAAGTAGAAATAATGACTGGGAGAAGACAGGAGGAAAGACCAAATTGATGGGAAGGTGGTAGGTGAGTGATGACTTGGACACTTGGGGGAAAATATCAACATATTTTGAGGCTGGTTTAATTGATGAGAAGTAGGCTTGCCTGAATTTGGCCAAATCAGGGCATGGTTTCTTCATCCCTGGCAGGGTAGCTCAGTTGGTGAGAACGTCATTCCGATGTACCAAGGTTGTGGGTTTGATCCCCAGTTAGGGAGTGTGTGTGCGTGCGCACACACACACACACACACACACACACACAAGATATGTTATTTTCATAACAAATTCAAATAAAACATTTTCTTACTGTCAGTTGAAAAAAGAAAAGCATTTGCCTATTTATTTAGTCTTCACTTTTGCCAGATAAGGTTTTAAGACTTGCATTTAATGCCACTAATATTTTGTGTTGCTTTTCCTGAAATTATGAGTGTATGTTAAACAGTTCGTGGGCAGTCATAGAACCTTTAACATGAGGTATAATTGTCTCCGATGTTTATTTGGTGGCTTATAGGGCCTGTCCACAGTTATTCTTCAAATCACTTTTTGCTACAGGTGATTTGATTTGGCAAAGAGAGTGTTGGTGTTGCATTTATATTTGACATACTGTATTTGGAGTGTGTTCACAGAATAAACGAAACTGTGGATAGTTGGGGATAATTCCATAGTCTCAGCACCTATCTGTAGAACATCTAACTGCAACATGTTTTTCTTGCTGCTCTTACAAATGGGTTGATTTGTCTCATTGTCAAGTGAAATAGACAAGTGTTACTTCCTTGCTTGATTCTTTGAAACTTCAAACCTTCTTTAGTGAACAGACCCCTTATGGGAGGTGGACATGGGGTGGGGGGTGGGGATTGTGGAGGTTTTTCTTCCAATCAGAGAAGACTGTTTTGAGTGCCACAGTCTGGAAATAGCTGCTGGAAAGTCTCATTCCTAGCTGTGCCCTAGTAAACATTTTCAAAATATTTTTTTAGGCAACTTGGGACCAGGGTGTTTTGAATAGCTTGTTAAACAGACTTTTAAGAGGTAGACCCATTAGCACTACTGAGTGGTGTTTCAGTGTTGACTAGATTCATAAAACTATGCTGCAAAATAAATTGCAAATTTGAGTTGTGTGACACTTTATTTTATTTATTAACTTTATTTCTGTTGACACTATTGCAGATGCCCCCTTAATACCCCCCACCCCTCCCCGTTTGCCCACCTCCACCCAGGCCCCAGGCCCCCTTCTCTCTGGCCATCACCACACTGTTGTCTGTTCTATGGGTTACGCATATATGTTCTTTGGCTGATCCCTTCACCTTCTTTCATCCAGTCCCCTGACCCCAACAGCTGTCAGCTTGTTCCCTGTGTCCATGCCTCTTGTTTCTGTTTTGTTTGACATTTTAGAGGCTTTGGTACTTAAAATCACTTTTCCGGAGCTAGAGATGAACTAGCCTCTCCCTTTTTCTTTCTTTCTTTTTCTTTTTTTTCCCCCCAGTCATAAAGCTCTAGCACTAGGCCAGCCTCCCCAAGACTCAAACATATTCCTTTTTTAGAATTAAAAGTACCTGGCCTCTATATACATGACTGTGAGTCATCCAGTAGATATTAAAGAACTATAAAAACAGTTCAAGATAGTTTTTCACATTGTTCCAGAGCACAGTCTAAATTTGGACTCATTTAATTGAAGTGAAAGCTGTATTCCTTGGTGCCCCAATGGAACATTCTGGTTGATGCTTTTTTGAGTAGCAGTAGGGTGGGCAGCGTTAGCCTCACCTGGACAGAGGCACTTGGGTTTGCTTGCGTTCACTTCTGAAATGATGACCTCTGGTTCTTACATCAGTAACCAATTTCTGAAGTTTGAGACTCTTGGACAAAAAGCCTCATGGTTTTTTCATACACCAGTGTGAGCCAGTACTCTGTGTTCATGGTGAATAAACCCATGTTTATTTATAAAAGTAATGTTTGGGCAGATTAGACAGAGCATGAATGCTTGGTAACACCAAGATGTGTCAATGTGGGCAAGTCATGAGATGAAAAAGGTATTTGGCCAGAGCAGCCTAAGATGATGCATGAGAATGGGATAGTATTTTATGGAATGTCAGTTTTGGTCAGTCTTATGTATCTAATTATACTGTCAAATACAGTAAGTTGGTAAGTACTGGAATGTACTATATGCGATTTTGTGCCCCATTGTAATATGTTGTACAGTATTGCAACAACTGCGAAGCTGATGCCCAGTTAAAAGGGGCAGTAAGGATTTTAAAGAAAAAACAAGAGTCACCAGGTTGTTTTTGTGGTTGTTGTGTTTTGTTTTGTTGCTGTTGTGTTTGTGAGGCACAGAGGTACAAAGAGAATTGCCATTCCGTCTGTGTTACTATGAAATTGTAAACATTTATATCATGGACTTTGTTTACCCGGTTTTAATGCCCACAGTCCTTAGCACAATATCCAGCATATGTAATAATTGGTGCTCGGTCAGGGGGTACCTTTGAATTTGTTTTTGAAAATCATTGTACCAGGGAGTGTGTATAGCAGTCCTGTTCAACTCTATTTAATCTGAACAAATTATGTTTTCTGTTGTTGTTGGAGTTTTTGAATTTATGAGCAGAAATGAACATTTGTAATGGGATTTGACGTTTGAATTTTTATTTTAAGTCGATTCCACGTAGAACATCATTGAGTAAAAGGTGATGCAAATGTTTGTTTTATAGGAAGTGCTTTAATTAAGGGATATTGTTACTTAGATGTTAACATTTTCTGGGGTTTCCTGATTATTAAAATGATGTCGTTGCTTATAAAACAACCACAGAATGAAACATAGGGCAAGGAGAGAAGGAAGGAGTTATTAAAATAATAAAACAAAGGCTTATGCCTTTCTTACAGGGATAAGTGTGTTTTGTCTTTGAAGTTCTCATTTGTTCTGCTGCTGAGCTAGTCCTGGCTGAGGGGCAAGCAGACTGCTCTGTTATTTGCTGATAGGAAGCTTGGATCTGTCTTTGCTTTTTTTCATAATGATCACCTTGCTTCGCCCCTCGCCAGCTGAGAGGTTACACTGGAACATGATCAAGATGGACTGTAACTTCAGATTTGTGAATACAAATTTTACAGATCACTACTGTTTTATTTGTGACATCTGTTGGGTTACTTGCACACACACACATGGAATTTAAAAAACATTTTGGTGGAAATGACAAACAGTGCATTTGGTGGATTTGAGTAAATATTTTGTGATACAGTTTCAAGTGACCTTAGAATAATCGTGACACCAGTTTCCCCTTCTTGGGTGCTGGCGCTGTGCCATCGGCTGTTTTCAGGGCAGTTATCCTGGCCTGCATTACTTAATAATACGTGTACCGTTCCCTTCACTCCACAGATGAGGTAACTGAGGCAGAGAGTAAAGAAGCCCCAGGTGTAGACTTAGGTGAGGGAAGGGGTGACTTTAACCTAGGTCATGGCCCGTACTCATAAACCCTTAGCTATAACTGTTTTAAACAAAATGATTTCGTAGACATGAGTATAAATTAATCAATTTATTGCTCATGTGCCGTAAAATCAGACCCATTATTTTCCATGCCTTACACAAAGTTTAACGTTAGGAAAGGTGTTTCTTATTTTTGAGTAATGTTTCTGCCCTTGTTTTCCATTGTGCTCTGCTGATAACCTATAAATAGGGGCTGCTGGGGGGAAGGAGGAGGCAAGCTCACCAGTCACAGCTTTGGTTTCATACAGCTTTCCTCCTCATTATCCATCGATGCTTTTCAGCTTTTCTGGTACAGTTCTCACCAGTTTCCAGGTTTGTCCTGTAGATCAAACCCCATGTTGCCTGGGAACATTTGGGTGGGGAGAATTTGGTGATGTAGGTCAAGTGGAAATACTGTGAAATGAATGCTTCCATAAACCCATGCACTTGTGTGCCCATTAAATATATTTTTAGCAGTTCAGCTTTGGCTCATTGTAGTGAAAATGTTTTTCCATGAATAATTCTTTAATGTTGGTCTTGGGTTCTTTTACTTTAGATGTTACAAGTTTGGCTCTGGTTCCCCCCTGAAAAACTTATACAAATTGCCAGTTTGGTATAAGAGTTATGGAATCACATGACTTTTGGGTTATGTTTATTTCTATTTTTAGTAATGAAGTTTTTTTCCCCCTAATGTAGTTGAGATTTTAAAATGTGTTACATGTAAAATTATTCTACATTAAGCCGAAGTGTTAGTGAGGACATTGGTACATGACTGGTGGTGGCATTTGTCTCCTTTCGAATACCACAGGGATGGCTGGCACTTCTGCTCCCGTGGTTTGATGAAGCACCTAATACCCCTGGTGCTATATTTATTATCAAATTTGGATTAAAATTACTGACCAGCTACAAATAGATTGTTTTTGAAACTTTTATCACTTTCCAGCCACCCAGTATTTCTGTAGCATTGGATTGGAGACAGCAGGAAAGGATTAATCTTGAGAAACACCAAAATGGCAGTTCCTCTTTATCATGTCAGTGTGTGGCCTGGAGCATTCCCATCTTAGGCTGTGCACATGACCAAGGCCCAGCATAAATTCACATGTGAGTTCAGTCCATTTTCACGCTCCCGGGAATGTACCCTGTGCTGTTTCTGCCAACCTAGGAGGTAAAGGGACTGCAGTTCATCTGGGATTGCTGAGAGCCAGGTGCTGCTGTTTTGAGTGGCTTCAGAAGTTACTTCATATCTGGCACAGACAATTGGCCTTCTTTGGTCAACAGAGCAGGTTTACATAATAGTTAGTGAATGGGTCTGTAAAGGGAGAGAGAGTTTACAGGCTTTGTCTAAGAGAGGCTTTGAATTTTGAATAGAGGAGAAACAATCTATTGAATCCCCAGTGGCCATGACTAACCTATGGTCCTGCTGGGGTGCCAGGTGAGAGGAGGACTGCACTGGGAAGACCCGTCCAGCAAGTGGGAAAACTGCACAGTTGTGTAAGGAAGCCTAGTTGGTGACAAAGGAAATAAATATCATTTTTTCCTTTTCATTGAATTTATTGGGGCAACATTGGTTAACAAAATCATATAGGTTTCAAGTCCACAGTTCCACAACACATCATCTGTGTACTGTATTGTGTGTTCACCACCCCAAGTCAAGTCTCCTTCTATCACCTTTTATCCCCCACCTTTACCCTCCTCCAATCCCCCAACTCCTGTCAGTCAGTCTGCTCTCTATCTATGAGTCTGTCACTGTTTTGCTTGGTAGTTCATTTTGTTCATTAGATTCCACATATGCGTGAAATCATATGGTACCTGTCTTTCTCTGATTGGTTTCTTTCACATAGTGTAATCTGAAAAGAGAAAGAATTGTCATTCACAAAATCACCCACTTACAGAAATATTTAAAAAGCAATATTGGTGAACCTCTTTGTTCATAAGAGATCATTAAAAAGAAAGTGTGTGCAAAATATATTCCTGCAAGTAATCTGAGTCAGCTGGAGGAGAGCTTGGAGTGGGCTCCATTGAGGTTTCGTGCTGGTGGCCACCCTGCGGACAGACGCACAGGCGCTTTTGTAGGCTGGGCATTGCCTTCACTCAGTGCCTGCCCGCCCGTTTAAATGATTCAGGCACATGCAATTTTAGTATAAATATTTCTTTAATTCATCTTTTCTGTCTGCCCTTTATTTATTCATTTGAAGACCAACTCAATTGCTTGGGGCAGTGACCCCTGGAACGTCTAATCCTTTGCAAATACCTGGCTCTCCTGTCTTCAAAGAACTCACCAGATTTTTAAAAATTCCTCCTCAAGAAGTGATTGGCTGGCCTCATCTACTCAGAGGGATCTCAGGACAAATTTACATATACACCCCTTCATCAGACACCTGTGACTTTCAGAAAGAAAGCCAAACAATGCCACATACCACTTTAATCAGTGTGTATCCACATGAGTGCTTCTACAGTTTCCCTCCTGAATTAGGTAACAGTACCCTTCCCCTGAGATTGATACATATATAATTAATTAACTAGCCCAGCCAGTTTTCCTGGAAAGGGGGCAGGGGCAGGCAGGGCACCTCAGCTTCTGCACAGACCCCGCTCCCCACCAGGAGGAGGGGTGCAGGATGGGGAGGGTCCGCGCTGCAGCATGCTGATCAGTGGTCTTGTCCGCTGTGTGTCTGCGTCTGGGTCCTCCTTCGTGAGCAAGGCTGGGCTACTCACGTTTTCATAATAATCAAAAAAGCCAATTTGACCTACCTGACGTGTATGTATGTTGCTCTCCGCCTCTGTAAACATTGAAATGATTTTTCTAGAAATCACTAAGTGACCAACCACAACCTTGCCTCTCCTGCAAGTGTGTGTGTTCTTTTACCACCATTTTGAGACTGACCACAGCAACCTGTCTGCTTATTTCCATCAGTAATACATAGAATATAATTTATAATTTTTTTTGGTAAATAATTAAGTCATAGGTGGAATGAGTAGGGAAGTTCATTATGATGATAAAGTAGACAGTAATTAGGATGAGAGAAGTAAACCACAGTTTCAAGTTGAAGACTGGAAAAGACAATTATTAGTAGAGAATTTTTGTGGTTCCCAGTATATCTTCCATAAGCTAGTAGCTCTGCTTTTTTCCCACAAAATCTAGGCTTTATTGCGGAACCTCTGAATTCAATTAATGACACTAAATAGAGCTTATTTATTGTTTAATGTGTTCTCACTTTCACTTCTCTCTCTCTCACCCGCCTCCCCCAATGTATTAGGGGATGATAGTATATCAAAAATGTGAAAAAAATTAGAAGGAATTTAGGAAGAGTAATAAAGACTACAATTAGGTGTTAATGCAGCTTAATGTAAAAAGAAATGAAAGGAAATTTAGAAAAAACTGAAGCATCTAATTTTCAGAGATAATGTGGTTGTAGTTAAACAAGAGGAACATGTTTAGCATTCATAATAATAGTAGTAATGACAATGAGGGTGACAGTAATAAAGATGCTTCCATTGACTGAATGATGTATACATGATCTCATTCAAATACAAAGGAAGCGCCCTCACTAACTTCATGGAGATTGCCAAATCATTTGTTATACAAACCAGACTGTTTTTGAAAAGGAAAGGGAGTGCTATTCATAACTATGCTGAGACAATAGGTGTAAGTCAGCATTGCCTGTAGAGCAGTTCATAAAAGATATAATAGTACTGTACTTAGCCGCTAAATGGAGTCACTAAATAGATAACGTTGGCCTTTCCCCACTTACAGGTCAGAACTGGAGGAGGGGAGCTAAGCTCACCGACTTTTTCTGGTTCGCTGTTACGCTGATTGAACTGAAATTCTGTATAGACATTACCTACCCCCTGAACTGAGTTTGGATGGCCCTTAAAATCAAACTTTTAAAATCTTGAGTGTGGTATTGATTTATTTTTATGATGATTTGCAAGTTAGAAATGATTACTTTGCAAGGCATAGTTTACTTTGAAGGCAGGAGAGTGATTATAGTTAAAGAAAAGTGCCATATATGGCATCGTTCTGACCAGTTCTGAGATTTGGAGAACTCTGGATATTTTAGAAAGCTTTCTGCTGGTGGTAAGAGTGAAATGGGGGCCCTGCTGGGAAGTAACTCAGAAATCTGTGTCAAAAATTGCTCTCATTACAAGAGCTCAGATTTAGAAATTTTGTCTACAGAATTCACGCAGTGTCTGTTAGTAACAATTTTGATTTTCTTATGTGGGTGTATATTTTTGGTTAAACTATTCATTTTTTAATTACAATTTACATTCAATATTATTTTGTATATTTTTATGTAGCCATTAAAATAATGTAAGTAGTAGGGTAATACTATAATAATAATAACAATAATAATAATAATGTATCATGACACAGAAGGATGTTCACTGTTAATTAGTGCGTCAGGCAATTTACAGAGCAGTGTTGTTACTTGCTTCCATTTTGCTTTAGGAGAAAATACATGCATGGGCACATATAGACAGAATAGTACAAAGATACATTACCAAATTTATTTCAGGATTAGTGGGATTTAAATGTTGTCTATTAACTGATGACACATTCACCAGATTTTCTGCTCATGTATACTTTTAAAATATGAAAACTTAAAAATTAACCTTTTTCGTTTTATAAAAGTGGTGTTCTGTATTCTGAAGCTGGCTAGTGCTTTGTGTTCAAGATAGTGTTTTCAGATGTTGGAATAATTCACAGTCATCTCCTTCTCATGGTCACAAACAAGACATGGTCACTGTATGTTATTTAAAAGGTGCTTCGTAACCAGTTAGGCAGCAGTCGTGTAGTTGGGGAATGTAGTAACCATCAGGCCCTCCATCGCAAAATGGAGCATGCCACCATGTGCCAGTCTAAGGAAGTAATTACTGTACCGCGCTGGCCAGGTGGCTCGGCTGGCGGAGTGTTGTCCTGACATGCCATAGTATAGGGTTCGATCCCCAGTCATGACACATACAAGAAGCAACCAGTGAATGGATAAATAAGCATAATGACAGATCTGTGTTTCTCTATGTTTCTTTCTTCTTTTCTCTCTCTCTATAATATTCAATAAAGAAATAAATATTCTACCTTTAGAATTTTTTGTTTTTTAATATATGCTCATATATATATATATACATATACACACACACACACACACATATATATATATATATATATATATGTAAACTTTTCCACTGCTTCATTTTTAAAAATCCATCTGACAAGGTTAAGGTGGGGTTGCAACAAGAAAAATTTGAAACTAGTCCCATTTGAGACTTATTTCCTGAGAAAAATAAACTGTTTTTCATAAACTGAAAAAAAAAATTATTTATTTTTAGAGAGAGGAGACGGAAGGGAGAAAGAGAGGGAGAGAAACATCGATGTGCAAGAGAAGCATAGATTGGCTGCCTTTCACATACTCCCAACTGGGGACCTGGCCCGCAACCCAGGCATGTGCCCTAGCTGGGAACTGAACTGGTGACCCTTCGGTTTGCAGACCAGCCAGCACTCAATGCACTGAGCCACACCAGCCAGGGCTCTACCTTTAGAATTTAAGAAGTCATAATAATCTAAGTTGCAGTCCTTTCTTACTACAGATGAGGTGCCTGGTGCCTGGGAGGTTAAGTGACTTACGCAGAGTGCATGTTAATTGAGTGTAAATTTGAAGATCTGACTGTGAGTCCAGTAGTCTTAGAGAACCCTCAGTATTGTTTTCATTTGTTAACTGCCTTCAGACTACAAAGTACTATATGAACTGTTAAAGAGCCTTAAGCCTACGTTCGCACGTGCCATTCATTGGATAATATCCCAAGGCTTTATATATAAAAGTTATCAAAGTCTACTTGGCTGTGGTTGATTGATAACTTCCAGTGACTCTAAATTGGTTTCCTGGTAGACCATAGTTGTGAAATACTGATCAGTCTGCTGCTTAGTGCTCACCTTGTAATTATACCACACTATTAATCTACAATTGTAAAAACATAGTAGGCTGAAAGAATGAAAGCCTGGTCAGTTTGTGCCAGTTTTTCAATGTGTAAACTCTCTGCGATGAGGACATGCCTGCCAGGAGGAAAAAATCTGCTTGTGCACTGTTACGTGCCCTCTGTAGAATGTCAAGGAAGCCTTCCCTGGTGCCCTGGACTTGCTCATTCCCCTTTCCTACCATCTCAGCGCGCCTTGTCCTGGCTCATTGTACTTGAATGTGGCAGTAGTCACACACGTATACACATGGAGGTGCTTCGTCTGCTGTGTTCCCAGCTCTCTCCTTCGCTCCAGGCATAGTGTCTTCAACAGCAGGACAGCAGTAAAAATGCGAATATCCTTCATCCTGTCCAGTGCTGTCTTCTTAGAGGTGGGGTTCCTCTTGATCCTTGTCTTGCCCCTCCCCCGGCCCCTGCCCCTTTTTTAAAAGAACATCTGAAGATCTGATTCCTAAAACAATTATCTGTATCACTAGTCAGGGATTTTGGTTAGAAGCAGTAAAAAATGTCTCTAGCCTACATGTCTCAGATGGTAACGGTACATATTTGTAAAAAACTCTAAAGGGGTTGAGATTTTTACCCTACCTGCCTGCCAGTTTGGTAGATGCTGGCAGAAGGCATGAGACTCCCGGGTCTGAGATAAAGGACTTTGATTACTCATGGTAGCAATAGTAGTCATGGTATCAGTTTTTTTGCATCAGTTTTCCAAACCTTGATTCCCACAGGGTGACGTGCAAGGCCAGTTGACACTTGTACATGCAGTGGGTTGAGTTACAAGAGAAGAACCCAGGGTGTCCAAACCTCTTATAGTGTAAGCATGACTGCCCTTTGCTCTGGAGGGAGACGCTGTCTGTGTCTTCTAAGTTCGTTCGTTGTGACAGTATTCCTATAATGATGGTCTGGAACAAAGATAGTGCCTCTGCTGGCATGATGTGTAGAATCACAAGAGACCCCTGGACAGTAATCTACCAACAGTATGCATTGTAGAAGTTTAGAAAACAATAAAAAAATAAGTCACTGTAATCCTTCTGTTCTAAGGTAATCACTGTGAAAGTTTTAAAATACAAACTTTTAGTGTTTTATCTCCGTGTTGTATTGAGCGTGTATATCATTAAAACTGGGAACAGTGTGCACTTTGCCTTGTAACCTGACGGCTTCGGCTAATGCCACTGTGTGCTGTCCCACTTCCCCTGCTGCTGGGACCCCCCTGGACGTGGTGCAGCATCTTTGGCCAGTCTTCTCTACCTAGCGCTCGATTGGAGTTAGTGCAGAATCAGAGGTTTAAAAATTCAAGACGTTTCAGATCATTTAGTCCAATCCTTTCATTTAAGGTGCTAATGTTCTCATTTAACATAATTATGTCTCTCTGAAACCTTCTGGAAGCAACAACCCAACTTTAATATGCAACTATAATGGTGGGAATTCAGGGATTGTAAGAAGTCAGTGGGTGAGCTACATTGCTTGGGTGATTCTGCACCTGACACAGAACCGTGAGTATAAGGGTCTTGGCGATGGGCCCTGACCAGGTTGTGTAAACCTCGGGTCTGGCTCTTAGAACCTCTTGACCGCCTCCATCTTGCCCAGTCAAGCCCATAGTTGTCCATGGACCACTTCCGCTTATACGTGCCTGTAATCTCAGAACCCACCCTGGAATCAGACTGGCTGTCATGGGGTGAAGTGGCACGGAACCTCGGGAAGTACTTGCCCAAATAGAAGTTAGTTTTAAAAATTATTCTTCTAATCAGACCCAAGTCTTTGTAGACAGTAGCAAGCTACAGCATTTCTAGACTTGTACTTCTCTCAGTTTATTAAAAACTATTCAAAAACCTTTTCTTGAAAATACCCCCAAATCTGCAACTCAGGGTGTTAAATATTCATATTTCTAGGTTCCATGAAAGACAGATATAAGGTATTTATATAAATAGAATTTGTCTTTCTTGATTTAATAAAAAAAAAGATACTATTAGGTTTGTATTAAAGCAGAATTGCTAAATATTCTTTTGAATGGTGTCTTTCTTTTGCAAGGCACAAAGCTGTCTTATCTTGCTTTCAAGAAAATATTATTCTTTGTTGCATGATTTAAACCTATTAGTTCTTGGAAAATTATAATGATGTGCTGCCTTCAAACAGTCAAACAAGTTCCAGCTCCTTTTACTAAGAAGAGACTGTTGTTGTTAAGGATTATTTCTACTCCGGATGTCATTCTATCGACTGGACTTTATGGAGAGGATATTTGAGACGTTTCGTTGGAGCTGTGGAGTTATCTCATTACCATTTCTTTTTTCTGTTCTCTGCTTTCCTCACTCCCCCTTTCGTTCCAAACCTGGAGTGATGGCATATTCGCTGCCAGAGCTTTGCCGGCCGTGAACGGTACCTCCAGTTGTATTTACCTTTGGTCTGACCATTTTCCTTGTTGTACTTGTGCCCAGACAGGGAATTGGGGAGAAGGGGGTGGGACAGGGCATTTTAGAATGGGTCAAGACAGACTCGAAGGAGGGAATGTAGCAGACCTTGGGGTGACCATGGAGTGCCCAAGGTCAGTGGTCACAATTAAGGAACCCACTTGAAGTAGCATTAGCCAGGAGTCAGAGTTCAGTTCACTGAGTAATGAGAGTGGGGTCGTGATAGCAGTGCCCCTGCCACTAACCAGTGATTCAGACCCTGGAGTCAGTCCCTCCATGGGGACAGTTTTTTCTGGGAGGCAGACGTTGTGTACTAACGACTTTGTATAGTGTGCATTTCAGTCAGATGGCCCTGCCCCCCCTCACTTCGATCCGTAAGCACCTTTATTCTGATTATGAAGGACACTCCTGTCCTTCTCAGCACAATATCCCCCTCACCCATTCTTTTCCATCCTTAGCTCATAGTTAAGTGTCACTTGCAAGAGGGTTTCTCTGACCCCTCAGATTGGGGAACTCCGTATTAGACACTGCATAGATCCCGTCCTTAATCTTTCATTGCACTTGTCACCTAAATGGAATACTTTCTGTGTTGATTGTATATTTCATTTGAGTCTCCTCTGTAGGACAGATATGCTTCCTCCAGCAGGGACTAAATGTCTGTTTCATGTCTGCACTCCCATGGTCTGAGAAGTTGAGGGCACATTGTTAGTGTCCAATAAATATCAACCTGCTCACCGAATGGGTTGGGCTTAGTATTTTCCCGCCTGGGCCTGGCTCAGCCCAGAAATTGGTAGGTGGGTCTGCAGGTAGAGAGTGAAGGACCTAACAGCTGTGGAGTTGCTGGGGGAGGTACACAGGAGTACAATAAGGAGAGGGTCCTAACCGAGACCTACTAGGTTTTTGGTTCATAGTATTGAGTTGGCCAAAAAGTCTGTTTAGTTTTTTCTGTAGAGTAAAAGACACATTTTTCATTTTCACTAATAACTTTATTGATTTGGATATTTTGAGTATGTTGGCTATCTCTTGCTATTGTCTTCTAGAGGGTAGAGGCTAGGGGTGTGGGTAAACATCTTCCAGTGCGTAAGACAGTCCCACAGTGACGAATTAGTTGACTGAAGTGTCAGTAGAACCAAGAAACTTCTCAGCCACTTTGACATGTTTGATCTGTCACAACACCTTCTCTGTACACTGCACCAATCTTTTTCTTCTGTGTTTCAGTTGTGTTTTTACCTTTCTTGAAATAATAAAGCATAATATGACAAAAATCTTACCTGTTTTCTCTTCTTCAGTATTAAAATGGCTGCACATGTTTACCAGTTTTGATGATTAAAAAAAAAATGCATGCTGATATGACAACTGTCCCAATACAAGCTAACAAAATTGTTTTAAATGAAGTTAAAGGTAACTAAGCACTACTAGAGCCATCATACGGAAAAAAACTAAATAAACTTTTTGGCTAACCCAAAACATAATAAAGCTGTTCGTCCAATAAGAGAACTCTTATTCTCTGCTTGGTTTCTGCTTGGTGCTGTTGCTGATGTTAGGTCATATTTTCAGTTCTAGCGTATGAACAAGTCACCATTTAGTGGGTTAATTTTTCTTCTGTTTTGTTAACTGAGTTTTTGCTTTTTCTAAGTTAGCTAAAAAATTTATGTCCATATTTAAATGTTTTAAAAATCAGTATGCTTTCAAAGATAACTGTATCCAAAAAGAAAACTTCTTTCTGATCTCCTGTTTGTTTTAAATTAAGATTTTGATTCTGTTTACCACACAATGAAAGTTAAAATTGTACCTAAACCATAGCAGCATTTGAAAAAATTAAACCAGCTTTTTAAATATGACTTCTAATACTAAGTTGATTACAGGTAAATATGTTGCATTTTGAGTGTAATACTTTGCTCATGTTATGCCCTGTAGTTTTTAAGATGTTTGGCTGCATTGTTTGTTAACTTTGAGGATTAAGTCTAGCTGCTGTCTGTCATCACAGAACCTTTTCCTGGAAGGGGAGGAGCTGTGGTCTGAGACCAAGCCTTACTTGGGTAAAGAAAGAGGTTCTTTTTATTGCTTCACGCAGTCAGATTTACTTTGAACATATTAGTGAATTACTTCTCATTTATTTATCTGAATATATCGCTCAGTTTTCTTAAAGTATGGATTACCTTTAAATCACAACCATACATAAATGCAAAAACTCAGAAGTGACTGAAAATCTGAGCCCAGTGTGTGTGTGTGTGTGTGTGTGTGTGTGTGTGTGTGTGTGAGGGGTGTGTATGGGCCAAAATGACAGTCACATTTACTTTGCTTTAGTCATTTTAGGAAAAAAGATAAAAGTAAAAGTCCTGTTATCCTGTGCAAGTAGCATATAGACAGCCCTACAATTCCTGGTTAGTCTAAGGACCTATACACAAGTTGAAACAATTTTAAATACCATGGTTCCTCTTGGATAAAATGATGTAACTCCAGTTTAGCCGTTTATCATTTTTATTTATGATTTTATTTATAACTTTTAAGAACCATCCAGTCAACCCATGGAGTCATGAGAAATAAGAAGTCATTGTTGTTTTAAGCTACTGCATTTTAGAGTGGTTTGTTAAGCAGGAATTAGTTACGTGATACACTCGGTTTGTTCGTAACTTTTTCTTAAATGGAGTAACCAAGTTTCATTATTGTATTCATCTATATTTGGCACTGAATAATTTACTTATTTCCCAAATTCTAATCTGTTCTGAAAGAATAACATTAGGAATTTTCAGAGAATGAGCCACAGGCAGTAATAGGCAACTTGAAAAGAGAGTGTCCAGATGGCTTTGCGTGCTGGCGGCATTTCTGTAGCGTGTGCTGGAGCTAGTCCATAGCTTCACAAGGTGATTACTTTGAAGGTAACCATGCTGGAGTATTTATTTTGGCATCTCTGTTAAAAATAAATAAGAATAAAACGGGAAACAAACAGCTTCATTCCTTCTTTCCAGACCGCTGCCCCCCACTGCCCCCCTCCCCAGCCCAGGATTTCAAATGCCTTGCGATCGTCATCTAAATCTGAGTAATATTTCAGAATCAGGTAGGGAGGTGGTATTTTGCAGAACATGTTTTCTGGTCAGATATTTCTAGTTTTGTATTTGATGATGGAATAATATTATGAATACAAAGATCTTATATTTAAATTACCTTTTTATGTTCTTAGTATACAAGTAATAAATTGTAAGAAGCAGTGTTTTAAAAAATTTTGTTTGTGAACTGCCCAGCAGTGCTCTCACTATCCTCAGAATATGACAGCCCTGGAGGGACATGCCACCCAGCCTGTCTAGGAGAGTCGGGGGCACGAGCAATGCGTCCCTGTCCCTGTCCTCAGGGTGGGGTACAAAATTCAAGGAGGAAAGTGAGTTCTAGTTGACTGTACAGTGAAACTGGTAATTTTTGGTGTGTTCCTGGGTTTCGGCATCTCCCCCCACAAACAGTCAGTCAAACTGGTGCCTTTACCCTTTTTGTTACTTTGTTGTTACTTTGTGCCTCAGAAAATACCTGGTACTTTTAAAAGTAAAAGCAGCGAATGTAGGAAGTACCGCAGCTCCCTTTCTAGGAGCTGAAAGGATGCCTTGAGTGCTTCTAGACCTTGGTGAAAGTATTAGGATCTGCCAGCCAGTAGCTCTAGGCTTTTTAAAGTGGCTTATGCTTGGGAAAGAGATGCTTGTTTGGAGTTGTGTGTTTTGTTTGAAACCAGAAAAGTGTCATCTGTGGTTTTGCTACTACTAGATTTCATCCTGACCTCACACCATAAAATATTGGTTTGGAAGGCACCAGCCTGCCTTTTTTCTGCATATGTTGTTTGGGAGACTGGTGGAGGGAGCAAGGGATTGGGGTTCTGGGTTACTAAGCCTGTGGGGTGCACAGCAGGAGGGGCGTCACCACTTCTCTTGATATGTGGGCACAGAGGAGGAATGCGACTCGATCCCTTTCTTTATGATGGTTGACAGCTTAGCGATAAGCAGGGCACCTCTAGGCTAATGTAGACAGATCGTCACTGTACAGTCAATGTAGGACTCAGGCAGGAATGTGCCCTTAAGTACAGCGAAAACATATCTAATTAAAGGGAGGTTTGGAGAAATGAACAATAGAGATTTAGGGAAGAGGTTGTTTTAAACCAGAGCACCCTGTCTGCCCGTCAGCTATCATTCTGATTTTCCAACGCAGAGGTAAACGGATGGGCACAGTGTAGCCTGAAGAGTTGTCCTGAGGGTGTCCTGGTTTTAGAGTAGTGACTCTGACCTAGGTAAGTGACATCACCTCTTTTTGTCTCAGTTTCTTCACTGTAAAGTGGGGATGGAGAGTCAAGTACTCACACATAGGTTTGTTATGAGGATTAAATCACCTAATATTGTAAACTGCCTAGAAGAGACCCTGGTGCCACATAAACATTGCATATGTTTTATTAATAACACTTGTCAGGGGTATTTCTTAGACTAGTTAGAAACCCAGTGGGCATTGTGTTGCCCTCTTTAAAATGTTTACTTCCAGGCTTCTCCTCCTGCAGGTCAGTATTTGTAGTGCAAAGGGAAGTACCTGTGGATTAGGGAGGGTACAGAACTTTGTTGTCCTAAACCATCAACTATTGCCGGAATTATGCAAAGAACAGTGTTGTAGGAAGGGTCTGCCTGGGGGCCTGAGCTTCAAGTAGGTGGGGTTGGCTGAGCCCATCCATCACAGGCTTCCTTGGCCGTGTTGTGGACTGGAAATTCTTTGGAAAAGAGAACATGTGATCCAGAGAAACAGGGATCAGAAGTTTATCGCATAGTGAAACAGTTAACTGTTTCATTCAGAAATATTCATGGCAGTAAACAGTAGTTCCTCAGCATTGCAGTAACCTTACAATTAAATATGCTGTTTATTTGGTTCACAGTGAAGATCTATCCTTGTATCTTTTGTTCATCAGCCAAGGATAGAAGGATAAAAGCTCCTGGCAAAAATAGGAATCTTCCAGTTTGTATTTGTAATTAAATTTAATTCATGAAACGCTGCCTATCACACTCCATAATAACTCATTAATTTTTATTATCTGGCCACTATGTTGTTAACACAACACGCAAGAATTACTGGTATTTTAGAACATACCAATTTTTCCTTATAAAAATGTACACTTTAGAAAAAGAAGCGTCTTTTAAAAAAATTAAACGTGTTGCTCAATTCATCTAGAGTCTTGCTACAGCCCTAAGAAGTTTGCATTCCCTGCACTCAGCTTGCAGCCAGTCTTTCCAGATGTTTATTACACTCAGAAGTTGAACTCTACTAATTTTCTTCCCATGAGGCTCTCTGAGGCCCCAGGAGCCCCTTTTCTCTAATGACCTGCCAGCCTCCAGGGTATCTCCCGTGGCCCTTCTGTTCTGGCACACAGGCAGCCCAACAGTTGACTGCCTTGCTCCTGAAATTTGTCCTTCTGTTTTGATGATATCTTTGTGCAACATGCGCATGACTGCTACATATTCATTGTCTGGGGGAGGCGGAGCCTACGGTTTGGAGTGGAGCATTTTTCAAACCACTTGATTATATGTTGTTCCTGTCCACTGCCAAAAAAGAAGAAACGGAGCCTCTCTAAAATATAAGTACCTATCTGCTGTTTTGGTGTATATCCATTTAGGCTTTCTCTTTCTATTTATGTTTGTATGCATGTAACTGCGTATAAGCATATATAATTATATTTTACATATTTTGAAGGGGTCATTTTGTAGTAGTTAAATGTAAAACTATAAAATTTCTAGGAGAAAATATAAGAAAAAAGTTTGTGATTTTAGGTTAAGCAAAAATTTCTTAGATAAGATACAAAAAGCATGAATGACAGAAGGAAAAGTTGATAGAGTATCAGAATTTAAACATTTTGCTTTTTAAAACATGCCATTAAGAAAATGAAAATGTAAGTCACAGAACAGTAGAAAATACTTGTAAATTATGTAGTCCCTAAAGGACCTGATTAAATGAAGATCTTTTACAACTTAATAATAATAAGACAGACAACCAAATTAAAAAATAACAAGATTTGAATAGACACTTCAACAAAGAAGATATCTGGAGGGCAAATAATCACATGATCAGATGTCCAGTATCATTAGTCATTGGGAAAGTGCAAGTTCAAAAACCACAGTGAAGTAGTACTGCTCACCTGCTAGAATGGCTGTAATGAAAAAGACTGACATTGACCCTACTAAGTGTTGATGAAGATGTGGAGAAATTAGAACCTTCATAAATTACTGGTGGGACTATAAAATTGTACAGTCACTTTGGAAAACTATTTGCAGTTTCTTAAAAAGTTAAACATACGCTTACCATATGAACCAGCAATTCCACGTCTCCTTGTCAGTCTCAAGAGAAAGAGAAATGAAAACATATGTCCCTGCAAAGACTCTACACAAATGTTCAGCAGCATTACTCCTAATAGCCAGAACCAAAACAGCCTAAATGTCCACTAACTGGTGAATGGATAAACAAGTCGTGGTATGTCATATTCATGCCATGAAATTCGGCAATAAGGAGCAAACTTTTGACACATGCCACCAAGAGGGTGAACTTCAGCAACATTATGCTAAGTGAAAGAAACCAGACACAAAATGCTGCATATTGTATGATTTCCATTTACATGAAATTTCTCAAGAAAGCAGAACTGTAGAGACAGAAGTCACGTCAGTGGCTGCCTTGGCCCAGGGGCTGGAGGGAGGATTGCCTGCCAAGAGGCACAAGGGATTATTTCGGAGTGAAGCAAGTACTCTAAAATGGTCATGATGGTTGCACAGCTATAAGCTTACTCATTGAACAGTCTATTTAAAAGACGTAAATATTTTAAACAATAGTACGATCAAATTTTTCTGACAGATTGCAATTTATAAAGCCCTTTGCCATTTACTGTTTTAATATCGATTCTAAGAATTAGATGATACACCTGTTTTTCAGAAGAGGAAACTGAGGACCAGCAATGGTATGTGACTTTCGGGTCTCCAAACAGGTAAATGTCAGGCTAGGTGGCCACAGGCCTGTGTTCGGAAGGCAGCAGCCCATCCGTTCCCCAGAGCAGCCATCTTTTAGTTGAACTCCATGGCCCAGAAGAACTGTGTTGTTTGGAAGACACCCCCCCCCCCCCCATGAATTAAAGTGTGCTCTAAGAAGAAAAGGTTTAACAAGACTCACAGAAGAAATTGCCCTTGGCTAGTTGTGCTTATCCAAGAACATATGCGGAAAGAAATAACCCAACTGTTTCTTTTTTGTTTGTAGTTTGTTACTTAGAAACGGAGACATTATTGGTATTCATGTCCCCACCTCCCCCTAGTTTTGCTTACAATGTGATTACTTTAGGTGTCTTAGGAGCAAAGCTCTTCCATAGCCAAGGTCTTTAAAAGCAAAATGAAAACCAAACCTTGTCAGCCCTCCAGAGAGTATTAAAAGTTAGTCTTTCAATTGTCGAGAAATTTCCCGGGGCTTAGACTTTAGGGAAGGAGGGGCCCAGGAGGTAGGAGCATTGCAGTGCCCTAGCAGAAGGGTTCCAAGGGTGTGGCCAATTGCTTGCTCCCCTGCGATGGAGCACCCTTGGATGGGGCATCTGGCCTTGGGAGCCCAGGGTAGTGGAGGAGGCTGGCCTGGTGAGGGAGCAGATGATCAAAGGCCAGGACCCTGTGGATGGGATGTGGGGACCAGAGGAGGAGGGCACGAGTTCGCCTGGTGCGGGTGGTGGACCCTTCAGTTGAGTTTTGAAGGAAAATTACATGTTAGATGATGGGAACAGATCTGTATAGAAGGTTGGAAGTGTGAACTGGCATGGTCGTTTAGAGAAACCACATGTTACTTGTAAGGACAGTGTTTTGTCTGACTTCCTCATTTCCAGATGGAGAAACTAAGTTTGCAGAAGCTGTGGCTTGCCTGAGGCCACATACTCAATTGTGGAGGGGACTCTGACTATGACCTGCGTGTCCTGGTTTCCCCAGGGTCCCCTTGGCCTTGCCATGGACCTCCTCAGTGACCCCATTCAGAGCCAGCTGCCTTGTATATCTAGCCCTTAACACTGCCGTCTAGACTCCCCTTAGCTCAGGCAGCATTATCAGAGCCACTGAATGGCCTCATTTTCCCAGACCCATGGAGAGAGTTGAGAGGAGGTCATTTTGCAGTATTTGTTTCTTCTAAATCTCCTTTCGAACATTTTTTTGAAACATTGTTTACTTGTTTTATAATTGTTTGGGGGTGAAAACCATCGAAGGACAAGGAAATAGTCATGTTTTTGCTCTAGTATGAATCACAGGTATCACCCCCATTTTTTCAATCAGTTATTATAATGGTATAATTTTAAAGTGCCAACTTACCCGAGTTAGCCTTACTTCCTGTCTGGTAGTTGGAAATTAGATTAAAATTAAAATTTGAAGCCAGCAAAAATGAGGTGGACATTGAAGAACGATCCATACCCCAGAAGTGCATAAGCTTGGTGTCCTTGCACTAAGGCCTTCCTCAGCCCTTTTCCTAGCTCTCATGACCTCTTTTCCCTTTCCTCTCGCTTCTGCTGCCCTCTCCACTCCTGCCTGCGTTAGCCTGTCATAAACCCTTAGGCCAGACCTTGGATCTGTTTCCTTGACATTTTTAGGAATTGCTAAGGTTTACTGGTTGCCAGTTGTAGCCATGCCACTGAGAGAATAGGAAGAACTTTTGAGGATTCCTTATAACTGGAAAAGAAAAAGTCATATTAATGTTATTTCCTGACCTCTTGGTTTTACCTTCTTACTTTCCAATGAGAGCTGTAGGTTGTAGTTAGACTTACGATTCATATTTATAAGACCTACCAAAACCATTTCCTCAAAGGGGGAGGAATCAAAGAGATGGGCATTTAGTGCCTTAAAAAAATTCATCTGAAAGGGTTTGCGGCAGAAAGTTCGGCTGTTAACGTGCAACACAATGAATAATGAGTAATTTAGACCTATTTATAAACATAACTGGTGTAAAGCCCATATTTGGAAATGGTTTGCTATTACTAACTTTAACTGTACTTAACATAAGCAGTCATTATTATTGTAAAGTTGCCCCAGCTGTGAATTAACCTATAATAGAACATACTCACACAGTAATTTAAAATATGAAACCATGTAATATTTTGGCAGATGTGACTGAAGGCATAAAATATTAGAATAAGCATTTATCAGCCAAAGTACATATAGAACTTTTCTGTGCAAACTTGATTATACTTCTTTTTTGTATGTAAATTTAAGATCCATTCTTTAGAAATTAGTAAGAACAATATTTTTGTCACATATGTCCTCTGTTGGCTAGATTTGGATACAGATATCAACAGTTTGTGTTTAAGGAACAGAATATTTATTTTTTTAGTATTCTGATCAAATTAGTGCTGTAGTGCTGTGAAGGAAAATTTCTCAGTGGACTACAAAAGTTTAAAGAGAATTGTAACTTATAAAAGTAAAGTAAGTAGCATATGTAGAGTGCCCAGAAAGGAAAGAGTTAGAAATAGGTGACTTGGACTAGCCCCATTCCTTCTAGGACCAACAGACAGGTTTCCGAGGGCCCGGAAGATTCTTGCTCACCCAGGTTGCCCTGCAGCCAGAGCTCACTGGTGCGCGGGCTGTGATTCCTTCAGAAGAGTCACGCCCCAGCCCAGAGACCACCTTCTGCCCAGCCTCCAGCCAGCCTCTCCATGCCTGCTTTGAATTTCCCGGTTACCTGACTCACCGTGTTCTAAGAAGGTTGGAGTCGTACTGGCTTTATCCTTGGGTATCTTTTTCAGTTAAAAGGTTCTCAGTCAGTACTTTATTTATGGAATGCTAGGTACGAAGTGTGTGTGTTGGGGTAGGGAGCGGATGTTGTGCAAGGGGACATACATGATCCTTGTATCACAAAGGTGCTTTTGATATCTTTTTTGCTACTGTCAAACAGATGATAGTAATGTAGCATTATTTCTGTAAGAAGCAGCTTGATATTATCAGTATGGGTTTTTAGGGTGTGACCAGGAAAAAAGGATAAAAGACCTTCCTCCCTAATTGTCTACAACTTTTATTCCTTTAAATGTAGTCTCTCTGACATAATCCAGTATTTGAACATGGAATGCACACAGATTGGTCACTCATATAGATATAGGAGGAACAAACTCACATTTTTTGGGTAAAAGGTTGATATTAAAATAGGATATTAAAATTTTCAGTGTTTGAAAAAAAGCAGTTTTGAATTGCTTGCTTTAAATGATGTTTTGCTTGACACACATACTCTGATTTTAGTGTGCTTATTATGCCACTTTAAGTATAAATATAAAGGTGACATCAGTTCTTAAAATTATTTGAAAAAACTTTTGCTCTTCTCCCTCCTACCTTATTGAAAGGAAAGCAACCGCTCTTTATGAGGGTTTGTGTCAGCGTCTAATGAGCATCCCTGGGGACGAGTCATGTCCGCACGGACTTACCAGAGGCACTGGCACAGCGTTTCCTGTCCTGTCCAGGCGCGCACATATGCTCAGACATGCACGCGTGCCGCCGTCACTGATTCATGTCTCAGGCATGCAGGCTGTTTTACAAAGCCAGTCCGAAGATTAAACGCCAGCCTGGGCCAATTACAAAAGCAGGAGTGCCGAGGAAGCGATTGGGAGGACAAAGCAAGTGACTCTTCCACCCAGGGTATGTGAAGTCTGCTGAGTGTGACCAGGAGGATGGGGCTTGGTATCCCATTGCTTTATTTTTTAATTTACAGATTGCATTTGTGTTTGATTTGGACTTAAAAAAAAAGAAAACTTCAGAAAGAAATTCTCATGATTTTTATTTATACAGTGCTCATACTGGTTCATTTATTGTCCCGCAGTCAAAAGACCAAATAGGCAAAAGCTGTATTTTCTCTGTGTTTGGATGAAGAAAACAGTGTACAATTAGTGATGAAGTCGAGGCTAGCGGCCCCATCTGCTGATGTAGAATTTATTGCTTCTGACCTAAGAAAGAGTTGAGTGCCATTGAGTGACACCGACAATATATGTGAGAGGAATTCAGAGCAGGTGAGAGGTTCTTCCTCCTAGAGGTTCGTTCGTTTTATACAAATAACCTTACAAACACTGATAAGGATCAGAATGAAACAAGTCTGCTTTGTACTTATAAATATCAGTAGTTTAAATTTGAGCAGGATTCCTGTGAGTGGATTGAAGGGGAAGGAAAATGTATTTTTTTCCCCTCCCTCTCACCTCTACCCCTCCCTCTTTTCTCTTCCTCCTCTCCTTTTTAAAAATAAATATTAACCTTGTAATTAACTCCAACTGCTAGCAGAGGAGAGCGTGCTACTCCAGCAAGCTTGGGCACTTTGCTCTCACCAGTTTAATAGTATGCTTACGGACAAGTTAGCCGTGTTTGTTTCCAGCCCTGTTTGTGCCAGGTGTGCTTTTATTATCAGCATATAACTTCATCAAACATTAGTAAGGCTTAAGACATTAGTGGGAAAAGAAAATATTTCTTTGAAAGCTAAATGATTTGGGGAGACTTCATAAAGGCAAAACATTTAAAATAAACTGACAAATTAAGTGTGGGAGAGACAATTGCAGAAAGGGAAATTTTGTAAATATCTATTAGCATTCTGCCCTTAGGTTTGTTCTGGAGTCTCTCTCTAGCCTAGCTTCATTTAAAAATGAATTGGCATAGTAGGGTTGATGCAGTTAAGACAGTGAAGCCGCTCCATCAGGACCTTGTACTCACAGGAAAGACCTTAGCCCAGGTCTGAAGATGACAGCAAGGCGCAAGGCTCTTAAAGCGGACTGGGCATTGTTTCCTTATTGAATGGGAGGAGGAAAGAAATGGAACCTTCAATGTATGTCTTTTTAATGGCCTTCCACTTTAATAGACTTACTTAAAAATTAACTGACCAAACGATTAGTGATCATACTGAGAAGGAGGTGTCGGCAGCCTCAGGCGGGGACGTCATCACTGTGTGGGGGGTCATGACAGACAATGTGTTCCCACTGGTAAGGGGCTCCTTTCCTTCGCCTTTCAGTCACATGTGTAGGAACTAGAGGACTGGGGGACGGGCCGTCGCTGAGGACAGAAGTGACTTGTTGGTCTTCATCATCCTCTAGCTAACCTGACAGACCAGTAAGCCTTGATATTGATGATCAGATGAACCTGCGGGCCTTCGAGAGGGAGATGCCCTTGGTCACCTAGTCAGAGCCACTGCAGGATGGGGGCCCCATGCTTCGTTTCAGGGGTAGGGAAATTGGGGCGGTCTGCCCAAGTGTGACGGGTGTTTGGCCCCGCTGAACACCACAGGTGCTGCACTTGCCAGCTCAAAGGCATTTCCTTACACCCTGTCTTCTGAAAGGGCATAGGGTGATCTCAGTTTGGAAATGCAGGTTAACCTGACCAACACACAGGTTTTTGAAAAGATTAGGAAAACCGTGTTATTTAAAGTTTACGTCTGCCATAACTCCGCAGAAAATTTGGAAGAAGACAGCAGAAGGAATGAAAGCCTATTGTCATCCAAACCAGAAATCAATCCCCATTGGCACTTTATTTCACCTCATTATTTTTTAATGGATGGGTTAACCTGAGTGTCACATTTCAGTTTGATAATACAGGACCTCATTGATTTGCCTGTGACATCATTTGGTGTACGTTTGTAGACAAGGATGTGCTCTATATCTGACCAAGGTGAAGGAAACACCGCTGATAATGAAACACATCCTATTATAGATCATTTTGCCTCGTTCCTTGACTTGAAAGCAGCAGTTACAGTGATTTTTCTTTCTTTTATATTAAAAAATTAATGTTATAATGACTTAAAATGACTTAGAAGGAAGTAAAATGGGAGATTTATTTTTGATGAAAATTAATCTTTTACATATTTGGTTTTTACCATATGTGATGTAAAAAAGAAGCTAGAATGTTCAGTTCAACAATAGGATTGGAGAAATAAATTTATATAAGTAAAATAGCCTAGAGTTTTTGCTCTTCTACCATTAAAAAGCAATGACTTGGAGTTTGTCTTTCTGGCTTTTAGTTTTGGGATATACCCCGGCCTTGTTTATAATTGTTTTAAGTTTAAAAAATATTGTAACATTTATTTCCGAAGCATGCCTCTTCTTTATATGATGCTAAGTAAGAGAGCACTGAGTTGTAAATTTGTTTCAGCCCCATTTCTTTTAGGAACATTCTTCTGTGGTAGATTTGTTATTAGTGTTTGCTGCTGCACACGGTTAATGCTTATTGGTAGTAATGACAAATTTGGTCATGATCCAGAAGCATATAACACTTAATAGTTTTTATATTTTACTAGTGAATACACCAGTGATAAAAATTTGACTTCCCTCTCACTTTGGCTTTTTTTTCTTAGACCCGCATTCTTTATGTATGACTTTGAGAACATTATTCAATTTCTCTGAACCTCAGTTTTTCATCCATAAAGTGAAGACTATACTAAATGAACCCTAAGGCCACTCTAGCTCTAAGGTCCCGTCATCCCATGAAGTGCATGATCTCACTTGTGTGCCAAGCCTTTATTCATCCGTGATACAGGTTCAATTCTGCTACTGCACAGTGCATACAAATTGAGAAACCAAATTGCTAGTCTTGCTCTTTCTAAATAGACAATTTTGAGAGTAGAAGCTAGTTTTGAAAACCAGTCATTGATTTGTGCTGATTTGATTATTTTAAATTTATTTATACTTCAGTGATTAAGAACTTAAGTTCTAAAATGGAGACAAGTGTACTTGAACAACAATAAAAAAATAAAGGTGAATAAATAAAACAAAAATAAAAGAATTTGAGTTCTAGAGTCAGCTTTGAACCCATCCCCTCCGCTCAATAGCGGTTTGATCTCGGGCATGTAATGTACCTTCTTTGTGTTCCAGTTTCCTCTTCTGTGAATTAGGAGTAGCAGTGGTATCTCCTTGGTGTTGCCACGAGGATTCAGTGAGACAACATGTGCAGAGCTAGACACATAGAAAGAGCTTGACAGAGGTGGGGTGTTAAGATCATCATCATGGCTCTGTCCTTTTCATTGCTTCGGCAAGCCTGCAGAAACATTGTCCCTCCCATAGTTTGGCAGAGCCTCTGAATCTGCCCTTAGTTACCTAGCCCTGCGATCTGGCTTGACTGTGGAAACACTTGGCGATTTGCTCTTCCAGAGTTTATGAAATGGGCGTAGAGCCCCTAGACTTGCTTTTGCTTGCTGCCAGCCATAGATTCATGCTTGTCTGATCACTGTTGTTATTTTTGCCTGCACATTTATTTATGTGATCATTTAAAAAGAAGTGATGCATCAAACAACAAGATGATTTTTATCTTCTTTCTTGGATTTGCTTCACGTTTTGTGGACTGCTGGGGTTGACATCACATACTCTAGCCATTAAGAAAGAACTGAATGGTCACTGTAGTATAGATGGTTTCTTACAAATGACCTATGATTCATATTCTCCTGCTACACTGAGGTATCTTGATGATGAATGGACTTCCAACGTGTGGTGAAAGCTTTTGTACGGTGGATTTCAGCCATACCTCCTGGATTTTAAAGACCCTGTGTGTCATATAGCGTACTATTAATTGTGGGTGCATTCCCTGTGGCCTGAGCTGGTATGGGAGCAGCAGGATAAAGGTATGTTTACTGTTAACATGATTCAGTGATGCGCGGGAAACTACCTGAGAGTTTCCTGAACTGGGTCAGTGCATTTGTTTTTCCTCTTTTCTCATCACTGGCCTGTTTGTCTTGCTTACCCACATGTGGTAGGTGACCAGCCCAAGGTCCCATGGCCGGGAAGGGGGAGCTGGCCTTCTTACCTGCCCTGCTGCCTCTCCTAAGAACCACAGATGCAATCAGAAATCTCCTGTGTGATGAAGACCCTACTGGGAACCCCGGCTTCTTAGAGCAGGACCAAGTGGCCAGGATGTGTGGTCTGAGGACAAGGTCATGCATTCTTCCTCCAGCAAGGTGCACCAGGGTGTTAAATGGTATAGTTGTACGGTTCTCTACTGATGCACCTGTGTTGGTCTATTTTACATACTTCATCCCTCCCGTTTTTGACTTGGTATAGCTGTGAAGAACAAGCAGAACCTCCAGTGCTGGCCACCGTACACTGTGATCACTGTACCCTGGTCACGCAGTCAGTGTTCACTCTTTCAGGCATCCTCACTCTGTCCTGTCACAGTTGCTAGCAGAGTTCACAGAAAGCACACTCGGCCTCTACATCCAAACTCCATTTTTGGGTCTCTCCCTTACCAGTAGTCATGGCACTTAATAGTCACCTTTTCTTTTCCTTGTCTCCTCCGGAGGGGTGAAAGTATTTTATTTAAATGTCCACGTATCATGATCATCATTATCACCTCTCCTTGTCCCCTCCCCCACAACCTGGGGCATAAAGTGTTCAGAGGTTGAGAATTAGGACTCTAGTGCTTTGTTTCTCCAGTCAGCTGACCTCAGTGCCATTTGCTCAGTTACAGACACTCTCAGTTGTTAAATAAGATTTATGATTTACAGGGAAATTGTCTTTTCTCAACGATGACAAGGGCACACTTGACTGAATGAATGAGAAAATGTAAAGATAAGCCATAAGCCGTGATTTCAAAGGAGGGTAACACCCCAGGAAAATGTGAGCACTGCAGGGCTGCAGCACTGGGCGACCAGCCCCCAGGCGTGTCCGCAGGGCACATGGTTGAGGCCAACCATGTTCTTTTCTTAGAAGAGGATCGTAAATGGTAACCTGAACGTTCCTTGTGCTTTTTATGTTACTAATGCTAATTATTTAAGAGTCTAAAGTTTAGGAAAATGTTAAGTGACTTTAATAAGTTTGAAATTAAACATTTAAAAGTATTCAATTACTTTTAGAAACAAAACTTTGCTTTTCTTATTGAAGGTATAAAGGTGTCTTTAATTAGCTGCTTAAAAATTTTTTTATCTATTGATTTGGGAGAGAGAAACATAGATTTTTGTTCCACTTATTTATGCTTTCATTGGTTGCTTCTTTTATGTGCCCTGACCAGGGATCAAACCTGCAACCTTGGTGTATTGGGATGATACTCTAACACAGGGGTCCCCAACCCCCAGACAAGGGACTGGTGCTGGTCTGTGACCTGTTAGGAACCAGGTAGCCAGTGAGGGAAGCTCGCTTGAGCTCCGCCTTCTGTCTCCGGCCTCCCCTGCCCTCTGCGCCAGCCCCCGGCTCCTGCCCCGTCCGTGGAAAAACTGGTCCCTGGTGTCAGAAAGTTTGGGGACTGCTGCTGTAACCAAGTGAGCTATCCAGCCAGGGTGATTTTTAATGTAAGTATAAGTTATGTCTCTTGGGGAGGAGGGAGATTCTCATTTACCTTCCCCAAACAGGTTGGGTTTTTAAATGTAAGTTTTGTGAAGTAAATAAAGACTCATCCACCAGGACAGGTTTTCTCTTCATTATACTCTAGTAAGCAACCAAATGGAACATAAACATAATGTTTTAATAAAGGATGCTTGGTATTTTCCTCCTTAGTGGGTTATATAAGTTATATATGTTAATACATGTGTATACATACATATTTTTTTAAAAAGCAGAAGGGCAGATGATGCAGCACAAGGCCCGCAGGCCCAGTGTGCGGGAGGCCTGTGTGGACAGGGCTCCCAGGCTCTCGCTGTGTGACCCGCAGGGGCTCTTGCCCATCTGTGCTGTGACCCCCCAGGGGGAGGTTATGGGATGATTCAGTGACATTGTCTGTGTAAAGAGCTCTGGATGGTGCCTGGGACAGATTAAGTGTCTAATGGTTGTTAAAATAATATTCATTATTTTATGTGATGCCATTTAATTTGAAAAAAATTTTAACCTTTCCAACAATTAACATCCAAGGACCTGAACTAACTGACTTTCGGAGAGTCAGCACCACCATAAAATTTATATTGAGTATCAAAAATAAATAAAAGGGTAGTTTGTAAAGAAAGATAAAATCTCAGGCATCTTTGAAAACGGGAGAGAGAGGGGTCTCACCGTGGTGGCTGTCTCCGGGTCACTGTCTCCGGCCGGCCCCCGCCAGTGCCAGCGCATGTGGTCCTCACAGACCGAGTTGTGGCACATCAGATCGCACGGCAGCTATGAGCCAGGACTTCAGCCGGAGCTGCTGCTGGTCCCTGGACCCAGAGCCAGCCGTCTGCACTGAACAGAACACTGATTGCTGGCAAAACATGGGAAAGGGCCGTTTCAAAGGCTCAGCTTTCCAAGGTGAATCCGATCCTGTAAAGAGGACTGGTAGTCCTGATGTGGGGTCCTTGTGGAATCAGCCATGCCAGCGACTCCCTGTGTGGTTGGTGGCTACTCCACCCAGGGAGGCTGTTCCTTTGCACCTTTGTGTTCACTTTACAGGGTGTAAAACAAAGTGCTCTGTTTCTGATGCCGCCATAGGTGAGAGAGAGTCTTGGTCCAGGGTGAGAGCAGAAGGCTCACAATTTGTAGAAACAGGTTGTGGCCAGTGTGGTGACATGACATTGGTGAATGTTTGCGAAATGCCAATGGCACATGAAAACCAGGTTCAGAGTCAGGGGCTTTGTGTAGGTATGTGAGGTGGGGGTAGATGAGGAGTATTTGTCATCTTTTTATGTAATTTTCAGGGGGGGAGCTTTTTCTTTGAAAAGCTGACCAGACAGTTGTCTCCTTTTGCCCTCCCCCGTGGAGCTGGAAAGCATCTTGAGGGGCCCTGCTTTGAGCTCTGTGAGTAGTGCTTTGTTATTCAAAATGCTCAGCAAGAAGAGTCTTAACAATTTGCTTTTTTCTACCACATCTCTAACAGGCTGACATCCCCATGGGACCGCTGTCCCTTGCCCCTCATGTTTGGGTGCTTTCCGCAGAGTGTGTGGCTATTTCAGGCACTGGGTCCTAGGAGTTCCTCCAGATTTGGGGACTCACAGTTTCAGCAGGTCTCCTCTTCATCCACACCTGTGCCTCCTTGGGCTACATCATCCTACGCCCTGGCATCGATGTGGGCCACACCTCTTCATCCTGGGTGTTGGGTCACTCGGGTCAGCGTCACCAGGAGTGCCTGTGAATTCACAACACCTGAACCTCACTGGACCTGAGGCACCCAAGTCTTAGGGACAGGGTTCAGGACTCTGCATTTTACCAGGGGCTCTCTGGGAGAACTAATGATGAAGAAACATTTCTAGAGGGAAATAAAATAGATGGGTATTTTGCAAGCCATAGTTTGTTATTAGCATTAAAAAAAAAATTAGACTAGAATAATACAGAAAAGTATCAGTTAATTGCACACGCCGAAAGTTATTTTGTGAGACTCAAAAGTCAGTGTGTATGACTTGTGTGTTCGTGTATTGGCTTACATTGTAAAATGTATTTCTTACTGTGGGTCAGGGTCAATAAAGTTTGAAAGCCAGTAGAATAGATGTCTCTGAGTTCCTTCTTGTACAGTATCTTTTTGTATCGTTTGCAATCCTTAGCCCATGAGATCATTTACCCACCAGTAAATCATCTACTTTGTGAGGAACATCAATAATGAAAGATTCCTGGAAGCCTTTCATCTGTCCTTGGCTGTGGCTTTCACCCTTGGGCGTGCACTGGAATCTCCCAGGGAACCAAATAAAGTGCGGCCGCTCCTGGAGTCCTGGCTCGGGACCTAGGAGGCAGGCATAGGATCCTGCATTTTAGTGCACCTTATGTGATTCTGAGGCACACGTTCGTGGGATCACCTTTCAGGAAATATTGACCGGCCTGTGGAGGAGCTTATAGTCTAAACATTGTAACAATTCTGTGAGGCGGTACTTTACTCCCTATTTGAAAAAGAAGGACATTGCAACCGCATGGCTTTGATTTGGTGACTTTCATCTGAGAGATGCAAAGGGCAGGGCCTGGACTCACACGCCCAGGTCAGCCCTCCCTCCTTGGAAAGAATCAGGTGACACAAGATGTAACAGGTAAATTGTCCTGATTGAGGGAGTTGCCGTCATGGGAAAAAGAAATAGGGTGGTTAAAAAATGACAATTTTTAAAGAGAAGACTGGGCATGAAGTATTTTGTCTTGGAAGCAAGTATTGTTGCTGCTGGTTGTAGGGCGGCCTTTTAGACCTATGTCCATTGTGATCGGAACCAGGGATGTGAGAAGCGAGAGCACAGGGGTGGGCCCTGGGCGGACTGTCAGCACTGTGCTCGGAGTCACTGCCCCAGACCTCAGTCCAGCTCTGCTACCAGCCCTGGGATCCTAGGCGACAGCTTCCTTTGTACTGTAAGCAAGGGTGTTATATGACAGCGTCTCTCCCCGAGAGTTCTCCCTGACTTCAAATACTGTGATTGCTTTTCTTTCGTAGGAGTAGTATTGCCTGTCCTCAACCCTGACAGAGATACTGCGTGGCTAAACAAGATGTATGCCTGCGTTTTTTAGCACCTCAGGGAAAATGATGTAAACAGACTCAGAGTCATACTGGGCACTGCAGCCGCCAGGTCAGATGTTCTCCGTTCCGGGAGCTTCTCTGGGGACACATGCCCTGCCTGCCAGCAGGAAGGATGGAAATCACACCGCAGTGGCTTCGCTGGCCTCCTGTGCATCAGGCTCGGGAAGACGGCATGGCGCAGCGGGGCTAGCTGACTCTAAGACCGCACAGCTCAGGTTCATCTCATTTCGTAAAGATGGGACAGGGTTTCCTTTCAGAATGAGGCCACTGCTTCTGACAGTGTGTAGGCGGGAAGTTACATCCAGTGGGATTCGTGAGAACAAGAGGAAATGGTCATGTGTTCAGGAAGCTGGGCTGGCTCTGTATAGCTGTGCATTTTGTGGTCCCAAACAGGCACTTTATTTTTAATTTGCAGGTAATCATCTCTCTCCCTGTCTCTCGGGCATGTGTGCTTCCTTTTTTAAAAGGTGCAACATTCTATACTCCAATTCCCATCTAATTTTAGTCTTAATTCTGAGTTGGATTATAGAGATATACGCCCTCTTAAAATACTATTTTATAACATTCAGCATTTAATATACCCAAACCCTTGCCTCGGATCTACAGGTGATTAAATTTGTTACTCCTTTTGCTTGATATCCTGGAGAGTGCATAGATAGCAGCAGCACCTATATTTGGCCTGAAAATAGTATTTATAGTGGTAAATGTTTTCAAACAAGGCTGTAGGCATACATCTTTGATATCCTACTAAATCATATCATCATTTTGAGAACTTACATGTTTGGCTTTGTTTAATATTAATCCCTTTCCCATTTCTTGATTTTTTTAAAGTGGAAGAAACATAATTTTTGTTTCATTTTCAGGAAGAATGTGAAGCAAAAACCCTACATCACCTTTGGGTTAAACTTATACCCAGAGGTGGGCAAAAGTTAGTTGTGAGTATGTGAAGCAGAGTTTTAATAAACTGTTGCAATAATCATAACTTGCATCTTTTCCCCATATGGACAACTGTAGGTATTGTTTAAATAGAAATTCTAGCACTCGTCTTTTGAAATAATTTTGAAAAGAAACAGAGCTGATCCATTATCAGCCATTTTGCCATTTAGGCTACTCCTGGAGCAGGGAAGAGCTCTTAGTTGAAGATACAGAGCTAAGTTCACCTATGGCTTTTTAGTGAAGACAAACGAAAATGAAGAATATGCTAAAGGTTACACTTAAGATGATGTCGTGTGTAATGACAGCACTATCTGAAACATTTTGACTTTGCACAGTTTTTAATGGATAGAGTCACTTTGGAAGGATGAGTGGGTGTTTGCTTTTATGGATGAGTTATAAGTTGCTAGCAGGCGATGCAAAACAAGTAATAAGTGAGTTTTACTCATTTATTAAACCTGCTGAAACTGTGAGTCCCCAAATCTGGAGGAACTCCTAGGACCCAGTGCCTGAAATAGCCACACACTGCGGAAAGCACCCAAACATGAGGGACAAGGGACAGCGGTCCCATGGGGATGTCAGCCTGTTAGAGATGTAGAAAAAAGCAAATTGTTAAGACTCTTCTTGCTGAGCATTTTGAATAACAAAGCAGTGCTCACAGAGCTCAAAGCAGGGCCCTACAAGAAAACGCAGAGCGGAAGAACTGAGGAGTTAAACTGTGTCACAGCTGACAAAAATGGTGGTCTCTGAGTTGTTTTCTGAAGTCTTGACCTTAAAGCTGTAGACCTGGACACAGAAATTATAAATATGGAAAATAATAAAGCAATGAGGTCTAGAACTTGCAACCAAATTTTAAATGAGAGAAAAAGGTAGGATACCAGAATTTTAAACATGTAAATATTATATATCACATTAAGATATATATAACATATTAAATACACATTATGTGCTTTTAATATTATGTGTAAAAAAGCCTGTTGATCTTTCAGTGTTTAAACTCTTTGAACCTCGGTTTTTTCATTTCTAAGATTGAAAGGGGTTGTGCTTTGTCTTTGTATCCAACATAAAAGTCCTGAGCAGTGTTCATTATTTTCGAAAGCCTAGAGGAAATTACATGCTTCTCTGTAATGAGACCCCACAAGCTACCTGAAGCATGGAGTTTCCTTAAGTTTTACTTGAATTTTAGAGAATCAGTGTGGACTTGTTGGCTTTACCACCCCGATCAAAAAACAAACGTTAATTGGCTGTTTTGTGGATGGCTGGGTGGGGCAGACAAGAGGGAGGAGATCTTGTACATTTCATGAGAAAAGAAGAAAAGCAGATAGAATTAAAATCTATGGGACCAAAAACTAATTCGAACGCCTGTATTATTTTCTGTTGCTGCCTAACAAATCACGACATAAAGAACATGTATTTATTATCTCACACTTCCTGTGGGTTGGACCTCTGGGAACAGCATAGCTAGGTTCTTTGCTTGGGCTCTCACTGGCCGGGGTCAAGGCCAGACTATGATCTCTTCTGAAGTGTAGGGTCCTCTTCTGAGTTCATTCAAGCTGCTGGCAGAATACATTTCATTGTGGTTGAAGAACTGAGGCAACTTCCTTGCTGGCAATGGGCCAAGGTTCGCTCTTATCAGCCGAGGCCACTCTGGGGTCCTTGCCCCATGGCCCGCTGCAGCGTGTGGCAGCTCGCTCTGTAGAGGCCAGGGAAGCAGTCTGTCTGACGCTTCCCGTCGTCTCAGGTCCTCAGCATCTCAGGACCCAGCCTCGTCACAGGGGTGACATTTCATCATGTTAACTGTCCCACCCACACTCAAGGGAAGGGGACTGAGCAGGGGGCATTACACTGGGAGGAAGTCATGGGGCATCTTAGAGGTCACCTGCCACAGTGCTCCAGGGGAAGGGGTAATAAATTAAAGGTCAGCCTTGAGTTCCTCAATGGCAGAGCCAAGGCTTGTGCCTCTGTAGCTGCTCCCTGGCATTGGCGGGTGTCAGGAGGAGGGACGGCAGTGGCAAAGAACGGTGTCCTCCAAACCGGGGAACCGGCAGTAAACTCACAGCTCCTGGGATGTCCAGAGTCGAGGCTCATGAGACAACTTTGAGGAAAACAGGTGGAAATCGGAAATGCTGTGTCACTTGAAGCACTCAGCTTGCAGGGCAGATTTGGTGTATTCTGCATCCCTCAGTGCTGGAGGGATTTCAAGCATTTTGGTCAGTTTCCCCTTTACAGCTTTCAGGAAGTGTGTTGATGTCAGCAGCTCACACTGTGTCATAAAAGTGAGGGAAACTCACTCTGAGCTCACCACGTGGAAAGCTAAAATGAGAGTGTTTTCTGTAAATCACTGCACAAGGAGAAAAATCAAGAAACAGCCCACTGTTGACCTTAGTGAGAAAGGACAGGGACATCCATCCTCTGTTGCTGTGTGAAATGGAAACCTGTAGTAGGTCATTGCTCACCGTGTGACCATGGATGCCCGCTGGGCGTCCTCACTTGTGGTTTTTAAAGCTGCAGATTAGCTTTACAAAGTGGCACACCCTGGTTTTGGGTTTCATGCAGTTAGTTGGGGGGCACTTCCCTTAGTACGTGTTGTGTTCTCAGGACTGACTCCTAAGCCCTGTAGGAAACGGCAAGTAAAAGATAGCACCTTTGAGGGGTTTGGTTGGGAAGGAAGACCTGTGTGTAAGAGGCACAGAGAGCCCCTATATGGTTTTTCACCAAGTATAAGTAAGCAAATGATGTGCCAAATATGATGAAATGATGTTGGGAAGGTTTAAGTCAGGTGATACAAGTCTAACATTTAAATTGTTTAATGGAGATATGAAATTTAGGGAAACAATTTCAGCCTTGTTCATCAGTCTCAATTAAGTGATTATGGTATAAGAATCAAGTTAGTTTTTCTATGTGATGGGAAAGTCTTATGAGTAATATTAGAATCTAGTTGTCTGTTAAGGCTGTATTTGAAACTCGGAGTGAGGACAGTTCATATTAACGTTTAGGAAAGTATTCCATAAGAGAGGCCCCTATGGGTTTATATCTGAGCTCTCCAGGAGTACAGAGAGGGGGCAAATGAGAGCTGGACCCAGTCAGGGTTTCCGATGGCCAGTTTCCAAATGGAGGAAACCCTGCTCCCCAACAAGGGAAAAAAGAAAAAAAAGGGTTTGTTTTCATTATTACCTGGTTTAGGTTTGGGGGAAAAATTGTGTCTTTTAATGCAGTTTTCTGCACCTAGAGTTTCATTCAGTTCTGGTATGTTTTATGTGGGTGTGCCAGGGACAACCAATAGTGTGAGGATGTCCAGAGTTTGAGCCTTTCTTTCCTGCCTGGTCTTCCCACGGTCCACACCGTCTTGGTGAGTGGAGGCTATTTTTGAAGTGGACCAATGATCTGCAGCCGTGAACATGTGAGCCTGTGATTGACAAAGTGCATCAGGGGTTTCAGTGTGTGTTCTGGGAATCAGACTACAAATGGCCCTGGAATGTAGGAGAGAAAGGGGACAGTGTACACCCACAGTGGACCACAGCAGTGTATACCCACAAATTCCCAGAGCTCAGAGCTCCTGAGGACTGAAAACACCCTCACTGTAGCCCATCTTGTTTCTTGCAGTCATGTGAGTTTTTAGGAGCTTGCACATGGATTTCAATGCAGGTAACTTACTCCAGCACAAATCACTTCCCTTGGAATGAGCTCTTTAGAATGAAATTTGTATCCGCTCTGTCACCCCTTGTACTTACAGAACTGTTTGACTTTAGAGGAGTTTGCTTGGTAGGAAAAAAGCTTCTCTCTTACTAATGTTGTTTGAATATATCAACTTATAATTGATGGGGTCAAACCATTCTAATTATAGCCTGTGACAAAGCAAAATCTGGACAGGAAATTTTAGATCAACATTCAGAAAGTGAAAGACTAAAACTCAGACCATCCTGCTTTTCTCAGACATCTCCCATAATGTTTACATTTATAATATTGATTGATATAGCTTTTATATAGTAAAACTAGATTTAAGATAACAGTAAAGCATCAAGATATGTTTGATCTAGAAGATGAGTTGGCACTTTTTTTGGGTAAATGCCAAATAGTAAGCATTTTAGGCTGTTGGGACCCATGTCACAGCTACTCAGCCCCACTGTTGTAGCTCAGAAGCGTTGTAGCAGAGAACGGGCCAGTCCCTCCTGCAGTGTTGTTTTAAGGCTTGGGAGGACAGGCGGCCTCTCTTTTCTCTTTAGTACTATTGAAAGAAGTGAAGCTATAAAATATCAGTGACAGTCTCTAGCCTGGGCCAGGAGTTTCATTTAAATTTGGGGTGATGTAATTTTTATCACGTTGGAATGGCCCAGAGAACTATGTCCTTGTTTGATAGGTTTCCAGCACCTTTACAAAGACCACGTTCAAGGCTGGATCCCGGGGATTCTTCTCTTCCTGACAGCGGTGGTCCCCAGTTCCGCCAGACCCGGCTTCTTCCTGTCTATGACATGTTATGTAATGCTCCCTGTGTTATCCTGAAATATTTAATTCAAAAATCACACAGTGCTGCAGCTAATGAAGAAGAAATGAAGTCACCGGAATTGATAAACATTGACTGAAGTATGTAAATGCTTCGGTATGACTGCACACTAGAACGTTGGTACTGGAAGTGCTGGTCTGCCGTGAGACTAAGTCTAAGTTGCCCAGCAGCTTCTTTCATTGAGTTTTGCTGCAGAAAAATAAAGCCCAACGAGGGGAAAACTCCTTATCTAAGTACGGAGAGGTGCTAGTGAGCTTGTGGGCTTGCAGCCAACCTTCAGCCCGCCCTTTGGAAGCACCGCTCTGGCAGATGGAATACTGTCTGCAGCCATACGTAGACGCTCCATGGACTGGCCGTCCACGGAGGCCAGCTGCTACTGAGGTGTTGGCAACTCAGGTACCGTGAGCCACATTACTGCAGGTGGCATGATTTTCTGAAGTGAACAACTCTTGGTACATTTCCAAACCAAAGTGCTGTAGAAATTTCCTTCCTTTACAAGAGAATTGCTCTCCCGAAAAATGTCATGCATAAAAACTCGGCGCCCCAAATTGTTTCTGTTCATGCACAAAATGAAGTTAGGGTCTAAGCTCAGGATTTTTATTTCCTTGAGTATCTGGCAAAGACATTGGAAGTTCAGGCAAAATACTTAATGAGGGGTGTCTGCACATGCGTGTGTTGGAGGACTGTCCAGCATTCCTTGCCACCATCCTCTAAATGCCAGGAGTGTCCCCCTGCCTCGCCATGTAACAATTACAGGCGCCCCTCTTAGATTTCCAAATATGAAATAGAACAAAGGAGCATGGAGGTGAGGACCCGTGAAGAGTGTTAATCACAGGGTCGAACGTTGGGATCAGCGCTCTTCTGTCCCAGATAGTGCAGATGCACTGCAGAGAGGCGATGAAAGCCATTTCCCCTCTGCCTGGGCTTCCTCAGAAGTTCTGAGCTGTTCTTGAATCTCCTCTCTCACTTTCTTGTATTCTCCTTCTCTGTCTTTTCCCTCATGCCTCCATCCCTCCCTAGCATCACCCCATTTGCCATGGTCATTTCTCTTTTGTATCATTCTCTAGGTTAAAGCTTCTTGTATTGATGTTCCAACATACTGGAGAGTGCTATCATTTGTTAGGTGTGTTGAAAATAATTTATTATCAATAATAATTAAAGCACTGAAGTTTGCAGTGTACTTTTTCCAATACCACTCACTTCTGTATTGAATTTTTTTTTCCGAGCTGGAGAGAAAGTGCAGAGTTAAGGCCCACGCATCTCATAACGCTACATTAGCACTTCTCACACGAGGCGGTGCTTCTGCAAGATGGTGCTTCTGAATTCCCTGCCAGTGCCTACTGTCTGCTTGGTGGTACATGTTACAGTGAAGGAATTGTTTTCCATGTTTACTGTTGTCTTGGTTCCTAAAAGTTAGGAAATGTATTTTGCTTCAACAAAAATATATTCTGTGACCTCTGTTACACTCAGTACTGACGAGCAAACCCATTTTTCAATAATGCCCCCTTACCTTTCCGACCCCTCACCACCGCTAGACCCTTTGATGATCCGTGAATACGAGTTTTAAAGTGTATGTTGGAGCAGTGTTATTACTGTTGTGTTTGAAACAAGACAAGGTTATATTTTATGAAGCAAGGTTGGCTATTGTCAGTCGACTTTAATGGATTTCACAGTTGAGTAGCAGTGACTCATAATCACTACTTAATTTCCTCAAACCAGGGGGCACACCTCTTGCTGGGCCTGCTTCGCTCTCCTGAGCAGGTAGATCTTTCCTGACTCTCCTGCCTTCTCTGCAGTAGAGGTCTGCCACTGTTTACCAGCTTCCTTCTCCACCCTGGTGAATTTAATGTAATAATACAGTTAGAACATAAAGTATGCAAGAACGAAGTGTACCATTATGGCACATTTATTGTAAATTTTTAATATGCAAAGCTGCAGAAAGTTATTTTATTGCAGACTCAATAGGAGATCCTTTCTGATTCTGGGGAGAGCCTTGTGCAGACATATACCAGTGGCTTAGTTTTTTTGTTTTTGTTTTTCCTGATTATTTACTCCTGTCAAAGATCGTGGGGGTTGGGAGCAGGTACTTGTTGAGAACCTGTATGTACAAGATCATTCTGGCCTCAGGTGTGTTTTTAAAAAAAATTTACTGATTGATTTTAGAGAGAGGAGGTGGGGAGGGAGAAAGAGAAACATGGATTTCTTGTTCCACTTATTTATACATTCATTGGTTGATTCCTGTATGTGCCCTGACTGGTGATCGAACTTGAAGCATTGGTGTGTTAGGATGATGCTCCAACCGGCTATGCTACCCAGCCAGGACTGGCCTCAGGTGTTGCAGTCTAGTTGAGAACGTAAGGACTTAATCATAACAGCAGTAGCAGTCAGCCCCCATGATAAGAGGTATGTAAATTCTATCATCTAATCCTTACCACAATCCTGTGGAGTAGGTCTCGTTTGCCTCATTTTATAGTGCTAGAAACTAAAGATGAGAGATGCTGAGTGGTTTGCAGGTCAGATGCCTGGTAGGGGCACTGTTTGTGTTTTTGCCACTGTCCTTCACTACATTATTTCTGCCATATTGGGCGGCTTTGAGGTCCTGGAATGACAGCCAGAAATGCCTACTTGCCTCTGGCCTCTTGCGTCTTGCTTCTGTCTTCAGTGAGCACATCCTCCCTACCCCTCCTTCCTGTCTGGCCTTGGTTACTTTCTAACCATCATGTAGTTTCATCTTAGGTGTTAGTGTTGCAGCTAGGCATTTCCTTCTCCCCTAAATTAACTTTGTGTCCTTCTCCCTCCCTCTGGTATATGTTCCCTCAATTTCCTATAATCCGCAGCTTTAAATTTGATTGCATTTATGGTATTAGTTATTTTATGTGTATCTGCTTTCCTTGACTTAGTTCCATGAGGGTGGGAACTATCTGTCCTCATTGCCTCGCATGGTAGATGTACAAAAAATAGTTATTAAATGAGTGACTAGATGTTCACACTTTTGTCCACTCTGTCCTGTGCTACTTACATACAGAGTAGAAAGCAAGAGTTGCTTCAAGAAAGAGGTGTGCATCCTCCGAGCCATGGGCAACAACCTTTGCAAAATTGCACACTAAATCAGTTAAAAAAAATTGAGTATATATTTTCAGTGTGTGTTTGTTTACTTAATATATGCTGTATATTGTAAAAATTCACAAAATTGGAACTTTAAAAAGAATGAAGTTTTTAAAACATGGAATTTCTAATAATATATTTTTTAACATGTCAAAAAATCAGTCTGTGTAAGGGGGCTTAGTACACTTGTAGCCAGGGGTGCTGGGGAAGCTTTGTGGGAAATGGAAGTCACTAGGGATCAGACCGTGGGGCTGCTCAGAGCCTAGTGTGGTCTGGAGTGAGAAGCGCCAGGCTCATTCAGGGAAGGGGGAAGGACTGACTGAGCAGAAAGGTTCATGAGGCAGTGGTGGGAGATTAAGATTTACCAGGAAGGCTGAGACTTGGCTGTGACCGAGGTATAAGATTTCACCATCCCGAAGTAACAGGTTGTTGAGTTCTTGAGGAAGCAGGTAACTGCCCCCTCTCATCCTTTAGGAAACATTTTTCCTTCTCTTACCTCTGGGTATAGTAGAAACGAAGTACAGTTTATTCTATCCCTTCTTAAGGTCTTGGTTACATTTTTATGAAATTGTTTTAGATTTTGTTACAGAGACATCTAAAAATTTACTCCTCGTTATAATTGGAAATGTCAATGAGGTTCCTATACAAAGAATGTAGGATGGTGGTACCCCATGGACCGCTTTAAGACCATAGGGAAGTACTGGCAGTTTCAGGGGTAGAATGAATGAATGAATGAATGAATGGCAGAGGATAAAACAGTTCAACTCAATGGTGACATTTGGATGAACTGGGCAATAGATGGGGGAGCAGGCAGTTGTGACCTTGGAAGTTGGTGGCCATACCAGTGCATGGGGAAATGTTTATTCATTTGCTGATCCATGGGTCACATGGTAGCTATCCTGGCGTGTTTTCATCCACACTGTGAGACCACCATGACGCTGATGAGAAGCCCATTGCTTGTCGGGCAGACAGCTCCCACCAGTCAGTCCTGCAACCTCAATATCTCTGTACTTGGAGGGAAAGTTTACAACACAGTAGAGTTGAGGGACTCGTTCTGAGAGCTGTATTTAGAGATCAGTATTAAAAAATTATATTTAGTGTAGTGTAGGGAGTGAAATAGTGAATATTGTTTCTGTTCTAACTGTAACAAATAACATAATGATTGCAGATTGTGATACAAAATGTATTTAGCTTTTTCATAGATGTTAGACACAGCAGTCTTTGAAGAGGAAAGTATGAATTGTCATATTAGGTCATTTAACAGAGGTGTGGGACATTTAAAAGTACTTTATTTGTGAAAAAGGTCTGAAATGACTTTTTGAAAGTTTCTTGAGTTCATCTACAAAACTGCATTCTTTTAAGGAATGTCTATAATGCAGCATGTTGACATGAAAAAATTAGTTTGTTTTAGATTAAATGCATTATTTTTTTAACTATTATCTTATAAAAAGTATGTAAAAGAGATTTTACTTTGCCCTAAATTATATTATAATAATTTGGAAAATTTGATCTAAGTAAAAAATTAATAAAAACTTGAAGAATATTTGTTCTTTTTGATGAATCCCTGATCTATTAAGTAATTAAGGAGAAAATGGTATCTCTGAAAGACGAACCAAAACCAAGACAAAATATTATCTGTTCTCTCTTAACGTATTCAGAATATAAGGCAAATCTAGGGAATGTAGTTTGTTACTTATAAAACATTTCATTTCAGTTCATTTTTTGATACTTTAAAATTATATTTAAGCATGTTATAATACAATCTAATTTATACAAACTAACAGATTCTAGAAATAAAATAGGTCAGATAAAAAATTGCAGGCTCTGTGTTGAGTATAGGGGGCAGAGGTGTGGGGTATGGGGGAAGCTGTTAGAAGACTTGGATTTGGTTATGGCTTCCTGGCTGTATTATTGCCAATAAATGGTGGTGCCTTATCTTTGACCCCCCAAGTCCCTGGTTTCTAAAGTGTAGACAAGAAAGGCTGGGTTTAGTAATTGGGTGAGCTAATTAAGTTTGGTAACTGCTTTGAAAACTGTAAAGGACTATATAAAATGTTAATAGTTTTAGCGGTTTAAAGGTGGGATATTGGCCAGTGATCATTTGGCTAGGTCCAAATGTGGTTTAATTTACAAAAACTGGAAATCTTGTAGAGAAATAATTTTTTCCTCCCAAACCCAAAATTTAAAAACCGTAATGAAATTTAAGCACTTACGTGTACCCGTTTTAGTCGACAAGCGTGTATTTATGGAATGAGTTCACGGGAAAGTTGTCAGAAGCTTTTGGGAAGGGAATGTTAACTTTTTGTGGTTTCACTGACGAAATGATACATTTTTGATGAAATATAAAACTTATGACTGTAGATTCAACCAACTGGCACAGTCAGTTAGGTCACCTATTTAACAAATTTTTTATTTATGGTAGGAACCATGCTAATTTTACTGAACTATTGGCTTCTCAGAGTCCAAATGATGTGGAATTGTGGTTTGGCCCGTCACAAGGCAGTTTAATAAAGCTTTTTCCCCCCAGAGCATCAAAGGTCACCAGAGACTAAAAACTTATTGGTGATTAAAATTATTTTCTTTAATTCAAAGATTCAAAATCTTAAAAATGTTTGTTTTTTTGTACAACAAAAAACATTGGAAGAAAAAAAGTCTTATTTTTAAAATCCATATGTTTATTCTTCAGGCCTCAGTCTCGTAGCAAACTAGTTGCCAAAGCAAAGGTAACAAATATGTAAGCAGCCCTTTTTCTATTCAGTCCCCCGAACGGAACAGTTGGGTTCTGGAATAGTGTGGAACATATTTACTTATTTCTCCAGAAAGCTATTTGGCCAAGGTGTTAAGCATTATTCCTGTTTAGTTATTATATATACTCAAACTATGTGTGCTTTTAGGTGAGAAAAAATAGCCATACTATATCTTCTCAAAATGACCTCTTCTCCATTCCATTTGTAGGTTTTTAAATCAGTTAAAGAGTAATGTTTTATGTAGAATGTCTTGGTAATGTTTCCAAACAGCCTTTTATATTTTGCAGCTCTGTCAAGATGTAACTGACGTGGCATTAAAATCACCCATTTAAAGTGTATGATTCAAGTATAATCACAGAGTTGTACAACCATCCTTGCAGTCAATTTTGGAACATCTTGAACCGGAGAGAGAAACCTCACTCCCCGTAACCTTCATCCCTCCCGTCTGACCATCCCTTCCAGTCCTAGGCTCCTGCTAAGCCACTTGCTTTCTCTGTGGATTCACCCTAAGACAGCCTGTTTTCATACCTTGAGAAAAGTGTTCCCCGGGAAGTTTCCAGGCTTCTGTGTGTTGTACTGTGTGATAACTTGGTATACCTTTATAAGCTGCTAAAAGAGGAATGGGACCTCCTGCCTGCCTGTCAGCATTACAGAGCTTTGTTTGCCTCCGACAGTATCCAGGAGTTACTTTCCTTTGGCAGTAATGTGGTTGTTGATGAAGTGAATAAGTAGAGGTACACTGGTGTTGCAGTGCTGTTGTAGGTGTGGTGTGTGTGATGTCGGGCTGGTAGGAAGTGGCTTGCATGTTGCTTTGAACATCGGAGAATCAGAATTAGGGAAGGCGGACAGAGGTGGCAGGCTGACGTGGCACGCTGGAGCTGTTTGTGCACACATGGCGTGTACACACCTGCTGCTACCAGCAGTTGTTGGGTGGTAGTCAACAGTTGTAGCCTTGACACAGATGGAAAGGACACAGTTGAATGCAAGATATAAAACCCTCTGCATAGTCCCTGAATTCACTGACCAGCATGGTGCTTAAAATGCCTGACTGATCCCTGAACCTATCAACTTCATCTACATCCACCTAGACTCTTTGATAAATAATCAGAAGGCCACTAACACTGGTTCAGACTTGATAGCTAGGTACCGCAAAGGGAAACAGCTTACAGATTGATGGCGTAGTTTCGATTTAGAGATTGCTACTATTCGAAGTAGAATTCGTGGCCAACTATTCTTCTTCTTTCTTAGCATTGGTACTATTATTATTCACTGGGCAAGATTACCTTTAAGATGTTACTCCGACTAGTTACAATAGACACTGCCCCTATCCTGCCTGAGTATAGTGGGAAGAGCTACATAAGACACGTGTTCCTTTTTATTTTCTTTGAATTTTAAAGGGATTATAATGCTTAGGTTAAGCCAGAGATATAGAATGATTTATATGTGAGAAAGTTGAGTTTGGGTCAGATTTCTTGAAAAGTGGGCATGTAGTAGATTTTAATAGGAGTAAAAAAAATGTTAGAGACACGCACAGTGATTTTGTTTTTGGAGAGGTATGGCAGGTGTTGGAACCGAACTGACTACCTGTGCACTGGGTAGGTGCACTGCGGGGGGCTTTCTGTGAGTAAGAAGGTAACTGGGTGGGGAAAAACGTTTCAGTGTTTTCTTTAATGCCAATTTGAACCTTTTCATTAATGTGCGTCATTACTCGAGAACATTTATAATGTCAGTGGCAAGACCTGTCTCTTCCCTGCTGCAGTGGTAAAGTATCCTGGAAGCCAGGTATCTATTGTGCCATGTTTGTGACTGGTTCCCAGCGTCAGCGCTGTCACCCCACATGGCTAGGGGTGCTGCCTCCCGTGACCGGCAGCTTGTGCGGGAGGGTGGGCTGTGTGGGCGCCCTGTCTTCTGCTCTGGTTGAGGATCTTTCTCCTTAATGCTCCAAGTGCATATCAGTCAGGACTGTAGTAAAAAGAGAATTCAGTTTTTGCCCACTTTATTTAAAGTAGCTTTTTATGCTCCTTGTTTTCTTCGAGTCATAAAGTGGTCCCCAAAGTTAAGTCTTGCAGTATAGTTTTGTAAAGAGCCTGGAGCACGGCCGCGGTGTTTTCTACTTGGTCTGTGTGGTGTGGCGGGACACTGAGAGGTCCCTGGTTTCGTGTCCTGGAGCTCTGGCACCTGTGCTGGTTAATGAACCTCTGCAAACCTCCATTTGTCATGGAAGATGCTAGGCATAAAAACGTGCTTCATAGAATGAGAATTGCCAGCTCATGGTATCAGCTCAGCGAATGGTGATGCCGATGATAGTGATGCTTTGGTTTGGGCCATATTTTCATACAGGAGGATAGGAGGTTACCTGTAATCTGAAATTGTTGGCCGTAGATTGAGATACAGAGCAGAATGCCCATGGTGGCTTGTATAGTCAATAAAGTAAAAATGGAAATGCTAAATTAACAGGAGAAGTCCCAGAATATATAAATAGCATTCTGACATTATGTTTATATGTTTGTTTTCGATAGAAAGTCTGCCAGCCCCAGCCTTTCTTGGTGCTTTTGTGGATGTCCCTCAACATGCAACTGCTGTTCTTCCACCTATACTTAGTTGAAATGTGCAGAGTAAGAATTACAGGTATATGCACTGACTCAATCTGCAGTAACAGTTTTCATGTGCCCCAAAGTTTGGGTCTTTGGCATACCAGTATGGGAAAAATAGTGTCACCTCATCCCACTCCCCTTCCCTGGTCCCCCAAACCCCTGAAGATGTGGAGATGTTCGCATAGTGAATAAAGCATGTAATGGACGTACACTAACTGGGTGCTTGATTGGTCACTGCTTTTCCTATTTAATCCTCACCGACTTCATCAGGCGCCACCACCCACCCCATCTCACAGATGGGGACTCTTGAGACCTTAGGCCACCTGGTTGCAGAACTGAATCCTGATCAAGTTGAGCCTCTAAACGCCCGCATTCTTTCCGTCATTGCTTGCCTTCACATTTGGGGGAGGCACAGTGCAGGAACATGAGAGACTACGGACTTCATAATGGGAGTGCAAAATTCAGCTCAGCGAATACTGAAGATGGATAGGGAGCTGTATACCGAATAGGCCTCAGGGAGCGGTGTCTGCCCGGCGCCCCCATCACGAGGAAAGCCTTCATGAACTCTGAGGCTGGCCTTAAAGGAAGGATGCTCTGGGGGCATGGGGCAAGGGACTGTTACAGGAGCAGAAGGAGCATTTTTCTTGATTTTGAAGGAATTCACAGATACTTTATAAATTGTTCCAGAGGACCCCATCTTTCCATCTGAAATGTTTCCTAGGTTTTCCTGTGTCTCCAGATGTACCTTCTAATTCCTGTCTGGCTTTCCCTCCTTTGCAACCTAAATTTTGCTGATTTTTTTTAGGATTTTGTCTTTAGTCTGTGAGTAATAAGTTTTCAAATACTAATAAAAAAACTAATAGGAATCCTACAGGTTTCTGGAACGAGGCTTTAGAAACTAAGCGAGGCATGAAGTGTGCTTGCTTTCATGAACACAGAGTGGTTAAATTGGCTTATTCTAACAGATACATGATTTCTAAAAATGGGGTCAGCTATTATCTACTCAGTGCAGTTCAGTGGGGAGACTTTCAAATCATGAGCTTTTCAGTGGGGACAAATGAAGAAAAAGGAGTTCCTGTGACAAGATGATTGGGAACGACTGATGTGTTTATATATGTGAAAATCACTGTAAAATTTTAGCAAAGCTGTTATCCTGAGGCTATCCCCCCTTTTTTGCATAACAGCAGATTTTCATTCCCCTCACTCTTTCTCTTACTGTGAACAGTTGCATTTAAGCATTATCAGCATTTAAAACATACTTGGGAGGAAATCCAAGCCAAGCATCTGTTAACCAGCCAGACATTTTCCAAACCCTTTCAGCTACAAGGAGTGGGCCTGCCTGTCCTGGGCTTCTGACATACAAGAGGCAGTCTGCGCGCCTTCCCTGGGGAGCGGGGTGGGGGTGGGGGTGGAGGGAGGCGCTTTGGTAGACTTTCAGACAAGAAAGACTTATATTTCGCTGAAGGCGAAAAGTTCTGAGTCATGGAAAACAAGACCCCAGTTACCAATATATGAGAAAATTCTGTACATCTATACCAGTTGGTTTGAATTTGAAAGGATGGTAAACTTGGATTTTTCACCCTACTTTCTCTTTTATTTTTTTAATAATTAAGATAGGATTTCTTCATTAAAGCTGTTAGCAAGACCCATTTTAGAATATAATATGATAAAGGTTTGAAGTTTATACTTTTTTCTCATGCATTGTGAAACAGAAGTTTTTAAGAGTAGTTCTTGGGTCCCTAGAGTGTCTGAGTGATTAAAATACCAGTGATTTTTTTTTTTTTTAGAGAAATAGCAATGCAGTTTAATAAATTGAAAGAAACAATTTACTTCACTTTACTTTTTGTTATTTACCTGTTATAATTAAGGCTTTTTCCCCCTATTGGGCTTATTTTAGGTGAAGATCTTGAAAACAATTTGAGGGTTTTATTCAAAGAATATTTCCCAAATATCTTTCTTTTATTTTAACTACAAATGTAGGCCTTTTGGGGGGCCTGTCTCATACATATTCAAATTCATAGTTAGGTAATTATCCTTTGAACATCATAAATTTGCCTTATATCATAATAGGGAATTAAATTTAGGGAAACCAGGTAGGGATTACAGAGTAGGCAGAAGATTTTGTAATCTTTTTGTGATTGTTTAGTATGATCATAAAATCTGTGTTCTAAAACCAAGTACTCAATGAGGGTTTTCTTTATTGGATGCCTGGGGAGCAGCCTGGGAGGGTCATAGAATCAGCTGCTCATCTCTACTTAAAACTATGTATTGGGTTGGCCCAGAATGTTTAGTTTTTTCCATATGATAGCTCTAGTAGTGCTTAGTTGACTTTAACTTCATTCAAAACAATTTTGTTAGGTTGTATTGTGACAGCTGTCATATCTGTGTATTTTAAAAATGATCAAAATTGGTGAAACTTTATGTAGCCATTTTAATATTGAAGATGGAAGAAAATAGACAACATTTTTGATGTATTACGCTTTATTATTTCAAGAAAGGTAAAAAAGCAACTGAAACATACACAGAAAAGATTTGTGCAGTATATGGAGTAGGTGTTATGACTGAGCAAACGTGTCAAAAGTGGTTTGCAAAGTTTCTTGGTGCTATTGACATTTTGGCCAAATAATTCTTTGCTCTGGGGCTGTCTTATGCATTGGGAGATGCTTAGCAGCACTCCTGGCCTCTGCCCACTCTAGAAGCCAAAACAGGAGATAGTCGGTATACTTAAAATATCCAAAGCAATAAAGCTGTTGGTGAAAATTAAAAATGTGTCTTTTCTGGAAAAAACTAAATAGACTTTTTGGCCAACCCAATACTTTAAAAAAGTTTTTAGAGCCTTTTATTTAATGGGAACTGCATTCTGATTATAGGCTGATATTTATATTCAGATTGTTATGGATATAGAGACATTTTCGGCTCTAAAACTTAGTAGCATTCTTCACATTTCATTTCATTTTAAATAACACAGTTTGAAGAAAGCAGAGCAGTAGTAACTGAAAGATGCATTTGTTCACTTGAGGTTTTTGCTTCTTGCTCTTACCCCAGACACTCTTGTAATTGTATTTGCTTCTAGTTTTACACATTAGATATGCCAGTTATGCTAGTTATATCAGCTGTACAACCCATCAGTGCCAAACGTAGGACAAATTATATTTCATGGGAAGCTTGGAATAGTTTTTTTTTGTAGCAGTTTAATATTTTTGACAGTTACAATTTTTAGTAAAATGAAAAGTAAATTGTTTCAGCAGCATTTTAAATAATTAAAAAATGGCAACAGCAACCACGGTCACTGCGGTTTTAGCAAGTACCAGCCATTGGCCTAAACCTTCAGCGGGATTAACTGTAAACCACAGTGCAGCTCCACAGGTCGGACATAATGTTTTGGAGATACGAAAATTGAGGTTCAGAGAAGTTAAGTGGCTTATCCCAGGCCACACAACTTCTCAGCAGCAAAACCAGGTTTGGAACTCAAGCAATGTGGTCTTCCTCCTTTGCTCTAAACCACATGCTACTGTTTCCTATTTGGTGTTTTCAGCAGAGTGATAGAAAGTTCTTTTCTGAATTACATTAATATGGCCTTAGAGTATGAATATATGTATCATGTATATAATAAAAATCTGTACACAGAATAAAAGCTGTTAAACGTGAAACATAAGAGACCATCCTGCGCAAATCTGAAGTCAATTTTTACGGTTCAAATATCGTTAAAGGTGCTATAGTTGTTCCTTTGGGGAATCCTCACAAGAGGAAAATAAAGTGTTATTTGCCAGGCATAGAGGGGTTTCTGCTTTTGTGTCCATACTCCTTCACAAATGAATACTGTGAGGACAAGGTAATGACATCGGGCCTTTTTATCTACCCTTTGTTTCCTTAAATTCCCACTCTACAGGATATTGTTAGAAAAATAAAGCAGAAACAGAAAACACCATCCCCGCCCTCTCTAAACTCCTTCTCTACTTGGGGAGGTGAATTACAGGTGAACCTTGAAACTCGTTGTTAGTAAGTCCCAGCAGAGGAGACTTTCTGAGCAGACTCACACAGGGAGAAGCACACAAGGGGAGTCCCCGTCCCGGGGCCACACGGGCAAGCCAGCAGGTGTTGGGCGGAGCCTGTCTCCTCCCATCCGCCCCCCTACCCCGGGCTGGAGGCGCTCAGGAGGAGCGGGGAGGGGTGCTGGGCCACAGGCTACAGGCGCGCCCACGCTGCAGCCCTTCAGGCTTCTCTGTTTTCTTTACTATTTTGCTGTCATTCTCCTTTTCTTCTTCATTCACATTTATCCTTCCTCCTGGGAATGGAGTGTCTTTTAGAGAATTTAAACTTAATTTTGATTTAAGGCTATATTCCCTAATGCTAGTAAACTTTCCCCTCACCCCCGCCAACTTGTTTTTAGTTTACAGGGTCCTTGGCTGATTTTTCTTTCTTCGTGGCGCTTCATTTTTAAAAAGTTTTCATGTACCTGCTGTAATGGCCACGTTTACTAGAGAGTCTCTTAAATTAGAAAATGATTTTTGGAAAGACATACTCCAAATGGAGCTGATAATGAGAAAACATTATGTTTTATAATGAATGTAGTATTCTGAATTTAAAAAAAATTATACAGCAGGAGGATATAAGCCAAATCTGTTTTCCCCAGCATTTGCTTTTCTCATACATTTAATAAGGAAAACATGCCATGAAGATAATTAGGTGCATTAAAAGACCATATTGACTTTTGTAGCTGGCAGTTTTTTCCTCCTTAATTGTGTATATTTTTCATTAGTTTTTGTCTTGTATGATCAGTTTTCAGAATAGGCGTGCCAGGAGCCTAGAGCTTCCTAATTCATCAAATAAAGGATATTTTCTAGAAAAATAGCAAAGGCCTTGTTGGAGCTTTCCACTTGTTGTTCAACAGACCAGCTAGTATACTAACACAAACACCCCCATATGCAGCTGGGCAGGGGGTACAGAGGGGTCCCTCTTGGGGGGGTGCCTCATGTCCTGCTTGGGGTGGGCGGAGCTGGTTGGCGGCTGTTCAACCACTGCCTGACAGACGTGAGTTGATTTGCCATTTTATGCTTTTGTTCCATTAGTTAAAATAAGGAAAATAAACCATCATGGAAAAATTTTAAGGTCTTTAAATAGAACACTTCAATAACATGGGGTTTGCTGTTTCTTTCAAGTAAGTAAAAACTATAACCTGTTTTTTGTAAAGATGGTTATTTTGCACTTGAAGTTGCCAGTTTGGGGAAGACACTTTGAAGTCCCAATTTCCTTTTGAATTACAGCATTCAGTATAGAAATGCATAGGAGTTCTGATTTATGGTTTGGCTCTGTCTGCCCTAAATGGCACAAACATCCTAGAAAAGGCTGACTTAGCTCCCCGAATTGGAGAATGTAGGTAGAAATTGCTGCTTTCTTCTAAGGCTGCCAGAGATGTTGAGTTTTCACCAGAGCATATAGAATATTTACAAGCAGCTTATGGCCAATGTTTCTGAGTTGGTTATTTAAATTTTAGAATGTATTTGCCTGTGGAATTATTATTAGGGCCCCGGCACTCAGGCCCCACCCTAGAAATCGACTTATCTTCTAATATTGCTGAATTATAATACTAACAATATTAGAGAAAAAAGCACTAATTATTAAAGTAGATTTGAAGTTCCGATGGGCCAGTGGGACCACATTTGCCCACCCCCCGCAGTGAAGCCCATGTAGCAAGAAACAGCACCTATGACAATGTCCCCGGGCTCTGCGCTCTGCTCCTTGCCATCAGTTTAGGGACCAAGGGATTTCTGGTGGGTTCAGGTGGGGTCTGGCGCTTATAGGGAGGTTGCAGACACCATAGCTGGGAGCCCAGGGAGAATGAGGTTTGTGCCTGTATGACTTTAACTCTGAGAGCTACATGTACAAAATTTCCTACAATAAACACTAAAGTATTACTGACATAAAGTTTGAAAAAACTAGTGAATCTTTTCGGTCATTGAAAAGATAGCATTTGTTATGATAAAGCATCTCTAATACTGTTCCCTGTAATGGTTTTACCATCCTCAACTGTTAACATCACCGCTCTGTGGTGTGCCCATTTGTCCAGGGTGTTGCAGTTAGGTTATTGTGAAAGCTCTTTTGCACCTGTTGAAAATGCTGGCATCATTTCTACATTAGTACACCCCAGAAAGCTGAACCCTTCTTTCACTGAAGGTTCTTATTTCAACCAGAACATTCTTTTTGAATGTGTGTGATAGGATCAGTGTACAGTTTTCAAATCGTTCAGTCTTTTCTGCAGCGACAACGTTCCTTATTCAGGGCAGTGCTTGCCGTTCCTTCACCCCGCGCCTCCCCTTTTGGATTAAGGAAAGAAAGGCTTAGATTATTTTTGAGGCAGCTGCTAACAAAAGTCTTGTTTTCTTAAGAGCTCTGCTTGTCACTGCCTAATGATGGGATACGTTGGACCAAGCTGGGGACAGTTCTGCTGTGGTGAGTGGGCAGGGCCTTGGCTGGGAAGGGCTTCTCTGTGCGGATCAGGAGCCTTAGCAGCGGGCTGCCTCTGCACCGGGAGCTGATTGTAAGGCAGTGCGCCCCCCCGCCGGCCCCCCCACCCCATGCACACAGAGGTCATTGAGAAGAACAAGTGGCTGAAGAGTGTGTGTGGGGCGGGGGGATGCTTTGGCCCAGGGCTTCAGAATCCAGTATAAACTGATGGCCTGTGGTTTTGTTGTCACCACTGCCATCCAGGGGGTTCATCAAATGATAGCCATTTCAATTTTAACATTTCAGTTAAAGGAGGCTTTGGAATTAGAGAGCTTATTTTGAGTTTTGAATATATGGTGTCTATTCCAAACAGGTAAAAATGGAAGCTGCTTAGGCAGAGTGTGTATTAAATACCACTCCATTGTTCAGGAAAGTAACTTTTAGTTAATGATATAATGGGAAAAACACATTATCCAGCCCATTGACTTACTTAAATCCCTTGTAAATTTTATTTCCCCTTTCAACTTGAACTGTTTCTTTTATCTGATAAACTGTACCCTTTAAGACAATTTAAGTCAGAAGGTGAAAGTTCAAAATAAACAGAATGCCTTTTTAAAACAGAAAAATATAACAATTGCAGGATCAACAGTATTAAAGTTTTGATATCTCATTTCTCTTAAATTTGCAGCTTCATTTACTAGGTATTAAACTATGTGGGAACTCTCAGGTTTAATGTCATTCAGGCCTGGGAGGTCCATGTACCCCTGGAACCCCTTTGTCTGTAGTTTAACATAGCAAGTCTCTCTGCAGAGTCACATCACGCCACTTCGTGAGCTGTGGGAACTGGGAAGATACAACCAGGAACGGGCTGGGCTTTGCCTGTGTCCACCTCTTGGTAGCCGCTCAGGCAGGCGCTGTAGCTCTCAGTTCTCTTCTGGCTACTCCGAAGGTCTTACTCTAGGCCTTAAGGGACCAGACCAGTCTAAACCATAATGTCACTCTTTCATCGAACTCAAAACTCTTCTTCCACAGTTCAGGCTTCTAACCCCCGCCCACCCTCCCCATTTCTGCAGACCAGCTGTGGGGAAAGGGCGATAGTCTATTTAGCTCCCATGACCCCACTCAACTCCTGTTCCTTTTGGCTTCTCTAGGTAGGGGCAGGACAGAGGAGAGGAAAGGGTGCCTGTTGTTGTCTGCCATTTTCTTCTGTTTCTTTTCCTGGCTTCTGTCTCTCCCTCTGTCTGTCTCTTGGGTTCTTTTGAGACACCCTACCCCCACCACTGAAGTGTTCCTAGACACTGGTGAGGCATACTCCAGGTGATCTTTTTACAACTTCCCTCCAGATCTTTTCCTCCTGAAGGTGCACCCCGCCCTTCGGCACCCCCCCACCCAAGACCACCTGTCCTGTCAGGCTGTCCTCCTGGCCACTTTCCTTGGTCCCTTTACTCACACCAGCTGTATGACTGCCCTCCAAACTGGAAGGAGAAACTACTGTCTTTACAGCCCTCTCTCCTTACCTCGCCTACAGAGCAAGGGTGTCAGGGCTCTGCTGGGCTGGGGGCCTCCCAGGAGGCCTTGCAGAGATGAGCCTGGGGTCAGCTGTTAGACTGCACAGGTACTTGCCCCTTCTGCCCTCTGAGCACAGTTCAGAATGACAGGAATGTCCTGTTACTGTCATAAGGGGGGTTTGGACTCTGCTGCCTCAATTTGTTGTTTTGATACATGGATATAAACCTTGGAATTCTAGGGAAGATCAGTCTGAATTATGAAACATTTTAATAATGCACAATTTCCTTATTTTCAAATTTAAGTGAACAGTTTTATTTCGGTGTACCCTGTTATGATAAAAAATTAGTCTTTAAAGGAATTCATTCTTATAGGTTAACTCAGAAATTGAAATTATATTGAAGAAATTCTTCATCATTTGAAACTGGTTTTGGGAAATTGACTGAATTTAGTGGTAGAGTTTTTATGGGACACACACACGTGTTCTGCGGGCTGACCTGTGAGTTATTTCCCAGAGGTGGATGTGTGGCTTCTACACTGATGAACGCAGTGGAAACATGCAGAGAAGTGGAGATGGTCTTGTCGGTAGGCTAGACTTTGAAAGGTGGAATACGATTTCTGATTCAGCTGCTATCTGGGTCCTAGAGCCATTGTAAGCGCGGGGGTAAGAGGTCGTCCTCATGAAGCTGGTGACGCTCAGCCCCTGGTGAGGCTGACCCCTTTGCTGACTGCCCATCACCCCAAGCCAAGGCCGTTGACAAAGGTAGGGTGAGGCGAACGCCCTCATTATTACTTTGGCTTGAAAAACAGCTGAACTTTCTGGGCTTCAGAGGAGGGATTACCAACAGAGAATGTGTTCATATGGTTCAGGCTTCATTTGTTCCTTTGTGTAAGTTTGATTTGCATGTGTTGAGGTCAACAGCTGGACAGACCCCTGGGCACAAATACTTGGTTGCAAGGCTGAGGATAAGGTTAGGGAAGGGCAGGCATTTGCTTGCAGGACACATTTTGTGAGCAGGGTTCTTGGTAATAATGTCATTCTGAGCCAACTCGTGGCTTGCCTGTTAAATAGAATCATTTTAAAAGGAACAGAGCAGAGTTCTGACCTGGGTCACAGCCCTGCCTGAGGGCTGGTTTAAAGACTTGCACGGGCTTGGCTCCCTGAGGCCCAAAGCAGCTCCAGCTCACGGTGGGAGAGAACTGGGAGAGAACGTGGCCACCAGGTGTAAATCTGTAATATGCCTTCTTGCTCTGAGCAGAAAGCCAGACTGGATCCTGGAATGAGCGAATGTTCTGCCAATTTGCGTACCTAGTTTGTAAAAAGACCTATTCTTTTCCCTTTCCAGTTTTAGGAATTATCCTGTTAAGAAACAGCGTGCTTCAGAAGGCCCAGGGAAACAGTGAATATAAATTTGTTAGTGAATCCACGCTGCTTGATTTGATCATCTTTGCGGCCTGTTTTATTTTTTGACACAAAGGAGAAATAAGGGCGATTGTCACTGACAGAAACTGCAGCTGACTGTAGCACAGCCCCGTGTGGTGCTTCAACTAGCGAGCAGTTGCTTCTCTGCAGCTCATCTTTGCACAAAGGAGATGATGTAATCTTTTTCACGGGGGCCACGTGGCCTGAGCATGCCGTCACTGTCTTCACACGGATACCTCTGCTCTGCCAGCGCTTTATCAGCGTGGAACGACTGTGCATTTGGAATTAAAATCGCTTTCCTCTTGCAGTGCCTCTCACTTCTCCTCACAAGGCTGTGCACACATCTGTTTATACATGCGTGTGCCTTCGTGCTCCACGGGTCACTTTTTGACAGAAACATGACCAGAGTAGCATGCTGTAGAGAGCCATGGAGGCTGTGTGTGTGCACGGATTTAAAATTGGGGGAGGGAGGCTCTGTTGCCATTAGCAACCACTTGCCTGTTTATTAGAGGGTAAAATGCTCACAGCTTGGGCTTTTCCCTTTCTTCCACTGCCTCCTCATGAGTCCTGACAGCAGCTTACCTGAGCCTGTCCACAAGTGTGGTGAACAGGGAGACCGCCGCCTTCAGCTGTATGCACGTAGATGCCCATCTTCCTTTTAACCACATGTGCCACCTTTTGGCTGTCCTTCCTCGGTGGTCGTCACCCCATCCTGTTGACTGAAGGCAGTAGCAACTACGTAATCTCTACAGTGGACTGCGCCCTTATTTGTTCAGCTCTGGGCGAAACACTTTCCTGCACTTGCTCATTAGATTCACCAGCAGCTTCTGAAAACCACCGCTGCAGGGGAGGAAGCCGCGGCCGGGGACGGAGGTTCCACCGGGGCAGCTTTGCCACACAGAAGGCAGAGCCAGGCTAGGGGAGCACTTTGCATTTGATCCCAGTGATTATTTTTTTTCTTTAAAGGAAAGATTAGGTGCGGAGGCTTTCTTCACGAGCGACCTTGGTAATTCTCTTGCTAGTTGCAAAGAGTCGCTGGGTGTATGAGTCCCCAGCCACTAAGGCTTAATGACATCAAGACAGCTTTGCACTCTTGTGCCTGGCTTTCTGGGTGATGTCATTGCAGTGGTTAGGTGTTGTGATCTCTGATATTTAAGGACTCACAAGGTTTCCTTGATCGAGGGGGGCCCGTGTCTCTGGAGACTTTCCTGCGAAGCTCTGTCAGCACTAATTTTGATCAGCATTTGTGGGCTGTACATAAAGTGACAGCGCTTAACTCCAGTATAAATAAAAATCATAGCACCTTAATCCCAGATTCTTACAGTGCATTATTATTTGGAGAACTTGGAGACTGAGGTGATAGGAGATTGAGAGGAGCACTTGTGTGTGCTGCTGTCGTCCCACGTGGCACACGTGGCCACCTGCAACCTTGCTGCACCCCAGGCTGCACTCTCAAGAGTGCAGGCTCAGGACTGGGTGGCGAGGAACCGAGGTGTGGGGTCCGTTTATTGTTGAACTGGCATGTACAGAGCACCAGTGCCGAGCAGATGCGGTGCTTTCCGGGTATCACCTCTCTGAAGCCTCGCCTGGGAGGGGGGACTGTCCCTGCAGTGGACGGCTGGGGCCTTAAATCCATCTGAGGGGGTGAGGGGGTGTGGGCTGGGAGCGGCCTAATTAGTAGATGAAGCAGGTGCCAGGAGAAGCCATGGGATCAGAGGGTGATTATTCGAGGAAAGACTATGTCTCTTTCTTTTCCAAAATCAGAAGGGAAGTTAACAGTAGAGCCGTTTGGATGTGGAAGGGACAAAAAACCCAGTGACCTAGTTAGTATCTTACAACCTGGCTTTTCTTGGTGAAGTAAGAGGTGACGGTTGGGTGAGCGGGTGAGCTGAGGCTGAGGACTTGAGGAGACCAGGGCATTTGGGAACAGCCACAGGAGCATGCCCAAGGCTCGGCTGCCCTCCCCTTGGGCGCCTCCGTTCACTGGAGATGTGGTTTTATTTGTGGGCATGGTTCACCTGGCCTTGACCCGACTTGGCCAGCCTGTGAGGTGGCGGCGAAGCCTTAGTTAGCCCAAGCTTCTGAAGGAGCCACCCTTTCAAAAATGTCCTTCCCAAGCAATTATATTTTTAGTCTTAATCAGATCTTGTAAATAAGATGCTGAAATAAAAAATAAATACCAGTTTGGCTTTGTTTATAAAAGGAAAAGGTTACTTTCTGACTGAATACTCAGTTGTGGTAATTTTGTGTTAAGATTTTGTCTCATTAAAGATTAAGCATCTTTTGTGCGAAGACTCTTTGGAGTCATTTTCAGTATGTCAGGGCTGTTGCTTTTCCATCATATAAGTTGACAGATCTAAATGTGTTCCGGACTGTGGTCATTCTCCATCTAGTCTTTTCTCACTGTCCCTCCCGCCCCTGCTTAAGCCTGAGCCTGGCCGCCTCACTGGGCAGCCTGTCCTCACCCCACTTCCCCTGCCTTGACCTAAACATGTTTACGTATTCATCATTAGCTTGCTGCAGGTTGGATTCTTCAGGTGGCCTCTCCTATGTTGCTGAGGGACTCATCTCTGTTCTTGATGTGGGTGGGGCCTGTTCCAAGGCGTGACTCTCAAGGGACACCCTACGCTTTCTGTTGCCACCTCTTGTAGGAACAACAAAAGATGACAGGAGAGCTCCAGAAATGAAGTAAACCATTCCTTGAACGTTCCTATGTTCCTATAAAACTGCCCTTTCCAGATCTGAATTTCTGTGCTTAGATTGGGTTGCCTGTATAGTATAGGATTTTACTTTGTTTGGTTTGTAAACCAGAAGGCACGGTGCCTGCAGTGACTGCCAGAGGGGCGGAGGGACCAGGTTCTGCCCCGGGCAGGTGTACAGCCTTCCCCGCCTCCACCAGGCTCGTGGAGATGGAGGGGAGCCGAGCCTTGGGCATGCTCCTGTGAGACTGGCCCCAAAACTCAGGGCTCCTGAGCTTGGGGTTCAGCCATACACACCACCCCCGCTTCCCTCCCTGGGAGTCTGGCTTTGAAGTTACAAGTACCTATTTATTTGGCCAAGGAACCACCCTCTATATCAGCATGACTTTGAGCCCCCGATGCCCATTGCCCTGTCATAGCACTGGCTTTCCCACGGTAGCCCAGAGGAGCACTGCTGAAGGGAAGGAAATGCTCGTTCCAGGGCGGCCAGGAGCTCTGCGTTCACGAGAGGCGGTGAGCGCCATGGCATCCTGGGTGTGGATGAAAACGCTAAGAGCTTTTTACAGATATTTATTTATACCTTATGACTTTCAAATGTCTATTTGCGGTTATGTAATGTTCTAGGACACTAGTACACTTAAAACGTGATTGGCGGCAGGTAGTAAAATGCTTTCGTGGTGAGATTCTTGAGCCAAAGCATGAGGAGCATTGCTTTAGGGCAGTGGTTCTCAAAGTGTGGTTCCAGGATCCCCTGGGCTCCTCCCCAAGAACTTTTCAGGGGATCTGTGAGTTAAAGTGCTCTTCGCAGTAGGCAAATATAGTAAGTCCTCTCTTAATGTCAATTAGTTCTGCGACTTTAAGGGAAACAATGTATAATGAAACCAATTTTACTGTGGGCTAATTGACATAAAGGAGTTAACTAAGGCATCTCATCAACCATTACAATGAAACAATGTTGAACAAATTATGTTATTGAAGAGCCTGCTGTATAGCCGTAGCTTTTTCTCACTCTCATTCTTTGCCAGGTGTAGAGTGATGTTTTCCTGTGGCTGCACGGCACGTGACATCACCGCAGATTGAAGGCAGGGGCAGCTGTGAGAATCACGACTAAAGCCAGTCTCAAAAGTGTAAAACAGTGCCCGCCTTCTTCCTCATTCCTTTTGAAAATACTGATATTTTAAGTAGAAAATACTGATATTTTAAGTAGAAAATATTATTGTTAACATGTGTTGGGTTTAGTACAATATTATTTTTAAAGAAATCAATCTTTTAAACTATTTCAGTTTTAATTTTAATATGGTAGGTATCCGTATTAGGTATCTCGATATCATATGGATAGAATGAATAGAAGACAGGAAGAACCCACAGAAACCAAGGCTCTTTGGGATACTCAGTTGTAAGTGTGCAAAGGGGTCTTGAGACCGAAGCCTTTGCGACCTGCTCGCGGTGTTAGCAGTCTGCTAGGCAGAAGGGCGAGGAGCGTGGGGCGGGAGGGCTCAGCTGGCGGGAGGACAGTGAAGGCAAGAGCGGTCTTCCTGCCCGGTGCCTTGGCTCCATCTTTCCTGGAGAAGGCAGGAAGGTTTGTATTTTTGGTCTCCACTCCTCTTCCTCTCTGTTTCTGCTCCAACCCACGCCAGTAGCACAAATGAGTCATTGTGTATTAAATAGGCTTTTGTGGGAACCCCTGAGACCCGAAGGCTAATCTATAGCGTTATGTCTTTGGGGAAATCCTTTCCTGAGATCGAGTAACAGTGAATTTACTAACAAAGTTTTGGGGCACAGACCTTTTGGAGGTTAGAGGCGGGGTTTCTGTGCAGGTCTCTGGAGCAGTTCCTTTTTGGCAGTGGCTCCTAAGGAGTTTTAAATAGGAGGAACTATTAGGGGAACTTAGTTGAGATGGAAATAGAAGGGGAAACATCTGGGGTATCCTGTTCTTTCAGTGTCAGAGTTTCAGAGTGAAATGTGAAAATCTGGTTTATTGTTCTGTTAGCTCAGAGAGTTTAGAACTCCAAATTAATTTTAAACTAATTTCTTGCCCATTAATATGCTTGTTTTTGTTTTCTTCAACTAACTTTGGTAAAATTTACCAAATGGTTGTCTCCTTAAAAAAAGTACATGACTCATCTGACAGGCAATGCAAGTACATCCCCTGGAGAGGATGTAGAGTACCACCATTTGGGAAGACAATTTGGCATCACCTCGTAAACCTGGAAAGGTACCTAACCTCGGACCCATCAGTGTCGCCCCTAGGCCCATTCTCAGGCCTAGAGAGGCCCTGGAAGTGTGTTCTGGGGTGTGTGGACAAGGCCATTCATGGCAGCATCACTTATAATAGCAAAAATGGGAGGCAGAGCAAGTGTCCATGAACAAGATTGCATGAATAAGTTTGTGGTACGGTGTTAGAACAGAGCATTAAATACAGCTCAGCATGCTCATCAGTGTAGATTAACCATCCAAACCGAGGCAAGTCGCAAGAGAATGCATGTAGTATGATTCCAGTCCTCTGAAGCTCAAAGACAAAGCAAATGAAGTAACATGTGTACCGATCGAGTCATAAATGGCAAAACTGTAAAGAAAAGCAAGGAAATGTTTATCCTAAAAGTCAGTCCAGTGGTTATGTCTGGAGCCAGGAGGTGGGAGCTATCAGGCAGGGTGTGGAGAAGGCTTCTAAGGTGCTGGCAGTGTTCTGGTTCTTAAACAGGTGGGCGGTCTCAAATGCACGTAACACACCACACACCTTCATACAGACTGGCACATTTGCATCGAAGTCTGGGGCCTGTTTTGCTTGGGCTTTCCTTTTAGTAGCTGAAAGAATTAGAAAAATTGATTTAAGAGCCTTTTTGTTTTACCATAAAGTGAATAATTGAATACTTAAAGCCATCAGGGCTCTTAGAAGTTATTTACTATAGTAGCACCCACCTGTCCTCCTCCTGGTTTGAGGTTTTGAGGTGGTGCCATTGCAGGATGACTGATGTCATGCCGTGTGAGCTTCCTCAGGACCACCCGGGCTTGCTTTCCCAAGAAACGAAGAAGGAAAACTGGTTTTCACCACTTTAAAAATGTGTTTGCGAACGAGTTCTGCCTTTACCAGAGCGGGCTGAGGGTGTGGCAGCTGGGGATAGTGTATGTACAAAGGCCCACACCGTTTTGAACAGCACAAGTAGCTGTTTGTGTCAGTGTTTACTACGCGTCTAGTCAGAGCGGGGAAATCTTGTTTGCTCTTGTTCGTCTATTAAAATGAGAGACCATCGGATACTAAAGACAGAGACTAAAAATGGAAGATGAGGATGGAAGGGGAGTGTGACTTCTGGCCTCAGGGCCTGAGCCAGGTAGCTTCTCAGAGGTAGAGTGCGACCTCTTAGAGTTAGATGCCCTGGACACAGGGCGCGCGCCGGCGGAGGGCCTGGACGTGGGAGCCAGCTGCCCTTTTCCCTCTGGGCAGCACACCAGCTCGTCCTGGCATCTCCCCCAGATCCAGGGGTTCAGAGCGAGCTCAAGTCCTGGCTGGTAAAGCTGCCAGTAATAGCATGACTGTGATCCCTTCCCTCTACCCCTTCAAAGCAGGAGGGAAGGAATTCTCACACCAGTGGATAGGCTTCTGACAACGGAAGGGCGTACAGTGAAAAGATGTCATAAAGGGAGCACTTTGGGGGCTTAGTAAGTTTTTGTTGCCACCATTTTCATGAGAGGAGGTGGGATATTTCCCCAAAAAGTTGTTTCCTTCAGGTGACTTTTTTTCTCATCTGAGTCATTTTTAATTAATTAATTGTATTCTGATTTGCCCCTTTTCATAGGTGTATACAGGGTAGCAGGACCTCAAGAATGCTCCGGTGCCAGTGGTGTGGGTGCCTGTGGGGTGAGAGTGTGACAAGGGGTCGGGATAAACAGCTGAGAACTCTCAGGCAGATGAGTGTTCTGATTTTTAATAGGCTTTTGGTTCCTTAAATTATTTATAGTCAGTCCCAGAAGAAGGAAGTTGCCAAGGTTAATCTATTATGGCTGCGATTTTAAAAAATAAGTATTTTTTTCTGTGGCTTTGGACAATAATAACTACATGTCTCAATTTTATTTATTTATTTTGAGTCAAGATGCATCTCCTTATATAATGCAGTGATTGCAGGTAAATGGGCAAAATTCCCCAAATTCATTTATTTAAAGCACTTACCAAATACATACATCTAAGAATGAGCTGCTTCCTCCGATGCCAGTGGTAATAATTGTTAGTGTACCAGGTGCTGTTTGTTTGCCAGCTTTCAGAGCCTGCCCACGGTTTCCCCGCTGGGGGGTTCCTGCCCTGGCTCCACACTAGACACAGTTGTACCTGGAGGGAAGGTTTTGTTTTTGAGTCGGGGCTCTGTCACTTTCAGGTGATGTCTGTATAATGTAATTATATTGGAAGTGAGGTGTGAGTTCCTCTCCATACCTTTTGTGTCTGTGTCCTATCTCTCTTAGAAGGAAGTCACTTGTAACCCGGTGTCATCTCCTGCGTGTCATATGCATCTGGCCAACAGATGGATTTAGGTCTCCGTGCAGGTCCTGCAGAGGTCCTGCAGGTGGGAGGACTGAAGATCGAGTACCACACACCTTATTTTATGTGTCCTTATTGCGATGCCATTTGTGTTTCCATACTGAGCTGACTGGGGGGGAAATGTTCCCTGGGATTCCTGGTAGATAAGATACTGACTTAGCAATTAGGGGATTGAAGAAAGGAAAACAGATTCCCCAGGCTCCAAATAATACAGCTTTGGGTCTCAGGCATTCAGCCTGGGCGCTGCAGGGCCCAAGTTTACAGAAGTCAACTTGCTGGAGAGCTTGACTTCTCCCCTCCCTCCCCTCTCCCTTCCTCCTCCCAGGGTTATTTATTGCAGGGACCCCAGAGCAAGCAGGAGGAGGCCCTGTGACCTCAGCACAGGCCCTGTTGACACCTGTCATCTCAGCCCCTGGCATCCTCACTGTTCCAGATGGGATGGTGAGTTATGTGGTCAGTCACACAGCTGGAGCTTCTTCACCTCTTGTGAAGGTCACAGCCTCACCCAAGCACACTTTCCTTTGAGCCTGTGCCGGCTTCTGCTCACTGAGCTCCCACTTGGACCTTGGATCAAGGGAGGAGGCCATGTGGGCTGGCAGTCTCCTCAAGGTCAGCAGGTCCCCAGCAGGGACTTCCTTCCCAGCTAGTTTTCTGCCCTCCTCCCAGAGTGTTCCCGCCCTCTGGGGCACTTCTGTCCTCTTGACCTTGTGAATTTGCAGCTTTTTCTCCTCATCAGTGAATGTGCATAAAAAAACCAAGTGTGAGATGACTCAATTCATGTTAAATCCATTTTTATATCAAAATTTGTGTTCTCTTCCATATATCTAAATTATTTGGCTTAATAAACACTTCTGTAACCAGAATTTAAAAAACCTAGTGTACGGGTGCAGAAGGGAATTTCAGGTGACAGGAGAGGTAGAGAGAATGGAAATGAATTTCTTTTTGTTATTCACATTAGCAGATGCATTACTTTTCTCAACCCTTTTTGTAGTTTCTTAAATTTCTTATTAGGAATTCAATAGGAAGGTAAATGATAGGGCCCTTTTTACTAGAATTTTTTTCTTCCCCTGCTGGGAAATGAGGGTAAGGCAGGACACCAGCAACCTGAGTTAACAGGAGCAAGAGAAGTTGCTTTAACCTTAACAGCCAGCGAGTCCTAAGGGCTGAGGCTGCCCTCATTGGTGTAATCTTAAAACAGGTCACATTACCTGTGACCAAAGTCAGCTGGCCCTTCTCCCAGCAGTTCTGCCTCAGGGCTAACATACTTGTGGAACAGTCAAATCTTGTTAGGCCTAATAGAGGTTCTGGAAGAAAACTTCAAACTTAACTGTACGTTGCACTTGGAATTCAACCTGAAAACAAACAAATTATAAAGCACCACTTTTTGTTGTTGCCCTTGCCTAGCGGTGACAGATTTGCTCCTCTTAGGATTCTAGTACTGCTCCAGGCTCTGCCTTCTGCTGGTCAGTAAGCACACGGAGGACGGGGCTGCGCCTGCTTCTGCTTGTGTGCTGGACATCGGATGTATCGTGGTGTATTTCTGGCAGTTCAGAAGAACCTGAAGTAATTGTCAAAGCAAAGTAGGTTAACTGAACAGCTTAGGCAAAACAGCTCTATGTTAAGTTACCAGCTGGGTTTCTAATGATTAAAACATCACAGTGTTAGTCTGTGAACGTATTATTTATATTATTATTTACTTTGTGCTTTGTGGCTTTAACTTCTACGGCAAGGGTTTTCCAACTCTTTCAAAGTGGGACTTAATTTTAGTGCCAGTGATTGATACAAAATTTCAGTGGCAAAGGTTCTACTTTTAGATGAATTTACCTAATTAATTACAGCAATATGTACATCTTTTATCTATATTTAAATATATAACAGTACACGCATTTGCAAGACACTTATTTGTCCATCAGGCTTTGCTTGCTACATATACGTTGTTAAGACCCCTGCTTGTCTCCCGTGTATTTTGTTTTGTTTTTGATTGTAAACTCCTTAAAATTAGGAACATGCCATTTAGGGGGAAAATCTCTAGGGCTTAAGAGAGCACCAGCTGTAAATACATCCTCCCTGAAAGCCAACTGATTAAAAACACCAATTCTGAGCTTCATGAGAGGACTGGCTGGTAGAAAGTTCTGCCAAATTCTTTGTTGTTATTAAAGATATGTCTTTCTAGTGAGTGTATGTCGAAATTAAATCCAAATGGAAATAACTTTTCAGGTCTTCAATTAAAAGTGGTTTCTGCATTCCCCTTGGTGGTAGAGGAGGTGGAGCGAGAAGCCACCAAATGCTCTTCTCCCCAAGCACAGCCTACTCTTCTCATCAGGACACTTTTCATAATTAATTAAATATTTTTTGGGAGGGTAACTGGGGTGGAAAAATAATTTTTACTTACATTGTAAGTACCCTCAGGTCAACGCTTCCTACTTTCAGATATAGATAAAAGATATGTAAATAATTTTATGTACTAGTCACCAAATATACTAGACAAAGAACCAACACAGTCGCCTTAGCTTCCTCAAAATGAACATGTACAGCTGGTCGATTGCTCTGAGCCGTTGCTAACTGCCTGTGATTAGGTGGGTACTTTGCACAGGACACCAGCTTGGAGACTTCCACTTATAATTTTCATCTGATCCAAGCACATGCACCTCAAGGTTTAACAGGCTGGGGATGGGGTTCCGACTATGGCCCATGGCACTTTTCCTGGCAGCCGTTGGCACCATACAGTTAGACACAGGACAGTCCTTCCCCCAAGAAGCTCCCCTTCGGGGGAGGGGACACTGCTGTGTATTTAGAGAATTCCTGTGCAGTGGGATAAGGATTTGGGGTGCTGTGGGAGTGCAGGATGAGGCATCTGATCCAGCAGTGGGGGTGTCACAGAAGGGGTTAGTCTCATCTGAGACTTTCAGGAGGAGTGTGAAGGTGGTCAGTGTGCGTGTGACCATGTGCATGTAGGGAGGTGAGGGGGTGTTTCAGGCACGTGGGGGCGCAGTGTGTGAGCGAGGGCGTGTGTTACCTGAGGGTGATTGGAATTCCTGGTGTGGGTGTGGGGAGAGGGTAATGAATGGGGAACTAGTGAGGCTGCAGAGGTAAGTAGACACCAGATCAGGAGAGACTTTGTGCCATGCCAGGGAGCCTGGGCTTCATTTGAAGAATTTTGGGGTAGTAAAATGGTGGAATGTATGTTTAATATTTTTTCTTTTATTGATTCTAGAGAGAGAGGAAGGGAGGGAGAAAGAGGGAAAGAAACATCGAGGTGAGAGAGTAACATCAATTTGTTGCCTTTTGCATGCGTCCTGACTGGGGACTGAACCTGCAACCCAGGCATGTGCCCTGCCCGGGAATTGAACCTGCGAACTTTTGGTTTACAGAACAATGCCCAGCCACAAATGAGCCACACCAGCCAGGGCCGGGGATATATGTTAGGGGAGTGGCTGAATGGGTCAGAGGGAGTCATGAACGAACAGCCATTAGGAGATTGCTGGAGTAACCCACACAAGGAAGGTGCCGGCCAGGGGGACAGGCAGGCGTGATGTGCCAGTTACATCATGGAGTCTGCAGAAGTGCCCGAGAGGACAGAGGGCCGGGAGGAACCCAGGTTCCTGGTTTGGCCATGAGGTGGATGGTTGTGGGGCCAGGTACTGTGCAGGGACCCACACAGTGGGGAGCAGGTTTTGGGGGGATAAGGATACGTGCAGGGTTAGATATTTAGGTGGAGATGGCTGTGCCATAGGCGTGTAGGTGCCCTGCTCTTCATGATGTCTTTTTTCTAGTGATGACTGTTTCTAGCTAGGCAGTCAAGACCCACCATTGGTGTCTCCCTACCCCGCCGACAAATTTTATATCTTCTAGGATACCTCCTCCTATTCTGATCCCCGTGGTCCTGGTATTTCCATACTAAGTACCTGTATCACAGAACTGACCACAAATGTATGTTGCTTTCCCAAACAGGCTGAGTTCAACAAAAGCCCTAGATTGTATTTTATATTCAAGCCACCCAGTGCAGGGCAAGTCTGTGCACACAGGAGTTTTAATATCACTAATTTATATGGCTTGTATATACTTGAAAACCTTTCTGTGCCTTATGTAATAATTAAAAATATATTTGTATAAAGGAAAAGAATTATAGCTTTATTTTTACAGAATATGATTGCGATCTGCATTGGACATCAGAATTTTTTATTTTCTTATTTGATAGAGGACGAAGGTGCTAGCATGTATGAAATGCTGGAGGTAATGATTAAACAAGATTTCTTTTAGCAGTGAACCTTGGTTGATTTGCTGGCAATCAGATCATTTGATACGGTAGTATTAGTTGTACCACAGTGGTTCATTTGATACAAATTAAGTTTCTAAACAGCTTTCCTGAGAAGCTACTTCTTAGGCAAAGCAAATCTTTCTTGGAGTAGGCCAGCATCGCAGAACCATATGTATGCCCGTGTGTGTGTGTAGCTTAGGATGGGGTGATGAGGGCCCCAGAGTAGAGGCTGAGTGAGCTCCCCCAGAGGCGCCTCTTGACAAGCTTTACAGGCGCAGACAGATGGATGCACTCCTTTTTGGTGTTAGGCAAACATGAGGATATGTTTTCTCTGTGCTTAGTCCTGTGCTGGTCCCTGAGGATGCCGAGATGAATGGCACATCTGGGCACCTGATTCGGTTTTGATTTATGAGAACGTGAGAAGGTAGAATCCTTTTATAATGCTACTTCTTTTTTGGCTATTGAATTATTCCCTTCCATTGGTTTGAGTTATGCTTTTTAATTAACTTCTGATGCATAGTTAATACATAATGAAATCATTAAAAGTTAAAAATTCTTCAGATTGTCTCATTTATATTAAAATATATGTTATAGTTTAAGACTTTTTTTGTTATGGCCCTTTTGGTCATTTTGGTTTGTCCTCTGTGTTGTGCTCAAGACATTAAAAACCAGTGCTACTGTAAATTAAAATGCCTTAACTCCCTTGAATCAATCAAACTTATGCTGCTTTTTCTTCCTTAAAGTTACAGTGTTACAGGCTATCGCTTCCCAAATCTTGTGAAGGAATAAATCAACCAGTCTGGCAGTTATTATAACTATAAAGATTCTAAGTAAAGCTTACAGTGTGGCACTACGGAACCCATTCATATTCCTTGTGTGGTGGTCTCTGAACATGTCCGTATTTTTGATTTAAGATCTTAATTCACTTTATATGCATTTTATAAGTATTGTGTATGTGTGTAGTATAGTTATGCTTATGTAAAAATAATATAAGCATTGCGTTATGTTTTTATTTTTTATGTTAGTGAAAAAGACATTTAAAGCATTTGATTTATAACCTAGTGTATTTACCCCTAAAACATTTTCATAGAGGATCCAGGCTAGTTCAAATGCTTCCTTCCTACGCAACACTGGTCTAAATGCTTGCCCAACTAAACCCCTTAATAGCACAAACATTGTGCCACACGATAGCCGCTCCCTGTGATCTGTGACTAACCCTGCAGACGCTGCAGAGAAAGGTCCCAGAGTCGGAACTGCGGACCCCCTGCCTGGAAGGGGTGACGTCACCTCCACTGGTGCATGCGCATGTGCGATGCCAGTGATGCAGAGATTTATCACCGTGCTCTTTTGTGTTCTGGGGTGCGTGGCGCCCGCTTTTCTCCTAGATAAACTAATGAGTAAAATTCGGTAATTATCACCAAGACTTGGTACAAATAGTAACCCTCCAGCTTACTATTTAATGTACCTGTTTGCTGTTTCAAAATGCTGCTTTATTTATCAACACTTTTTTATTACTGCTACACCCTGTGTTTTTTGCGAGGTCCTTTTTTTTTTTTTTTTTTTTTTTTTTTTTTTTTTTTTTTTTTTTTTTTTTTTTTTTTTTCAGTTTCTTTCACTTTCCCTTTGCCCATGTAGCACAGCTGACAGGTTCTCTGAAACGGATTAGGGGCACAGCTGGTCCTGAGGCTCGTCTTCTGAGAGGCGAGGCAGAGAAGGGGGCCAGACAGGTAACTCAGAACAAGGCACTGGTTCCTTTTGTTCAGCTCAGATGATCACAAATAACTATCATCATTACCAGTATCCGGAAGAAATTTGGGGTTAAAAAATTAACCCGTGTTTTAGTTCAAATTTTTTTAAAAATTCAGTTTCATTGTTTTACTCATTTGATTGATTTCATTTAAAATTTTTAAACCACAATGTGAAAAAAAACCAAAAACCCAAAAACTTGTGGAAAAACAGGCTACATAATAGCTTTTACTCATTGTGAACATATTTCCACGGTGCTTTTTTTCTTCTTAAATTAAAAAAATAAAAACCTTGGAGGTGTGGGTGTTGTTCCTTTTTTGAGGAAGTGACCAAGTGAGTGAGCCATTCCGGCCAGCAGTGACTCACTTCCAAAGGTATTTGTCAACAATAGCAATACAGCACCCTTTCTGCAGAGTCTCAGGATAAAAGTGAAACATCGATTTGACCAGAGAGGTATTAGATAGTTGAAGCTTCAGACCATTGATTCGGTTAAAAGATTTTCCATTGTTGAATGATAACTTGTAGAATATTTCCTCCTAGGGCAGAGAGGTTAATTTTCCTTCTTGTAAATCATATTATAGGAGTGGCCATCTGAACAGCACTGAGCTTATATTTCACAACCTAAAATAGAGAGCACTGAGGAACATTGGGGTGCTTTAGCGGGGGTGAGGGGTAAGAAGCGGGGGAGGTACGTTGGTTTGTTCGTTCGTCCCTTCATTTGGCCACCCCGTGTTTGTTGGCCATGCTGTGCCTGGCTCTGTCCTGGGTGTCCGGGACACACCAGGGAACGAAACAGCCATCTTCTGGCAAGCAGGCTGATTTACGGAAAGGGAAAGAAAAAACTACTTCTTTATGGGCAACATAATGCTTATCATTTTAAGAAATATGAACAGTTTGGGAGGAGTTTAAATTTTTTTTTGAGAGTGACGTGCTGCTAAACCAAATAGCAATTTAAAAGATGATTACAGAATCAATTTTGGGAAGTAATACCATTCTGAACTTGGAGTTGAGACTTTTTAAATGAATATATTAAAACCTAAATACTCAAATTTAGTTGTTCTAGGAAAAGACATTATTTGTGTTGATTCGAAACCAGAAAGAGGGAAGGAAATCATTAAGCATCATCTGCATTTATATTAACAATGATAAGATTTGACTTATAACCCAAACCCGTTTCCCCAAATGGTATTCAACAAATAGTAATCTCAGGATCTGAGAGTAAGAGCAGATGTCATTATGTGAACATTCTGATCCAGTTCCTTGTAGATTTGCTTTGAAAGAGCACCTGGTGCCCTTTTAGGCACCAGCGGATGGTCCTGGGCTGCCTGCGATCTGGGCTGTGTTCTCTCTGTCCCGAGGCTGGCATTTCATCAAAATTCACTTTGGCTTCTTTGTCTCAGGTAGCAAAATGTACTCTAAATTGTAACAAGAACCCCGTCTGTCTTTCTGCACACTTCAGTATAAGCTCTATGTAATTTAAAAAGTATATACGATAATTCAAGAAATGAGTACAACTAAATGTCCTGAGCTTGGCCATTTACCTCTTTCTAGTTGCTCTTTTTCTGCCCCTTCACTTCTAATTTTTTTTTAAAGATTTTATTTATTTTATTTTTAGACAGAGGGGAGGGGAGAGAGAAAGAGAGGGAAAGAAATATCAATGTGTGGTCGCCTCACGCACGCCCCCCTTGCTGGGGATCTGGCCCGGAACCCAGCCATGTGCCCTGACTGGGGAATCGAACCGGTGACCCTTTTATTTGCAGGCCGATGCTCAGTCCACTGAGCTACACCAACCAGGGCAACTCTTCTGATTTTTTAACAAAAGCCTCTTCATGGTACCCCCTTCCACCTATCTTTGGCACAAACTCCCGTAGTGACAATAAGTAAAACTGCTGTCGACTCCCGGTCTGTGGCACACGGATGTAGGCTGTGATCTCAGAAGTATCACTCCAAGGTGGCATTTGCTCTTCCTTTCCCTCTCCATGGGTGTGCGAGGAGAGGTGTGTGCTTCCTGGGCCAGTCACTGGGCATATCCCTTTGTTCCAAAAGTTTAGGAACCACACAGCTAGATCCTTTAACACAAGAGGAAAGAAGACAGTAGGGGTTATCTGTAGTGTAATCTAGAATCAGTGGAATAGCACAGAAGCCATTTCTTTGTAATTTTTTTTTTTTTATAGTCGCACACTCGGTTTTCATAAATAGCTCTTCAGGGTTTGGAACAGAACCTGCCTTTTTGATCTGAGCATATTTCATGCCTGAGTTCTTCCTGCTTTTAATTGGAAGTTACATGATGTATTTAACCTAGCTGTAGTATGTATACATACTTCCTCAGTCTCGCTTATTGGGCGTGCTTTTAAAATGGAAGTGAAATTAAAAATAATGCTTAAGTGACCTCCGTAATAGACACAAACTCAATTTCTTTGTGTGGTTAGTTTTATATTTCTGCTTTCCCCCCGTTTTCTTTTTTGTTTAGGAAGTTTTAATTGACCATTTTAATAACATTAACATTTCTTTTCCTGTGACATAGTCAACAAAAGCATTGTGGTAAAACTGTTTAGAATTTATATTCTAGTCAGTGTTTGGACATGTACATATATCACAGTCCAAGTACAACCCATTTCAATACCAGTTTAGCCACCGACTTATACACCTTTTCTCCTCTAGAAAGACTCTGAGTCTTTTTCGGGAAGAAATTCAGGAGCTTACAGACTAATGTTGCCACAGTTTTAAGAAACTGAAGATACATGGGAATGAGTTTGTGGCTTATGTAGGACATCAAAAATTGCAATTTTCATTGTTAAGTTTTGTTTTCTTCCCCTTCTTTTCACATCAGTACGATACTCTTCCTGTAGGGTGGCCGGGAACACGGCTGCTGTAACTTCCGTCATTCGCTCCATCGAGGGTATTGATATGTAAGTGTGGTTCAGAGAGTCAGCCGGAATGGTCAGGCATACTCATGATTTTTAGAAGTCACACAGTCCTCTTCTGAGTCACCAGCTTGGGGGCTAGAATATTCTCCCTGTGGAAGGTTCTGTGAAAGGAAGGCAGACGCACAGGCGAGGCTCCTGTGTCTGGAGCCTGGAGCCCAGGACTGCAGTTCGTGGTGGCCTTCTCAGAGGGCTTTGCTGTGTCCTGGCTAGGACATCTGTGGGCATGGGCTGGGTGAGAATGGAAAGAAGCATGTCTTCTCTTATCTGGTAGCAACAGAAGGGAGATCCTTTTCAAATCCCTGTAGATTGGGATCTGCAGGTAAGGCTTACTCCGTTCTAGTATTTCTGTCATTTGGTCTGCTTCCACAGTCGCCGAGGTCCCCTAGCACTTCGTGCTGCTTATGGATCTTGTCATACTATGTATGCCTTTTTCTACGAGTATGTAAAGCTTGTCTCCTTGAGACCTGATGTGGCACCAAACTTCTCTTTGCATTTGCCCTGCCGCCACTTGTGTCCATCTCAGATGGAATCGGATGTAATCAATCTTGTAGACACAATCAGTGAATTACCCAATGACTGGCAATGGATTGCTGAGACTAGATTACATCCATTCAAGGGTTTTGAAGGAACCTTAAGGATGAAATTGCAGACCTTTTGGCTCTTGTTTTGCCTTTTATAAATAGACACTGTTTTACAAGCTTGGTAGGTTGCCAGCACAGAGCATGGTGTGCTGGAAAGCAAAAGGGCCTGGTGACCCAGAGGCGCAGGTTGTGTCGAGCCCTGTCATGACCAGCTAGGTAGCCCCACTAGACCTCCTGGACCTCAGGCTCCAAGTCAAGATGTGCTTGCTGCCGTCCTTGTGCAAAGTCTCTGGTGATTGTCGGTGTCATTGTTAATCCTGATATACCAAACAGAAAAGATTTACTTTAAAACAATCACACCACACCGTTACTTTAGTCATTCTTTGCTTCTGTGAATGGTGATGTTGGAGAGATTGGCTTCTGTTATAGTTCTCCCGGAGGTCCGCTTGCTTGCAGGCTGCTCTCTGGCTGGACTTGAGCTACACACCCTCTCTCTTCTGCTGAGGGCAACAGTTCGAACCGTGGTCACATCTTTTATCCTTAGTTTAGACCTTAGGCTGTTTGGAGCGTGCCCCGTCCATGTGAGGCTCAGGAGACAGCCAGAGACTTAGTCCCAGTTTATACTCCGATTGTGGGGCTCCCCTTTCCCCTTTCCACGACTTCTCCTCCCAGTTTTAGCTGTGGAGGTGGGTTCTGATTCTTGTGTTAGCAGCTCCATGCGGATTAGACTGGGCTCTGCCCTCTGGCTTAAAGCCCTAGCAGGGGAAGTACACCCAACGTCATTTCCTTTTCCCAAGTGCCTCTCCCTGCTTTTGGTCACTCCCCAGCGCCTCAAGATAGTTGTGTTTGTAGATTTCATGCGTGGCAGGGCCAGTCCAATAGGAACCACACAGACAGTCCTTAAGCGGGAGCTCCATTTGTTTACTTTCTGATTCCAGGTCTACGCGTTTGCATTGGTTGTGTTACCTACCAAGCTTACATTCGGGATGTTTTCGCGTACTATTTCAGCAAGAATAAACAGGAAAATAGGGATAGGGCAGACTTATTTTTTTCAAGGGTGTGCTCTGCCAGTAACCATAGTGACTAGTTTTGATGAGCATGGCCAGCATCCCCGAACCTAGATGACCCCTGTTAGAGACCTCCAAGACAAATATCCTGAGGCGTGATCATGAGTATGAACGTTTTTGACCTCAAACTCCCACGTGGGCATTCACCCTGGTGAGCTGGCTGGACATGTTTGGGCTGCAAGAATTCATTTTGCTTAGATGGATGTCGGCTTGGCCCAACATGCCTGCCGCATGCTTCTTTTCCACAAGATTTCCACTTGGCCCTCTAAGGTATTGCAGGGTGTGGGGAGAGTTGGTTTGCAGTAAGAAGAGGGCCTTGGCCACCCTCGGACGCAGGTGGCACTGGGCCATCTTACCACATTAGCCAGTGACATTCCTCCAGGGGGGCATGACCCAGAAAGCCTAGAAGGACAGAGCCAACAGGGAACTGTGGCCAGTTCCCAGCTATTTATAATCTCTTCTCTCCTCCTTGCCACTGTTTATTTTTAAAGACTGAAGTCTGGTTGGATGAGGCTTTGGGCTCCCCCTAGAGGTTTTAGTGTGCCACAGGTCGCAGTTTTTAAAAAACAGTATTGCTGCTTTATCTGCCACTATTTACATTCATCATTACAAGACTGAAATGACATAAACTGACTTTATATCCTGTCTTTTTGGGAATGGATTTTGATCATTAGAAATGGCCCAGAGCCTGCTTGGTACAGTAGCCTCTGGGTCTGTGGGCAGATTATCGCTTGACAATAAAATAGACAATAACTGTGATGAGACTTTTCTTTATAGAATTCAAATGTTTTCAAATGATGATACTTCTAGATTTAATAGGTGTGAAGAAAGTTGCTGTGTTGGCATTGGATAGAATGGTTAAGAAATTAAATGTCCCTCAAGCAACCTAGTAATTTTATTTTCTTCTGTATTTCAGGGTTTCGAAAAAACGATGAAATGAAAGCTATGGATGTTTTGCCAATTTTAAAGGAAAAAGTTGCATACCTTTCAGGTAAAGTTTAACTTTCTAATCTGCTTTATTTATCCTCTGACTGCTTCTGATACAGCATCAGAGTCTGAAATACTAACCTAGTTCACCTGCCCCAGCCACAGAAACATGGGTATTTTGGTGGATTTTTACATGCTTTATTCTTGTAGCATTTTCCTGAGAAATTAGTGCCTAAAGTGTTTTCTTCTAGCTGGCAGGCACATTGTAAATCAGATAACACCGGGGACTGAAATGTTTGTGTCTGTCATTCTGCAAACATGTGGCTCTTTTGCCCCAATCAGTTAGGTAAAACAACTGATTTTTTAAAAGTCTGTCATCTCTGCAAAAGTGGTGGGAATGTGACTGTATGTTGATGTGTCCTGAATTTTTTGCCTTGGTTTCTTGTACTCTGTAGCTACCTGTCGCCTTCTTTCTGGGAGATGAGGAAGCTCATGTATCCATGGCCTCTCTGCTCCTGGAGATCCTACAACCCTTGTCATGCACCCCGAAAGCCCTGGTGATCTTTACCAGCTGGCTCCTCCACTTACCTGTAGAACCTCGTCCTTGGGGCACTTGGCCTCCTGCAGCATGGTGACAGTCTGCACTAGTCCTCCAGGCTTTGGGGCACTTGAGTGCCCTCCCTTCTGCATGTAGAGGGTCTGATTTAGGGCTTTTTGGGTATTGTCTCCGTGGGGGCTCCCTCCTACATGAACAGAACAGCTATTGGGTATTACACCTTTTTGGCACCAGTTTACAAAACAAAGGTTCGCAAGATTTTTCTGCTCTGTTTTACAAGAAAGTAAATCTGGAGATGATCACATGCTTTTAGACAGTCTTTCTGGATGTTTGCCTTGATTACTGTTTATCTTTCTCAAACAGGCCTACAATGCTGATCTGAGGTCTCCTCTCGAACACATTTTATTTTAAATTTGTAACCCTGCTGACTGCTTTTATGTGGTTTGTGTGTCCTTTGGTCTGTGGACCTCGCATGTGTTTAGGCTGTAACTTCCTATGGTGTTTTCATTACTCTTACCTCGCTTTCGGTGTAGCAGTATTTCTTGGCCCCTATCAGACACTGTTTGATGGTTTTGCTGAAGTAAATCTAATGCATGGTACATTTGGAAGGTTAACAAAAGATTATACAAAGTTCATGAAAACAAGAAAGTGCTTTAGATTGATGGGGACACATGGTTAAAAAATGAAAAAGCAAAAACAACTCTTGGCTTGTAATTCACTTTGTTAAAAGTAACCTTTGCTGTTTTTCTAATCATTTACAAACTGCATAAAAGGGGCTCATGCCAGTTTTGTGAACACCCGACTTTGTAGTTTACAGATGGATTTTTTGGTCAATAGAATGAAAAGACTCTACTGATAAATATTAGAGGAATCAGTGAGAAAGGCTTAAAGAAACCTGATTGCCGTATGTTCGTCAGTTTTTTATTTTAAAGTTTGGGTTTGTGATGAGAGCACGTGTTCCCTCTGTCACTTCTTTTGTTCCTAAACCTCTAGTTATTGCTCTGTCTTTTTTTGTCAAGCCCGTGGAGATAGACATGTAAAACTGCAAGGTTAAGATAGTTGATTTTTATTTGTATTCATTACTGTATTAGGCGTTTAATACAGAATACATTATCAGATGGCATTTTTATCTAAGTTTGTCAAAACTAAAACTCTTTCCGTTGTAATGAATTGAAGAAATGAAACCATTTTTTGGAGTTGTATCGTGAATCTTTGCTAAAACCTTAAAATCTGCAGGGATAAAGCTGGGTATCTTCAGTGGGGAGAGAAGTTTTGCATTGCAAGAAATTAATATGGACCTGTGTTAAAATATGAGAGTTGGTAGGACTGGTGTTAACGAGGTGCCGTTAGTAGGTGCCACCACAATTTTATAGTCTCGTACTTTCTAATTCATGACCAGAATTGGCAAGCTGCATTAGCATGAGATGGCTGCAGACTGCTTTAGGCTTACCGTTATCTCATTCAGTACGGGGAAAGGAAAAAACCATAAAATTAAAAACAAATGATTATTTGTGTGGCGAAGTATTTGGGGGGAAAAGCTACAAAGAATGAGTTAACTTTTAAAACATTTCACCTGTGAACCCATTTTTTTCTTTCTTATTGAGAAATAATTCACATAACATAAAATCCACCTTTTTTATAGTATATGATTCAGTGAATGTTAGTATTATTTACCAGGTTGTGCGACTGTCATCCCAGTCTAATTCCGGAACATTTCTACAAACCCCCAAAGAACCCCATGTCCACTTCCTCATTTCCACACCCCCTAGCGCTGATAATTACTTATCTTTCTGCTGTGCTGAGACCCCCTTTTAAAAAATATATATATTAGGGGATATTATGGCACCTTTGTAAAAGCTCTCCCCGTGAGTGACTTTTAGTAAATTCAATCCAAGTGGAAGCGCCAGGGCTTCCCAAAAAGTAGGCCAAGGGGCCAGGGATTCTGTGAGTTACTTACTATGTCATTATCTATAAAACTGGGGGGGATCCCTTAAACATGAATGTTTCCGATCCCCAGTCTCATCTCCGGGTACTCTGAAACATAATCCTCGTTGCACCTAAGTAAGAGAGCAAAATACTACTTTCTCTATTCAAAGACTAATATTAAATGAGGTTAGATGATATACCTGAAGTCATGCTTGAAATCAGAAGGAGGGCACTAAAAGGAGTGTCCTGTGTTTTCTGCTTAATAGTTTGTGTAGTTTATGTTTATTATTTATACACAATGTATTGTATATATTTATATTATATATAATTAATGTAGTGTAGATACTATGTATTTAATGTCATGTGTGTGTATGCACATATATACTCATCTATATCTATTCTATATGACATCCTATGTATAATTCCAACCATAGCGTGTGGTTCCTATGTCACCAGGGTTTGGGCCTTAAAAGGACTCAGAGAGAACTACCAGAATTAAGAACCGCCCCCACCCCCTTTTTTTTAAATCATGAAACATTTCAACAGCCTGCACAGGAGAGCATAGTGGGATGAATTTCCGTGAACCCATGAAGCGCGTCCATGGTCTCACGTCATCTGTGTTCCTGTTCACTTCCCCTCTCCCTTCACTATGGGTAATTTTAAAGTAGACTACAGATATTATATCATTTTATTTATAAATATTTAGTTTTCTAAAAGATAAGCTTAAAAACCCACAATTCTATTAACAGATCTAAAAATAGGTAGTGATTTTTAAATATCAAAAAGTCAGTATTCAAATTTCCTTGCTTGTTGTATAATGTGTTTTTTAGGACACATATTGCAGTTAGCTGATATGTCTGATGTCTTATTTAATTCGTAGGTTCTTTCTCCTTATTATTATTTTTGTCTAACCCCCTTATGTTTATTAGGCGAGGAAACCAGGTGTTTTCCTGTAGATTTTCCTACATTTTATTAGATTTTGCTGGTTGCATCCCTGGGTGGTCATTTAACATGTTCCCCTTTCCCTGTATTTCTTGTAAACTAGGAACTAAATCCTGATGCTTGATTAGACTTAGCTTAGGTTTTGTAGGAAAGGAGGCAAAAATCCTTCAGGGATGGTATTGGGTAGTTCCCCTGGGGTTTTTATTGGGAGAGTCTGGTTAAGCATTTATTGATCATTGCTAAGATCTAGTATTTTACTAGGGTTGCAAAATGCTGGCATTCTAATTATATCCTTTCTTCTTCGTTTATCAACTTGGATATTGCATAGAGAGAAGTGTCCCTCAGTCTCTTGACTCCCCTGAGAGTACAGTTCATACAGGAAAAGCAGTGTAGGTGATTGCTTCTTGTCCTTTACCAGTGTTCTGATTAATGAAAAATGACCATTAGACATTTTAGACTAATTAAAAAAATGTTGAAGGTTTTTAAAATATCATTTTGAGCTCACAATTTTAAATATATTTGATGTGTTTTAATTCACGGTACACACCTTTTTCTTCTAATGAAGTAAACATTTTCCCATCTTTGGACAGTGTGAACCTCTCTAGATTAGCTCCTGCACCCATGTACCAGTCACACACCTTCTCTCTTTGCTGTTGTGACCACGTGTTTCTTGCCCACCTTGTCTTGCCCTGCTCTACATGTGCAGTCAGCCATTTTTCTAAAGCCCCCTGGACCCTTTGTGGGGAGTGGAGCCGGGTGCTAGGGAACCTCACTGCTCCTGGTGGGGTCGTTGTGTCTGTGTCGCTTCAGTGGACACATCTAGGAGATACACATGCGCGCGCATATACACACATTCTCAATGAGTTAAGACATCATAACTCCATATTAAAATTTCCAGCTTACATTTAAGATTACAGATATTTTATTTTTCTTTGCTTATGTACTTACATCTGCTTTCCTTATGCTAAAAATCTTAGTTCCTACCCTCATCAACATAATTGCTTATTTACGCTGTAATATTGATGTTACTGCCACAGTGTGACTTCTGTTGTTTTGTTGTCCCAGGAGCATATGCCACCAGCAATGGACTGTCCTATTTCTGTGTTTTAAAGTCACGTAAAATGGTTCCTCTCTGTGGATTAAGTCTCTTCCAACTTGCAGTTTAGGGGCACTTGTTTCATTTTGCTTTATGTTTTTAAGGCTTTAAAAAAATAACAGCCACCTAATCTGACTTCAATATTAAGTACAATGTACACATCACTCTAAGGTTAAAAACTAAAATAAGTTAAAGATAAGATGTAGTTAAATCTAGTTTCTCTCTTTACCTCTTTCACCCTGTACCATCCCGCCCCATAGGAAACATTTTATCTTCTGTTTTATTTAGGTTTTGGTTTATTTCCTATACTTTAAAAATAAGAACATTCTATCCATCCATCCATCATCTAGTCTCACCCACCCTCCCCTTAGAGAAGCAGGAGTTTTGATGCACCATTTTCTGTGTCTCACTTGTTTCACTTTGAACAGTGTTCTAGAAAGTAGTACTTACAGAGAGTCCTCACGTCATTTACAGTTGTATGGAACTGTACTGTGTGTATGTACACCACAGTTTATTCAGTCGCCTGCGTATGGGTGGACATTGGGTAACTTTTTTAGATTAGCTTTTTGGGGGCAAGGTGGACATTCACCTTTACAAGTGGAGGTATTAATAGGAAGATGTGATTTGATTGACCAGAGGTTTGCTTTTAGTATTGTGACTGCTGACCTTAATTCCTCCTGCTCCAGTTTTGCAGAGTTTTGTATTTCATGGAAAGGGCAGGGTGTATCTCCCGTCTATTTCGTATATTCTTGTTAGCGCCTAGTATAGTGAGTCCTTAGTGGCTGGCTGGAAGGCCAAGTACTGGCAGAGGCCTTCCCAGAAGTCTAGAGACCCCTTAGAGTCCTCATTAGAAATTGTCTGTAAGCCAGTTTCTGGTTCTCAGGACTAGGCAGGAAGAGGTGGACCTGTGAAGGTGTGGGGCTGGTGAGCTTTCGGCTTTGGCCGCTGCTGCGGCAGGGGCCCGGTGGACAGACACCCTTTTAACAGAGCTTCGTTGCCTAATAGACTGAGATTGTAGTCATACTTTTTCTTTTATAAACCATGTCTTTTCAGAGCTTTTCGCGGTCCTGAGTTAGACTGTTCCTCAGGGGGCATAAATAATAGTTTTCAATGGTGTTCTAATCCAGAAAGTCAAATTAGGCCCATACGGAGGAAAATTCAGTTGGTTCATTAAAATTTACATTGTACTTCTCGAACTAAGTATGTCTTTCAAGAGAAGTTCATTCTCATTGGGTGAAAGGTGAGTTCTTAATTTATTTAAAGATAAAGGGGCAACTCTGAATATAGCTGCCTCTGGTCATTCTGGGCCATACTGCTCAGGAGACTAAGTCCCCTAGAGTATTTTTGCCTTTTAGAAGAGGGGAAAAAGAGTGTCACTGGGTTTAGGGTCGTAATCATCACAAAGACATTTGTAGCTATAATGTGGGACCTTTTTAGGCTTCTTTCTGATATTAAAATAAACCTCAGTTTATTTGGCATCTGTATTTCCTCTTATAAAAATATTCAGGTATTTCCTTTTTTAACTTCCTGATACATGACGGTAGTTATAGTCATATCTCTGTACTCGTCAACTTAAGACCTTGTCGAACCTGGTATTTTGACCAGAAAAAAAATATTTCAGCACTCAGCACTTGCTGGGGACTCATCGTACTTGCTAGAACTCGTATGAGTCACGATGCTGCCCTGCAAGAGAAAAGGCTTGATCACTCGTTACTCATCGGTTTTGCAGTTCTGGAACGAATTAACGATGAGTGCCGAGGTACCACTGTATTTTTAATTAACTTTGTGTGGAATATAGAAGGAGAACCCATTCATACAGCAGACATTTACTGAGCACCTTTGATGTGCTTGTCCGTCTCTCACTAGGCACTACGAGTATATACTGATATCAGTGAATGAGCAAGATGCCTGCCTCCATAGGCTTCCCTTCGTGTTGGGGAAACAGACAAAAAAATGTGTAAGTTATATAGTTGACTAGATGGTGATAATGGGGAAATAATGGGGAGAGGAAGAGCAGAGAGGATGTAGTTTTTCTAAGAGCTGAAAATAAAACAGTGTCTTTTCTGTTTTCTTTTGTTATTTGACTAACACACATTTGGATAGGCAGATAATCCCTCATGAGATGTCGAGTTTTGATTACGGACATGGAGAGGTCCAGAGACTGTAAAACCCTCCTGCATGGATATCCTGTGACGTTGGTAGGTGCAGGAAATGGATTTCCTGCCCTTTTCTTTTTATTGTCCACACTAAGGTGGCTGAGTTTCCTGTCTATGAAATGGGACTGACATCTGTCCCACCTGCCTCACCATGAGGTTGCGGGTTGACATCAGACACATATTAGTATATCTAGTAGATGATGGTTTTACAAGCTACAGCATTATTATAATTATTATATTTATTAGTTTAGGAATGAGAACTTTGAGGTTGTAACTTTTCTGCTTCATAACCCAGACAGTATTTTCAATTGGGTACCTTCTGTGATATTTGCAAACAAGTTAAGTCTTGGTGCCTATAATCTAAACAGACATCTGTGGCATTACTTTTAAGCTCCTTGTGGCTCAGATACCATATAGCACTGAACTAATACCACATTTCATTAATTCTAATATATTTATTTTTAACCTCACTGGGAAGGGTCAGCAGATGGGTGGTTTTGGCACCTACCCATCAGTAACTGTGACACACCACAGATTGGAAGATACACCCTGGCGCAGGGAGGATAGCAAGTGAAAACAAAATTTTAAATTAGTTAAATAGGGACTATGCAATTTTTATTTAAATATTTAAAATCAGAAGTGATTTTTGATGAAGTTCTCAAACTACTCTAGAGAGTTTTCTGAAGCTCCATTCTGGGAAAAAGAAAAAGACAAATTGAATTTTTTCCCTCTATTTTGAAATTCAAGTTTAGGTTCAAATACACTTTTTTTAGGACATGAATGGAAGCCCATTTGGGGGGTTGGGCTTGGTGGTAAGTCTCAGGGGACCCCTTGCCAGTGCTGCCAGGTTGGGGAAAATCTTGGCTGAAGGGTGAAGCAGTACAATGAAAGCAGTCAGTACCTCTGCACACACTTACAGTTAGTCCTCACTTCCGGAGTGAGCACAGTGGTCATGTGCCGTGTGTACACATGTTGACTCCACACGTGACTCTCTTTGATGGGCAGGTTTTAGATTTTGCTTTTCACACCATGGTAGACCCTGCCTTGCTTACATTGGGAGATATGATGATTCCCAGGGGGTGGACAGTTGAACATGGGCCCTTGGCATTTCATCTCTCTACAAAGGCAAGTATTCTGTTGCATTTAAAGAATTCAGAATGGGCCCTGGCTCGTGTGGCTCAGTGGATTGAGTACTAGTCTGTGAACCAGAAGGTTGCTGGTTTGATTCCCAGCCAGGGCACATGACTGGGTTGTGGGTCAGGTCCCCAGTTGAGTGCATGCGAGAGACAACTAATTGATGTTTCTCTTGCACATCGATGTTTCTCTCCCCCTCCTCTTTCTTCCCCCTCTTCCCCTCTTCCTAAAAATAAATAAATAAAATCTTAAAAAAATAAAAAATTCAGAATGGTAGTTCAGGAAAATGTTTGTTGTGATTCTCTTTACCAAGAGGGGAACTGTTTTAATTTAAATACCATACTGTATTTTTAAAAACTCAAGTTTCTGTAATATGTGTTGAGCTATAATATTTTCGATTAAGAATATTGATTCCTTTTTGAAAAGAATGAAAGATGTTGGGGAATAAAAATAATTAAAATTATTTCCTGTCTTATATTGAAGATGAGAGGCATTCCAGAAAACCAGAGCCATTGACACTGCCCTAAAGGTGCTGTCTGATGCTTTAGGTGATTACTTGCTAATGACATTCTGTTCATTCTAACAGTACTGCTCCTCACTTTTAGTACTACTTTTCATTCATAAAATAGACCTAGGAACTCATCGTTTAGTTGTCCTTATGACGTTTTTACTACTTTAGAAAGAACTCGGGCCATTAGTTTGAAAAATTACTTAAGTTCTTGTCAGGGCAAAGGACCCAGCTGTAACCAGGCTGGCAGAGGCCTTTTGTCGTTATTTAAGTTCTTTGACCTTCAGTATCTTTAATTATACAGCTGCAGTGATAAAACCTCTTAACAGGCTCATTGTTGTGATCAAGTCAGAACGTGTGTGTCAACCACTGGGTACAATGCGTAGCATGTGTTGCTAGCTATGATTTAGCGCTATTCCCATTTAGTACCAAAATTATTGGATTTATATATAATTTAACACTTTTCTAGACTGTAACGGAACAGTACATGTGAATCATTTTAAATGTTCAGAATTAAGTTTATTCCTGTTTAGAGAGAGTGTTAATCATCCCAGAAATTGTAAATACCTGTATTTGTAAAATGTATTTTTAAAATAACATCTGCTGAATACCTTTGTGGACTTTTTAAAAGGAAAGAATCTGGTTTTCTGTTGTTGTTAGTCGCTTGCTTTTTAATTTTACCTATGCTGATGAGATAAGCAATTAAGATGAGAAAATAATTGAGAGTTGTATATTGTGACTTGAGTTTTGATATCTTAGTGCTGTACCTCTGAAGAGGGATGACCAGAGTAATAAAATCAAATGAAGGGTCCACTTGGGAAGGCTCAGTATTTTTTCTGTGTTTTCTTTACTGAAAACCCTTGTGGAAGTAATAAAATATATGCGACAGTTTCACGAAAAAATGGTCAGTGGTACTAGCAAACTTCATTAGAATTGTGTCTGTGTTAATGTATCTGTACATCTATCAAAGGCCAGTCATCTGAGATTTGTACTTAGTATGTGATACAACTTTTCTTAACTAATTTAGTTCTGCCTTACAGTTCTTGCATGCAACGCTCCCCACCCCCACCCCCCCACCGCTGTCCCCTCCCTGCCCCATGCCTTTTTTTGTGTATGTAGCTTTGTATGAGAGATTGTTGACCATTGGGGTTGGATACTGCCCTTGAGAGAGGAGGCTGCCAGATTATATAAAGTTCTCATCAGCGTGAAGTTTGAAAGAACATTCCTGTCTTTTTCCCTTTCAAGACCAGTTTGGGCAGTAGCAAAGAGAGAGCTTAGAATGCAGAGTAGGGCAGGAGGAGAGGAAAAATGGGGAGGAGAATAAGAATGGGGCGGTAGGGGAGGGGATTGATGGTTTTAAAGTGAGTGAGCACATGTATGTGAAAACTTTTCTCTCCAAACGTAAAACTGAAGAAAGGAGGAAACACATTGGAAGAAAAGGACAAGGCCTTCTGTAATATCTTCTAGGTGGTGTGCAGAACAACTCTTTTTCTCAGGGAGGGGGTGAGCTAGCCTGGCCCTGTCCCGCTGAAACAAGGACTATGGCCTTTCACACAGTCTGTTCTGGCCATGCAGCTGATAGAGGTACATTTTCGTGTGAGTGCATGGGTGATGCCATCAGACTTAGTGGCACGTTAGTGTCTTGTTTTCCCTTGTTTTTGTCTTAAGTGTGCTCCAAATGTTTGTTTTTCAGGTGGCAGAGATAAACGTGGAGGTCCCATTTTAACCTTTCCAGCTCGCAGCAATCATGACAGAATACGACAGGAGGATCTCAGGAGACTCATTTCCTACCTAGCCTGTATCCCTAGGTAAGTTTTGGGTGGCTTGGGGCTTCTCACTGTTTTCACTGTTCTAAGGTGTGGCACTGCGCTCTCTAGAAAACAGCTAAACCCAACCTCAATTCCAAGCAGGCAACGTAGTACAAAATTGAAGTCATGATCTTTCTTTTCATTTCCACTTTGTGACCATTCCATCATGCTTACAGCACTTGTGGGTGCAGGGACAAGGAGGTTCGTGTTTTGAGTGAAGAGCTTTGTGTGGGACAGTGGGTTGGGATGCCCACAGGTGGGGTGTTGGAACGGGGTGCCTGAGGCAGAAGTGAAGGAGAGTGGTTGATGTTTCTAATCCCAGATATGTGCCCGGGAAGCCGGAAAGAGAGTGCTGTTTGTAACACTGCACTTTTGTCTTCCTGCTGAGCTGTGGTTCCTTACAAGTGTCTTGTTGGTTTGTAGCATGATGCTTGTGGGGCATTAAAAATCCTTCCCAAGTAATATGACAGGACATCAAGTTTGGGAACCCGCATCCAATCTAAGAGACCATTAGTGGTAGTCAGGGAGGTTTTCAGTGTTGGTACTAGAGAACAGCAAGACTAGGCAAAGCTTTATTTCTTGGGGAGCCTTGGGGTGAGGAACGATGAATGGGGATCGGCCTGTGTGTGTACTTGAGGAATTTAGAATCTTTGTTTCTGCTCCAGTTGAGGTTTTACTTACAGTGCTGGTAACTGACAACTAGGGAGAAATTCCCCCCTACATTAATATCCCTGTTTAATTGTTCAGATTACTTTTTGGAAAATAGAATTCTACTATGATATCATCCAAGGATATAGCCACACCTGAAACAAGAGATTGTTGTATGCTGAGGGTTGGAGGGTGCTTCCCTCTGAAGAAAAGGAAATCTCTATTCCAGAAAGGCATATGCTAAAGGAGGGCATTTCCTAAGTGACTAAATTAGGACATTAAAACAAACAAACAAATAAACAACAAAAAAAAACCCCTCAGTCATAATAGAGGCTAGAGTAGATAGTAACTTTAAGGAACACGTTTAAGCAAGAGAGTCGTTAATAAAAGATGATCAATGGCAACATCATAGGTTCTGCAAGTTGAGGTAAATGTACTACATCCTCCCCAGCACAGGGTTTGTGACACCAGGCAGGGATGACAGCTGAGCCCATTTGTAATCCATCCTTGCTGTAGCTGATGAAGCAGACTGTATGGCCTGATGCAGAGGTGGCTGGGTTTTCTTTGTTGGAATCCTTTATGGGAGAACTATCACTTGGTATCATCAGTGACAAAGGGGTAGCGCCTCACATACACATACAGAAAATGTTTCCCCTTTCTTCTCATGCTGGTGTTTCCTTGGACTGCTGAACTGTTGGACATCCAAGAGTTGGAAAGAGTTTTAGAAGTTATGTATGACTCACTATCACTTCTAAGTAACAATGCAGTTGACAGCTGCTACTTACTGAGTTCTTAGGTGCCAAATACTAATGGTGGAAAACGAAGTAGAGCGATACAAAGGACAATGTCAAAAAAATTCTTACCTAGCAAAATGGTAGTTGTCATATAGTTTAATGAAAAACAAGTTGAATTTGATATCATCCAGGTGATTTTTAAAATTACGTAATTGAATTGCTGTATGTAACTTTGGCATCTTGCTTTCTAGATTTGAAACCTGTTTTGATTGCAAATGTAAAATGTTACTTTTCATTTCACATTCACATTAAGTTCTGGTGGTTTGGAGCTTCTCATTGTTTTCACTATTCGAAGATGTGGCACTGTGCTGTCTAGGAAACAGCTAATTCCCAACCTGAATTCTAAGCAAAGTAGTATAAATATTATTAAAAAATTGATTCAGGTATATTTTGGATCACCTGGATGACCCACTTAAACACACACACACATGCACATACACGCACAACTTTGTCAGTGGGAAACTGTGAGCAGACACAAAGTAGACAGAATAGCGTAGTGAACATCACATACCTGTCATGTAGCTTCAACAGCTACCAAGTTTTGCCAGTCTTGTTTTTCTTTAATTTTCCCCATGGAATATTTTGTAACAAACCCCAAACATTCCGTTCTTTCTCTCATGAACACTTAAATGCATAGGGTGACCCTCCAACTACCAAGCACAGTCACTTCGTTTCATTGCCTAGATTTGCTTTTGTATTTATAGTTCCAAGTGACAAGAAATGCCATTTGCTTGTCCTTGGTTAATGAGCAGATAGACAGGTGGGCATAACATGTAAGTGATGTGTTTACCAAGTGTTAATGAAGGAAAATTTCACAGTGGTCCAAATGGACAGAAGTGGCAACCGAGTGAGTTCTCCCTGGCTCCACCTGTGTTCCTACACTGTCCCAAAAACAGTTGTGCTGTCTCTACTGAGCACTGGTTTGTTTTAGCCGAACAATAGGATCGATAAAAATCATCAGCAGGTTAATGGTGTGTGAATTTTTTTGGGCTTGTGGGTGTGCTTGTACCCTCAGAGTGGTGGAAACTGCCCTAAGGGTCTGTGAGATTTCTTCCCCTGTCCATTACTCCAAAAATTTTTTGCAACGTGAAGGTAGCCCCTGGCTGTCCCTCAGGTCACAGCCAGGCGCAGGGCTGCACGTTCCGGAATGTGGAGAAGTATGCCATCCTGGAAAGCATGGGTAGAGCCACACTGACTGTGACCTGGCACAAGCTGCTTAATTACTTTTATCCGTTTTCTGATCTACAAAATACGATGCTAATCAGGACTACTTTGGAGCATCGTGAGTGTTGAGTAAGATTCTTTATGTGCAGGCCCGGCACAGAGCCTCGGGTGCAGCACCTGCCTCAGAATTAGTGTAATAATTTCCACCTTGTACATTCGCTCTGCTCCTTTCTTTCAATTGTTTTCCCTTTGACGTGTGTTGTAGAGGCAGATCATCTTGTTTTTCTTCTGCGTGGCCTCTAGACTGTGCCTCTCAGAACGTGACCCTTGGAGTTAAACGTGTGACCCGAGAGGGGTGGACTGTTGAGGTTTATTACTTGGGTCACCTTCCACTCCCCTCTGCTTCCTTTAAAAAAAGGAGTAATGAAGTGATTTTCATAGAATTCATGTGCAAGGAAACTTCCTTTACATTAAATATGTGCAGGAGAATCACGTCACGGCAGAACTTCTCACAGGCGTAATGGGAATTCCTGCACAGCGATGAAAACAGCAGTGGTCTTGGTACTCCTCTAGGTGTTTGTCATTGTTATTATGTTCTAGAACATTAAAATGATTTATAGTAGCTAAACGGATAAACCGCTCTGGCTCTTTGGTCACTAATGAAACATTGTGGAGACTTCTAATGAGTTCATTTATGAACTGTCATATAAGAAGGGAATTTCTAGGAAGTAAAGGAAGTAGGTTTCTCTTTCTTGGAGACCAGCGTTGAGAAGGACCTCAGTTTTATCTAAATTTTCCGTGTCTCATAGATAAAATGAGGTTCTTTGACAAAACTGCTAACCGAACCGCTGCATAAGTCACAATTTCCAATGTGCTCCTTAATATGTATTTACAGCAGGGGAATAGCCGTAGCCCATCTCCTGTTGCCAACTGCATGTGTTCCTTAGCTGTGCTGGGTTTGGGGAGGTTTCCTAATCATGACAGGCTTTGAACTTGGTAAAGACTGATGGATTGAAAGGGTGTGCACTCCCAGCCCAGTGCATGCGCAGTTTTCACTTCTCAGGAAGTAACTGGGTGCTAACAGTTTGATTGTGGAGGAAGGTGAATAGTTAACCCTTCTGTACACTGTGCAAACTCAGGGTTCCTTTTGGTTGTGTCCTTCTTCACCTTGGTCCTGCTGTTAGGACTGAAGTTATTCAGGATTCTTTTTAAGCCCCTTTCAAGTGGAGGGGCCTTGTAGTTTTATGTACATACTGTGTAGGCTATGTGAGGAGGAAGACAGGCTGCCAGAGAATTTGTCTTGATATGGTGAAAACTGATGCTTAAAGTGGGGTCTACCAAACAGCAACTAATTAAACAATACGACACACTGCAGGGGTTACACAGTACCCCGCCTTTGTGTGGAAGCAGGGCCTCAGGGCCCGGATGGGGACCAGGCTGGTCCCGCCCCAGGGCCTCGGAGCCCCCGCGTCTCTACTGAATGGGATCTTACAACCCTGGAAGCGCAGTTAGAGCTCAGGGAGGTCCAGAATCTTTAATTCAGTGACTTGGGAGATTTTCAGGCCTTTCCGGAAGGCCTGTTTGTTTCTAGGATATGGGAGGGAGGCCTTTGGCTTTGGCTGGACTGTGACCCAGGACCACCTACTTGAGACCCTGAGATGGGATAGCATGAGGAGTGTGTGAGCCAAGTGTTAACTCCTTTCGAGTTCCTAGTCACATAGGAGTAGGTCACTGAAGTTAATCAGGTCCTTCCTAGTTTTCCACATTTGACTGATAAGCTAGGGTGCTGGGTCCACCCATTTTCTCTCTGTGGCGTTCAACACCGTGTTCCTCAGATGGCGCGCCACCATCTGCTCAGGCTCCGTCCCCACAGACTTTTTCAGAATATTGGTGTGACAGCCTCTTATACCGATATAATTGCCTTAGGAACTTTTATGTCTGTGAAACTCGATTCATTCGATGCTGTGAATCAAGATAGGGAAAAGAAGTGTGTGTGTTTGTCTGTGTGAGAGTGTGTGTGCACATATGTGCGGAAAAGGGAGGGAGAAGGCAAGAGGAGTGAACTCATGCAAGAGAGCATGAAAGTGGTTTTGATTTTGACTTAAAATTTTTTGACTTTTTAACATCACTTAATGATAGTAATTAGTTTTCTGAGTTTTTAATTTAGACTACTTTCTCAGGGTGCTTACTCGAGGCTGAAAAAATGTCAGCTACCTCTCCCGTAGTCTCGGCATGTTTATGCCGTGTGAAAACCTAAAATTCCCACTGAGTGCTCGTGAGGCCTTAGGTGTGTCTCCGAAGCGTTTGCGGGCAGCCGTCACCTGGTTCACGTCTGCACCAGTATCAACAGCTCCATGGATTGTGTGTCTACTCCGCAGCAGTGAGGATAAGGCTCTTCTTAAGTGTAAGACCGTGTAACCCTGAAGTTACAACCAAGTGAGACTAGAGCTTTCACCTGTGTTTAAAGACTCTTCGATTCCTGTTGTTCATTCTCTAGTACAGAGGTACTTTATATGTATTACCATGTGGTCAGGGGTTGAGATTTAATAAAATTAATAATTTGTTGTGCTGTATCAAGGTCACTCTAAAAAAACCTGGCTTTTTGATTTCTTTGTTCACACTCTAAGCATGGAGAGGAAGAATACGCCGACTTCTTGCACTGCCTGGATCCGTGCTAAAGGCCTGCAGAGCTCCCTGTGTTACTGTGAAAATTGATTGATTTCCTCCAGAAGGGGCGCTGAGGACCCCCAGTGATCAGTGGGCCACACTGGAGAACCTCTGAGATAGTCCAGTGTCCTGGGACAAGTTAAAAGGAGCAAAATGGGACATTGAAAAGTTCCCGCCTTTGCCACCAGCACACTGCTGGTGGCAGTGGTTTTATGGCCTGTGGCTGGGGAGTCCTGGGTGACTGCCGTTCATGGGGCTGTGACACCCCACCTGGGTGCTGTGCACGCTGTCAGGGGTCTGGCCCCATTAAGTGCTCTCCAAGGACCTTTGCTGTAGTACTTGCTAGGCAGCACATGTGATCAGTTAATACCCAAGAGCTGTTTTTCTCCTAAAGAGGAGACAGACTGCAAAACCATAAATACAAAGTAAAGTTTTCAACGTTTTCAACATTGAACCCTATTTCAAGTCATCGTTGTTCTTGGATGCGTGAATAGCCAGATCTATTCTTTTACGACAAGGGAGGGTGAGAAAGAGCTTGGTTCCACGGGTAAGACCTGAGCTCTTTCTGAATTGATTTCCAGCATCCTTCCATGCCCCTCCCTACCCTCCACAGTGCTGACCTGCAGCCAGGCCATGGAGCGGGGGGTGGGGAGTGCCCCTTGCCTTCTGTCTCCCCCCTGACAGTAACCCTCAGACATCAGGAGGAAGCAAGCAGTCACCATCACCCAGCGGGACTCTTCCCAGAAAAAGGGGCCAGAGCTGTGTGGCTTGAACGTATGTTTTCTTTTTCTCTAGTGAAGAAGTCTGCAAGCGAGGCTTCACGGTGATTGTGGACATGCGTGGGTCCAAGTGGGACTCCATTAAGCCCCTGCTGAAGATCCTGCAAGAGTCCTTCCCCTGCTGCATTCACGTTGCACTGATAATCAAGCCAGACAACTTTTGGCAGAAACAGAGGACTAATTTTGGCAGTTCTAAATTTGAATTTGAGGTAACTTCCATGTGTGGCCAGACCAGCTACCACCATACGGTTTATTGAAAAATGACTTTTTCCTCGTCATTTTAGGCTGATAATAGATTTTTTAAAAATATTTATTTATTTGTTTTTAGAGAGAGTGGAAAGGAGGGAGGAGGAGAGGGAAGGAAACACTGTTGTGTGAGAGAAACATTGACTGGCTGCCTCTTGCACGCCCCCAACTGGGGACCCGGCCAGCAGCCCAGGCATGTGCCCTGACCAGGAGTCGAACTGGCGACCCATGTGAGCACCAGTTCACAGGCCGGTACTCAATCCATTGAGCCACACCAGCCAGGGTTGCTAATAGTTTTTTTAAACCACATATTAAGTGGGAACTGCGTATCTTATGTGCATATGTAAAATTAGTTTTTGCATGAAGTAACAAAATTAGGTTCATTTATTGTGTTATCCTAGTGGATCATTTTCCCCAAGGTGGATTTAGTTTTGGTTCTCTTGGTTTTGGGTGGTAGGTAAGGTCGCTGCCTTGCAGACAGTGTATAAAACGAATTTCAACTTGTTAACTTACTATCCTTTCCACTGTAACCTCTCCTTAAGTTACCCCGACTCTGACAAGGCTTTGATGCAGTTAGCTTAATGAGATGATTATGAGGGGAAAAGTGTTCTGGCGGGCTTGAAACTAGATTCATTCCACATTCTGTAATACAGTTTGAAAATTTTCTAATAATAAATTGTAACAATAGAATGCTTTTGCTTCATCTAGCAACTTTCCCAAACATTAGGTTGAGTGAATATATTCATGTATTTTAAGGTAAACAGCGTGGGGATGCAAAAAATAATTTTTCTTCCACCATTCTAAGTTTTCTGGCTGGTCTAGTAATCAGACTAACCTGAGACAGACTAACAGAAAATGTTCAAAGTTTATTTTGGACGTGTGTGCAGGGGTGCAGTTAAGAGTCGGACACCCGAAGACACGTTGGGCAGTTGAGGGTTATGTGCCATTAGGGACAAAGGAGAAGGAGGCAGGGGTCTGGGATTTCAAAGGCAAAGCTCGGAATTCACAGGTAGATGAGAAAGAGCAGACATGTAGTAAACAAATTCTTGCGGGGCCACCCAGAAACAGCGGGAGGCAGAGGGGAGCCCAGTAAACAGGTGTTGCCAGATTTCCCACTGTCGGTTAGTTTTAGTTTATATCATGGTGCCAAGGTGATGTTCTGTTCCTTTAAGCAGGTTTTTTTCTCTCTCTATTCCTTGAGGCAGGTAAAGGATCAAAGATTCTTTCTGAGTCTATTGTTTCTTAATAACCAGCTTAAAATCAATATCCCAAAAGACATATTTTGACATGGCAAAACTTTGGTCCCCTTCATAGCAATTATAGTATTAAATACATCACCCAGTAATAACCCTTAAGCTTTATGTTACATGTTACGCTTTTCAAAGTGTTTTCATACATGTGTTACTTGCATTTTTAAATCTCTTTCCATGGTACTGATTTTCAATCTGAAATCTGAATTTAGTTTTGACTTGAAATTACATTCAAGAGATTTAGGTGAAACATGGAACCAGTAAGCCTTTATCTTCACATACAATTAGAAGTGATTTTGGGGGGCAGTTTATTGGGTCTTACTATTTTCTCAATGCAGAATTTAAACTGTGTTGTATTTAATTATATACATTTTAAGCAGAAATGATGGTCTGGCAAAATAACGCATGCAAGTTTTTGTTTCAGGCTGCTCTCTCCCTTGGGCCTTTTAAGGTTACCTGTGCTGGTTTTTCTATTGAACTTGTTTGTCTCCATGGACATTATTAAAAGTCCAGGCAAATGGGACAGGAATGAACTTACAGTCACATTCTCAATAAGAAGCAACCCCTCTTTCTAGCTCTGCTGCCCTTTGTGGTTTCTTAATGCCAAACAGTATAGAGAGGCAGCTGTAGGTCTCTCTAAGGCTGGAGGTGACAGGTGGGGCTATTCTCTCTTTGTCTTTTGGTTCTAAGCCACAAACCTTCCTTTACCTTTGTCTTTGCATTTAATCACCCTACCACCATCCCCCCTCCCCCGCCACCTATGCTTTCCTTGAGGCATAATCCCTATGTTACTCCTGCAGCACACCTGACAGGTAGGATGAGTTTAAAATTTCCTGTTTAGGTTGTAATTGACTAAAACTTTGTCAGGCAGTGCAGATTACCGACAACTCTTGTACTGCTCAGAATTGTGGTGGATTATTGCAGGGAATGAACCTATTCTGTCTTTACCTTTGTGAAAAGAGCTTCTGCCAGCTTTCTTACTAACTCTTGTATATTTTCTGCATTAGAAAAAAAGTCATTTCATACCCTCTCATCTGTTCCTTGATGGGAGGTGGAGTTTAGGAAAGAAGAATGACGAGGGTGGTCTGGTCACAGCAGCATTGATCAGTCACCTAATAAGCAGCCACAAATAAGTATCTTTCATGGAAGGTGGTGCCCCAAAGGGTTTTTGAAGCCCATGAACAAGCCACTAGCTTGATTGCAGATAGTAAGAAGCCTCAGCAGAGTTCTCCGTGGAGAATGAGATGTCAGAGTGGTGTGGACGAGGAAGGCTGCATTGACCAAAGTGAAATAGCTGAATCGCCTGCTCTGTACTTGGCAATTTAACACATATCCTGGTTAATGTGCGTAAGATAGTGGGTAATTTCCACATTGGAAAGAAATCAAATTTCTTCAGCTCTCATGAAATACATATGATTCTAAGTTTTCCAACTAACATATATATGTTGTTCTAATGGGTTTATTTCCACTGACTCTTACTATAATGCTTCTTTTATTTACATTTATTTTTACGGGGCCAGAACAAGGTATGTTATGTTTTCTACAAGTAGGTTATTTGCTTTAAGTTCTAAACTCTGTGACTAAGCATTGCTAATTGCTTTATGATAAGAGTATATAGAGTTGGTTCATCTTCTCATACATATTTTTTTTCCCTCAAGACAAATATGGTCTCTTTAGAAGGCCTTACCAAAGTAGTTGATCCTTCTCAGCTAACTCCCGAGTTTGATGGCTGCTTGGAGTACAACCATGAAGAATGGATTGAGATCAGAGTTGCTTTTGAAGATTACATTAGCAATGCAACCCACATGCTCTCTCGGCTGGAGGAACTTCAGGACATCCTAGCCAAGAAGGAGTTGCCTCAGGATTTAGACGGGGCTCGGAATATGATCGAGGAACATTCCCAGCTGAAGAAGAAGGTGATTAAGGCCCCCATAGAGGACTTGGATTTAGAGGGACAGAAGCTGCTCCAGAGGATTCAGAGCAGCGACAGCTTCCCCAAAAAGAACTCAGGGTCAGGCAATGCGGACCTGCAGAGCCTCTTACCCAAGGTGTCTGCCATGTTGGACAGGCTGCACTCGACGCGGCAGCATCTGCACCAGATGTGGCATGTGAGGAAACTGAAGCTGGACCAGTGCTTTCAGCTGAGGCTGTTTGAACAGGATGCTGAGAAGGTAAAGGAGAAGGGAGAGGGATGCTAACGTGAGACATGGAGAGAAGCTTCCTAGATCATTAGGTCTCGGCAGCCAAGGCTGGTGTGGTGAAGAGAGAGGGCTGGGGCAGGGTAAGGAAGTCTTATGGCATCGGTTAGAAACAGCAAGTGTCAATTCAGAGAGCGATCTGCTTTCCGGTGTTATTCATTGTGCAGTGCAGTGCTGGTTTAGAAACTTTGAGTTATTAATTACTGGTGGCTTGGTTTAGAATGTCTGTAAGAGAGATGAGAATATCTTTAACTCAAAAAGTGAAAATTTTATAGGATTGTATTATTGAAAGCAATAATAATGTATATATGTCTTTTGCTAATAACTGCCCTTCCACATATAAAAAGTTAGCGATGGAACACCATTCAGAGCTATTATTTTTTTTAATAAAAGGGTGAATAATGCATTAAAAATAATAGCTTCTGGGAATTACAGGCAATAATTGTTTATGGGCTCATGTTTTATTCTTGTGCTCCAGACAAGCCAACTAGTCAACGAGAATTCTTGTCAGTTACTGACTAACTCACTTGTAGCTGTGAAAACAGTATACTTTTTTATAAGAATGTGTTGCAAGCCATGAATGTGGGTGAATTGATCCCTCCTCATTTGAGCTCATTGAAAATTTTTTCATGGATAGGGAAATGTTTTGTAAAGTAAAAAGAAAACTGCATTAAAAATCTTTGCTATAAAAGGATCTTTTGAAAGGTGACCATCTAGTACTGTTAACTGGTAAGCTTCTAACATATCTGTCAGTGTGCTTAGGTTTTAAGTACTGCCTTGTCAAAGACACTAGAAAATCTTCAATTACTAGAAAACAGATGACCATCGCTGGCATTCTGGTTCAAGTCACAGCAGCAGTGCTAACTGATAGGCTGTTTCCCCTCTCAAATGTTTTCCTTGTGAACATGATTGACATCCATATCTAGGTAAAGAACCTCCATTGAACCGTAAGAGGGAGGTCTTTGTTAATTTTGTCTCAGTCCTTTTTATTTTCACAGGAAGTTTCTTTAGTCTGAATTTTCCCAGGTTTCTTTTATACTTCTTACATTAAAAGACATGATCTTTTAGTCTTTGGAATTGCTATCAGTAATCTGAGGGCACAGCAAAACCCACCTAGAGAGCATAAATCCCTGACTTTACCTAATAGGTCTTTAATTGAAGAGCAGTGTGGCTGGTTAAGCAGTTCAGTGTAGCAGGGGAACTGGGTTGAGGGTCAAAAGATTAGAGTTCTTAATTAGCCTGGGGAATTTGAAGACTTTTGCCCCTTAATTCCGTATCTGTCAAAGGAACACATTTCATAAGATTTTCTTATAGATCCTGCAAGTTCAGAACTGTGCTGACTTCTGAGAAGTCAAGAATCTTTTGAACCCAAATTTCTGAGAGGTTATCAGAGAAAGGATGTTGTCTTTTCTGTGTTTGGCCCTGTTCCTGGGTTCACATCAGTCATTTCTCTTTCTGGAGTGATTCCAGGTTGTCTTTTTTTGTTCTGATAGATGTTTGACTGGATCACACACAACAAGGGCCTGTTTCTGAACAGCTACACTGAGATTGGGACCAGCCATCCTCATGCAATGGAGCTTCAGACACAGCACAACCACTTTGCTATGAACTGTATGGTAAGATTCCGTCAGAATCGATGTATCCTGTATGGGAAAGTATTTGAGCAAATGGGAAGCACTGACACAGAGCACATCACAGTACGCAGCCAGGAGGCCATGTGGGGCCTTCAGAGTAACTGGTTGGATGGTGCCAGCTGACCTCCAAGTGTGGGTAGTTCTTAGTATTACTTAGCAGTGCCTAAGTAGCTGGTTTTCAGTTTCCAGCAAACAAAAATGAAAATGAGCAAGCAGACAAATCAGTGAAACTTGAACCAGTTTCGTGGGTGCCAGTTCCTGTGCTGTACCTCTTAGGAGCCTGCAGGGCTCTGGAAAAACTTCTCGGACAAAGGCCTAGCACGCCCCCCGAACAGACCCTGTCAATGTGCTGGCTGTTCCTAAAGATGAAGAAATTAGGCAGCCTGCTTCTCACCTCAAAGGCATGTCCCAGTTCTCCTAAGACACGAGACTTCTTTCCAAGTTGAACAGAAGGACGGGGGTCCGGATGTCAGCCCTGCCTGGAATCCCCTGGCTCGCTCCGAGTTTGATGAACTGGACAGCCTCGGCCTGCTCTGACCAGATGGGGGGTGCTGCAGGGCTGCAGCACAGGAACCAAAAAGACCAAGCAGTGAATTCTGAAAAGCACTTTTGTTACTTTTTTTGCAGTTAATATAACTAAACATGATGTGCTGTTCTACAGGATATATGGTTGCTTCCATAGATAAGTAAGCTTCTAGAAATTTCCTCCTCAAGTACAAGGAATTTGAGGTTGGACTTTGACTAGCCTTCTGAGAATTAATCACTCGTAGGCCTTGTAACATTTGTTTTAGAGCATTGAAGCAGTACATAGAGGGGGTCTTGGTTTAAATTAATAAAGAGGCCATTTAATTAAAATTTGGTCAACTAAGTGCTGCAAATTAGGTAGTTTCAAAGAAAAGACTTGGCAATAAAATTTTTGTAATAGATGCCATCAAAACACTTGATACCTGTCCTAGAGTTTAAGGATGAGAATTTCTGGCATAAATTATCAAACCTGGGCATAATGAAGAACCGAAGTGTTTGCCTTTGGGCACAGCTTCTTAGAATAATTTCTTCCTAAAAATTCCTGCCACTTTTTCAGAATATTCTGAAACTAGTGTTGAAAAGGACATTCAGCTCACTCTTACCATGTATTTTAAAAATTAGAGATATTTAAATATATTTTGGCATTATTAGTGACAGATTTAGCTATCAAAACAGGAAGCATGAGGTAGAAAACAGGAGGATGGGTTATGAATACAAAGGTTTTAAATTCCGACTCTTCTGCCTCCTCAGTGACCTTGGGCTGGCTGCTGAACTCTGAGCCTTGCCCTCCCCACCTGTACAGTGGGCATAGTGTCTACCCTCTGTGTTGTTAACATTATTTTATTTTCTCTGCATATATAAAATGCTAAGCATAGGGCTGAACACATAATGAATACTTGATAAATGGTTTTCACTGTCAGTAATCTCATCGATTTAATTAAAAATACTTTTAAAACAGAAAACTTTGAAAAGTAGGGCTTTTTTCTTTTTTGGGGTTTAAATATACTTTGTAATTTTCTACAGTACATCTCTATTATGTTTCTAAGTTGAAATGTTAATTAAAAGAACGCAGCAGCCCTGTGCCATGCTGGGTGATGACTGCGGAGAGCCTTCCAGATCTGTCCTGCCCCTTGCTACGAACAGCCCCATGAGTCCTTATCCTTCATCTAGGACATTTATTTATGCAGAACAAGGGCCAGTTAACCTCAGCCCTTTCTCGTATTATCCACAGCGTTTTAAATACTTTTGAAAGAGAAAAGGAGAATACTATCAATAAACATCAATATGCCAAGTTGACAGTCTTTAAAGAAAGCATATTAAGGGATACCAACAAGTATGATCACTGGGCTATCGCAGATATTTTAAAAGGAGTGCCGGTAAGAATGGAGGTGTAGGTACTGTTAATGTAGGGAATTGTGGAATGTCGTATTTGAGCATAGGTTGCTGTGTGCCACTGTGTTCCTTCATCTGTGTCAGAAGAAATGGAGATAGGGAAAAGGTGTCATGCACAGGCTGGTACTCTTCAGTCTATGAGTCCAGCCTGTTTGGGGACATAAACGTAGTGCAGGAAACTGTAATGGATTCTAGGGGCAGTGGGTCCCACCGGTGAGCCATCGGCATGGATAGCTCTCATTTGGATTCTATCAGAGAGCGTCTGCTTGAACTGTTCCTAACAGAGCTTTTGGGTTGATTTTCCAATTTCAGGATGTAGAGAACGCAAACATGCACGAACATAGTTACCTGTCACTAGAGAGAGAGTATGCATATGAGAAAGGGAGGCCCTGCTTTCGACTTAAAGGACACTCGCGAGAGCACTGTTGCCACACGAGCCAGCGAGGCCAGTTCCCCACTGATCGTGGCCTTCGCTGGCTGTCGCAGCCACACAGAGTGTACTCTCTCCCTGCCACTCTCGGCACCCGGCCATCTGTTAGCTGATCCTAGCCTGCAGATGCAACCCAGAAACTACTTCGGAGGATGAAGTCTGTGGCTCTCTGATCCCAGATCTAGGTGATTCCACCTAGTTCAGGTTTGGGTCAGAAATGGAGGAGAAGTTGAGTAAAAGAAGGTACAGGGAAAGAATGGACAAGTGAGTGCTTCAGGATGCTTACTTGGGTGGGCTGTAGACCAGGTAACAACCACGAGGCTCTTGCAGAGGCCTGGGTGCCGGGCAGTCGGAGACTGGCCCAAAGGACCAGTGTAGGAAGGGAAGAAGAGAGGAAAAATGTAGAGGAGTTTAGACAGGGAAGGGGATGAGATGTAGGGGCAAGGCTGGGAGGAGCCAAAGTTGTGTCCGTGATTTTGGGGGACCCATGGAGAGCAGCAATGTTCCGATGCATCACAGAAAAATCTCAGGCACATGACAAACAACAGCCTGGGCCTTGTTGGAGCTGTGTATCCCTACCCCGGCCTTGGTTATAATGGGGCCCTCAAAGAATATTGAAGGTGGAAAGGGAAATACCATAGCGAGAACTTGTTTTGCAAAAACTTCAGGTTTGTTTCTGTTTGTTTTTTTTTTAAGTACCGCTCTCGTATTTTTGCAGTAAACTGGTGGACCTGAAGATAGGAATTTCAGCAGAGTGAAAAAGCTTGATTTAACATTTGAACACAGCATTGTTCTGTGCTCCAGTTCATTTTCCTTGGAGAAAGTGGATCCATTTACAGAATATTTTCAGTTGGCACCAAAAAGATGACTTGGGATTATGTAGAAAGGAGAGCTTGTTTTCACACAAATAGCCCTGGATTGCTAAGTACATAGTTAGTGGTCTAGAAGCTGAAACGCTGGGTTCCTGCGGTTCCGGGTGACCGCTCGTGGGTAGGCTTGCCATCTGGAGCCTTTTCAGGGTCCGGAGCCAAGAAGTGAGTAATAGCGTATTTGTGTGCACACACTTGTGCATTTGATTGCTCTGGACCTCACAATACGACTTTCAGCTCGTTGGTTTGTGATTTTACAGTCTTAAAAACAGAAATGGGAGCTAATACTTAGAGTTTATGGAAATCCACATAGCAGATAATGTGTACTATTACATAGCCGGTGAGTCTGCTCTTTAAAATATGATAAGCGAATAGGCCATATTTCAGAAAGTGCTATTCATGTGTTTGAAAAGAAACCTCTTGTTTGCCTTCCCCTAAGGAGCCCTCTCTTTTGCCCCTTTCTCAGAACGTGTACGTTAACATAAACCGGATCATGTCGGTGGCCAATCGCTTGGTGGAGTCCGGCCACTATGCCTCACAGCAGATTAAGCAGATCGCGAATCAGCTCGAGCAGGAGTGGAAGGCATTTGCTGCCGCGCTGGATGAGCGCAGCACCTTGCTGGACATGTCCTCCGTTTTCCACCAGAAGGCGGAAAAGGTCAGTGCCCATCACGAGGCGGTGCCCAGAACACTGCCTCCTCCGGTACCTCTGTCCCTGCGGCCAGATCCTCGGAGGCCTTATGTGTGACACTTAATAATCCGCGCTCTGAATCAGTCAACTGCAAGTGAAAACCCCAGCTGTCTTACCCCTTGCTCTGCAACCTTACGCAAGTGATTTAAACTCCCCGTGCCTTAGTTTTCTCAGTGTAAGGTAGGAGTAAAAGCCTCTACTTGAGAGGAGTGTTTTGTCACATAAATAAGATCATTCATGTTAGGTGCCCTGCACAGCACCTGGTATACAGTGAGTACTAATAAGTGGTAGCTGCTGTTCTTTATCCCTCTTCTCCCTCTCTTCCTCCTCTTCCTCCCCATCCCCTTCGTTATCATCACCGTGGGATTCTAATTAGGATGCTTTGGCAGCAAATAACAGCATGCCTGACTACCGGGTTTAAATAGCAGGGCTTTGCTTTCCTCTCAGAACAGGAAGTGACAAAGGATTGGGAGTTCTAGCCCGACGACGATGTCAGGGCTGGGGTCGGCTCTTCTCGGTCTGCTCGGCCTTCCCCCGTGGTCACAGGACATATGCCATAACTCCCAGCACCAACCTCTCTGCTGTGGTGTCTAGCAAACGTGAGGCTGGCACTGACTGTGACCCCTCACTTTTGTCAGGGAAGCATTGTTGTCAGAGGGTCCTGCCACCCCTGGGCCTTCCCACGGCCCAGAAATGGAGAGCCACCCACACCCTGGTGCAAGGGAGGATGGGAGGGGCAGATCCCGCTTTTTAGCCCCCACAGCAGCAGGCAGGCTTGACCAGCAGGGGCTGGGTGGGAAAGGAGCTGTGGGGCAGGCAGCTTTCAGTGTCTTTCACAATTGTTAAATGATTTGTATGATTCTGACACATTGGCGTCACTGGCTGACGTGCTGGTCAAAATAGCTGATTGAAGAGGTAATGTGTAATCTATGCCAGGAACACCCCCCACACCTCCACAGTCCCTTCCTCAAACAAACCAGCCTAAGTCAACACGCTCTGGAAGTAGCAAAAGGAAAGTGATGTGCTCATGACAGATGTCAGTGTGGAAGGCGTGCTGGACAGTGGACTTCGTTTTTAGGATATCGACGAAGAGCACAGGAACTTTTAGCCACTGGAAAGACATATGGGGAAGGGACAGATAGTTGCCTTCTTTTAAAGGAAGAATACTCTTACAGCTTTTTTGTGGAAAACTGTATTCATAGGGATTTGCACTGATGCTTCTAAGAAGGAAATATTATCTTTTTAATCTAGAAACAGTCTCTGCTGAGGAGTGAAGGCAGTAAAGGTAAGACAGAGGCCCTGGCTTGCCTGGGCTTTGGGCAAGGCAGCTGGAATGTTGCACAAGACACTAATTAGTAGTGATCTCAAGTCTAGAAACCTTTAAAGTTTGAAGCGAGAGAGGAAACCGAGTGGAATATGACTAGAAAAAAACCTTAATCGCCTCATATAAAAGCTAAGCTGCGAAAAGGGACTTTCAAGTTTCAGTCGTAAGATTTTTCTGCTTACTAACCATGTGCATTTAACTAGTTTTATGATAAAGAATAAATAAAAGCTCCCACACCAAAAACAGCTCTTTGAAAGTAATAAGAGCCCCGTTCGAGATAATACAGCACTGTCTATGGAGCCCTGTGACCTGCCCCGGTCCCTGTCATTGTGCAGTATAGTGGTGCACTGTTGACTGGGCATCCCTGTGAGTGGGCAGGTGAGCTGTGTGCTGCCCATCCATGTGTCAGCTGGAACGGTAACCCTGCATGGGGCACAGCAACCCCCTGGAACTGGATGGGGCTGCAAATGGTAGTGGGCCCCCAGAAAGGTGCGTCAGGATGATATGAATAAATTCGAAGCATCACAAGCCACTTGGGTGAAAGGCAGGTAGCCTGAAGCACAATAACACTTAGGGAAGATCTCTTGGATAAACACGGCAGGATTCGGCGTTGTAAATAAACCCAGAAGATTAATTGCTGCTCTGACCTGCCTGAAAATAATGTAGAAGTGTTAGTGCCACGGGGCATTTTTCCCCACCATGTTTTATTATTAAAAATTTCATGCTTGCAGCAAAGTTGGAGAAGTCTGGGCTGTTTTTATTTGGATAAAATGAGTGGCTATAAGCCATGGTTTTGAAGGAAACTGAGCTAGATTATTATATTATTGAACAGAATTTCCTGGTATCCTACATAAACAATAACATCGCTTGAGGTCTCTGTGTAGATCAAGTGTCCAGAGAAAGAAGCCAAGTCCGAGCTTAGGGACAGAGTGGCCTGGTGAGGGAGGGGCCCGGCATCTTTGATGGACCTTGACTGAGGCAGTGAGTCTTGCCCGGCAGCTGAGATGTGCCCATGTCACACTAGGATGTCTTCAGAAAGTGTTTCCTTACCCTCAAGTAAAAATGCATTGTGTATCTTCCCCCCAGTGAATTAAAAAAAAAAGAAAGAAGATACTTGAAATTCTGACATGTAGAAGAAGGCCTCATTCACTAACATAGTTTTCCCCTACCTAGAACAGCAGTCACAGGACTAGGTCAACTTTGTTCCTTCTTTTATTTTACTTTTTTAAATTTTATTTATTATTTTTTAGAGAGAGGGGAAGGGAGGGAGAAAGATACGGAGAGAAACATTCATGTGTGAGAGAAATATCGATCAGTTGCCTTTCATACGCCCCTAGCCAAGGACTGAACGAAATCTAGGCATGCGCCCTGACTGGGAATCGAAGTGGAAACCTTGCAGTCCGCGGGATGGCACCCAACCCACTGAGCCCCACCAGGCAAGGCTGTTCCTCCTTTTTCACATGCTTTGCGTTCCGGTTAGGCTTAAGCTGTTTTCATAACCTCTTTAGGGAAAGGACCAGAAACCTGGACATCATAAGTTAGGTGCCCATCATAGCCACTTCTCGGAATACTATCCAGAATTCTCATTAACAATTTAAATCTCTTTAGGGGGACATTGGACGGAAATATGCGACCTGGTGGTTAATGGTCTAACGAAAGGGAGCAGCTGTCCAATCAGGACTGCAGCCCTGGCGAGGGACGTGTGCACACTGAGCCCCCGGCCTCGCTGCTCTGTCTTTGGATGTTCTGGCGTCGGCATTTGCTGTGGTTGCGTAAACATGAATCTTGAGGTTAAAACTAGATGAGAGTGATGTTGCACGGCTGTTGGCTCTCCAGAGATGTCTGGGCCATTCTCTCTCTCTCATGGCCTCATCTCCTACGGAGGTGGCGCAGAGTCAGAATATCAGTTTGTCGCTTTGGAGACATGACCTCTGGGTGAGCAATTTTACCAGCAGATGGTGTAGGGGGCACCAGCCTTTACGTTTTTGGTCATGTGGTATAGCCAGTGGACAGTCCCTTTGTATTAAGAAGTTCCCATAGCAAACATTATTAGAATTACATTTTTATAACATAAAGAAATAAAGTGACTTGTCATGGCTGGGTGGCTTAGTTGGCGGAGTGTCGTCCTGTACACTAAAAGGTGAGTTCTCAAACGCCCTCTTTCTTGGCTTTCAGTGGGACTGCTGCTCCGGTGGCACCTGGGCTCAGGTCCCCTGGGTGACCAGCCTTTCAGAAAGCATTCCGGGCCGGGGCTTGCCCGCTGGAATCTAGGGCTGCTCTCTCATGAATAAAAGGCAAAAATTAGGCTAGCTCAGAAGTCCCTGCCAAACCATTTTTTCTGTCATTGGGATATTTTAATCCAGTGAAGTTAGATGCGCAGAATCCTTCCACAAGGTGTCCACGTGGCAAGCCATCCTTTCCTATGTGTTTAGAACGTGGCTACAGTTTTTCAGGTACGTATAATCAAATGCCCTCAGGATATGTTAAGAAATCATAAGTAAATTACTTTCATTACTGGCATATGTAAACTTCTTAAGTGTTTGTCTTTATTGGTCACTTTAAAAAATGGAGTTGAATATATTTTATTAGTCATGTTGATACACTGACATATTAGTTTGACACTTCTGCTTAAAGTGAAGTATTACATAACCAAAACGTGTCTTCACCTTGTTATATCAGAAGTGTTTTGGCCTCTTAAGAATATGTTGTAACTCTGTTTTGGGCTTTTTGTAGTGACCAGTATGTAGGATTAATTAATTACTGATTTGACCTGATGATTTGCTAATGATGATGGTTAACTTCAGTCAATTCATAATTGAAAAAGGTTTATAATAACCTAATAATTGGTGTTAAATGCAATAATCAAGGAGGAGAGCATGAAATTAAGATCAAGAATAGTTAAAATCATTCAGCTTGACCTAATTGACATTTATAGAACACCCCACCACAAAAATACTTAAAAATATGCCTGATTAGTACTATTTGTATATGTGCAGAGGGGGAGAGGCGTAATTTTATTACCACTTGCATTGCCTTGCGGATGTCAGGCCGGCGCTGTACAGGAGGGTAATGAGGATATTCCCCCGTGTGTGTGTCGGTTTAGCCGTGTTTGAAGCCCTTAGAAGCCACATGCTATCAGATGACACTTCATGCCACATGAATTGGCTTCAAGCCCTAAGATTGCATACGGATATTTTTCTGAACCAGTACATTAATAATAAAAGGATTTTTATAAACACTTATTGTTTGGATGACTTGTCTATTTTAAGTTTCTAAAAATGTCCTAAGTACTTGGGAGGGCATTCTCATATATATATTTTAAGAGAATGATAGCACATTTCCTGTGTGGCAGATCAGTTACCCTGTTGTAAATAGTCATCCTCTGCATCCCCTGGTAATCAGAAAGACAGTGAAGAGCTGAAGTAAAAGAGGTGAAACCCAGGGAAATATGTCCCTGTCTATTTGGCTTAATTGAATTAGCATCCTTAATTGGGCCTTCTGCTGCTTGTCTTTGACACTTAACGTGATGAATGCTGATAGGAACTCCCTCGGAAATTTGGCAGTGGTTTCTCAGCTATTGATGAATCCTGGGAATGTGGGGGTGGCAGTGGAGAAAACTGAGGAGAGATGGGAACGTCAGTCAGCAGCGTGGTTCTGCAGCCTGCAGCGGACACTCTCCTTCTGTACGTGCAAAGTGGGGCAGCCCTGAGCGATCCGCTGCTGCCTCGCCTACGCTTAGACTCCGGGCCCAGCCGAGGCGTTTGGGAGGGCTTCTTGGCCTCCTTTTACTCCTGTGTGCGTTCGTTTTTAAAAAGGTAGAAAAGTGGGCCTGTTGCTCTTCCTAATGTTAGGTAAATGATTTAAGGTATTTTACCATTAGCATTTTTAAAATTTTATTTTTTTAATTACAGTTTACATGTAATATTATTTTGTATTAGTTTCAGGTGATTAGCATAGTCATTAGACAGTCATACACTATACAAAGTGTTCCCCACGATACTTCAAGTGCCCACCTGGCACCATATATAGTTATTACAGTATCATTGACTGTATTCTCTGTGCTGCACTTTGCATTCCCATGACTCTTTTGTAACTATCAATTTGCAATTTTTAATCCCTTCACCTTTTTCACTCGGTTCCCCAATCCCCCTCCCTTCTGGCAACCATCAGTCTGTTTTCAGTGTCTCTGATTCTCTCTCAGTTTTGTTTGTTCATTTATTTTGTTCTTTAGATTCTACAAATATGTGACATCATATGGTATTTGTCTGGCAGATTTATTTCACTTAGCATAATAGGCTTATATGCTCTTGGCTTATCCATACTGTCGCAAATGGTAAGATTTCATTCTTTCTTTGTGGCCAAGTAATATTCCCTTGTATACACAGGGTGGGGAAAAAGTAGGTTAAAAGTTGTGAGGACTTGAAACACAGTTTATTCTTGCATTATTTATTAATTATTGTTTTCTAGACAAACAGCTGTTAACCTACTTTTGTCCCACCCTGTATATATCACAGCTTTTTTATCTACTCTTCTCTTGATGGGCACTTGGGTTGCTTCCGTATCCTGGTTTTCTGTAACATGGCATTGAACACAGGGGTGCTCATGTCCTTTCAAATTAGTGTTTTGGGTTTCTTTGGATATATACCCAGAAGTGGAATGACTGGGCCATAAGGTGGTTCCATTTGTAATTTTCTGAGGAGCTGCCACACTGTTTTTCATAGTCACTACACCAGCCTGCATTCCCACCAGCAGTGCACAAGGGTTCCCCTTTCTCCACATCCTCGCCAGCACTTGTTGTTTGTTGATTTATTAATGATAGCCATTCTGACAAGTGTGAGATGATACCTCGTTTTGGTTTTAATTCGCATTTCTCTGATGATTAATAACATTGAACATATTCTCATATGTCTGTTGGCCACCTGTATGTCCTCTTTGGAGAAGTGCCTCTAAGTTCTCTACCCATTTTTTATTAAAAACCCTATTAGGATTTTTTTTTTTTACTGTTGTTTGAGTTCTTTACAAACTTTGGATAATAACCCTTATTGGATGCATCATCGGCTAATATCTTCTCCCATTCAGTAAGTTGTCTTTTTGTTGTTGTAGCTGATGGTTTCCTTTGCTGTGAAAAAACATTTTAGTTTGATATACTCCCAGTTGTTTTTTCTTTTATTTTTCTTGCCCAAGTAGGTATACCAGAAAAAATATTGCTAAGAGAAATGTCAGAAATTTTGTTGCCTATGTTTTCTTCTCAGAGTTTTATAGTTTTGAGTCTTACATTTAACTCTTTAATCCATTTTGAGTTTATTCTTGTATATGGTTTAAGAAAGTGTATAAAGACAGTCTATTCAAGAAACAGTGTTGGGAAAATTGGACAAATACATGCAAAGAAAATGAAACCATTAGCAGTTTAATGTAAGAGGAAAGCAGGAAGGCTGGCCTACAGCTCCAGGAGAATTGCACCTTGCAGTCTTGCTAAGGCTGAGAGGGTCGTCCACGGCCAACAGGGCAGGGTAGTTAGAAATGTGAATTCAGACGTGGAGTGGGAAAATTAACCAGGATGCCCAAAACAGACAATGCAGGGCAGTGCTGCTCCAGGCCTGTTCTTGGATGTGGGCCACAGAGTCACCTGAGGTCATTATTTCCCATTGAGGTTCCTGGGCCCAGCCCTAGTTCTGCCAGCACCTAAACTTAGGTAAACTTAGGGGTGGAGCCCCAGGAATCCAGTTTGAGAACTCACAGGAAAGCCATTTGAGACGGAGATTCAACCATGCTATCTTTTTAGGATGTCTCAGCTACGTTTATTTCAGAACCTTGTTAAAAAATAACCACTTTTCAGTATGCATTGCCGTTGATAGACAAAAATCTTTTTTTTTTTTTTTTTTAACCTTCCAAGTACATGAGCAATGTGGACTCGTGGTGCAAAGCCTGCGGTGAGGTGGACCTTCCCTCGGAGCTGCAGGACCTGGAGGACGCCATTCATCATCACCAGGGAATATACGAGCACATCACTCTGGCTTACTCTGAGGTGAGCGGTCAGTTCGACTCCAGCTGAAAAGCAACAGTTTTTTTGTGACATAGTACAAAAGCTGGGAAAAAAAAATGGAAATTTTGGCTGGCCTAGAAAAAACTTCTGTTTTGTTTTTTTTTTTAGTGAAAACTAGTTTTATTGTAACTTATGAACTTGAGTAGGGGGTGAAAGCTAGTAAGGAAAAGAGGTTGGTGGGCCGTGAGCAAACGTTTTGTGGCCCTGGGACACTTGTGAATTTACTTTAGAGGGCTTAGATATTCATCTGCTACATAAATGAAATTCCAGTCTTCTTACCTACATGCATTTAGGAAATACACATTTGCATGCCATTCCATCTAGTCACACTTCATTTAATCTTCCTGAATGAAGTTTTCTGGAAAAGAAGCAAACCCAATGCAGCTTCATGTTGTGGATTGCAAAGCGCACACTATTCTTTTGCAAGTATGTAAAGCTATTTGCTGTTTTAGAAATCTCAGTGTAGTGTTTTCTTTATTCTTTTAGGGTGAATTATTTAATATAATTACTCTATTTTCTGCCACCTTCTTCTGTGCCAGGCTTTGTAAGGACTTTGTGTAATCACTTATTTAAAGCTGACAACTCTGGGATTTGCAGTATTATCAACCCCATTGTTACAGATGAGGAAACTGAAGCTCAGCAATGAAGTGACTTGAGCCAGGTCAAGACTTTTAGGAGGTGGAGCTGGAACGTGAGCCTAGGCAGGCTGGTTTCATGTTCTCTGCCTCCTTGGTGTCATATCACATGCTAGGCACAGTGATGGTGACAACTACAGAGAGGTCGAGGTGTGGCTGTCTTGTTCGCATCTTGGTTATCTGACCCTTCAGGCCAGCCTGCCTTCATGCCATGGGTTCATTCCTGGAGGTCAGTGGTAGTGCGTAGGAATTCTGCGTGTGCTTGCTTTTCCCAAGGCTTTCTCTGTTCCCCTTTAATAATGAGCACCTATAACACTGTGTGTGCTAATGGGAAAGATTAGTGGGAGACTTCAGTGAGAAAATGTTTCTGACCCACTGGCAGAAGGCTGGGCACAGAGGAGATGTTTAGTTAAATCTTTAAGTCCAAATCTTCCTTGATGTGAACCACATCCACTGTGAAAGTCAGGGGGATGGAACTGGCCATTTGCTTTTCAGTCTGGTGCTCCCTGCTTCCCCGAGCAGCTGTCCCTACCCGACCCCCGAGTGCCCAAGGGTGAACTGAAGGTACCTGATGCACTGTGACACTTGGCTTTGAAATGTGGTCGAGCCTCCTTCCCATGGAAGTTGGTATCTACGTGTTTGTCTCCGTAGCCACCTTTTGCCTAACAAGATCCCTTTAATTTTTTAGCACTGTTTTATATTGTCCGTAGAATTAAATGATACTTCTACATTACGCTTCTGAATTTTGCATCCAGTCTTTATGAACTAGTTTGATTATCTGGTGTAATAGGAACTACATAAATAAGTGATAGCTAGACTTTTTTATAGTAAAAATAAAAATTGAACAGATCTATAATTTTGTCACTGATTCATGAAGATTTTGTGAGTTCCAAAAGCGTTAAGTTTCCCCGCGAGTACCATCTCTGCATCGTCTGGTTTCGGCCTGTGACATAGAACTGAATGACCCTGTTATCCACGGTGTGATGAGGCCTTCACTTGTCTACCTGCTAATGACAGTCCCAGGATCTGCTCTTTGATTATAGTCACAGGTTCCAGACCTCGGTGGGATTGAAGAGCTCCCAAGGGTGTTGGCAGGAGCTAGGCTACTGTCTTTGCCTGCATGACTTGCCCAGAAGCAACGTGACCTGACCGGCTCTGGTCCGGCTGGCCGATTCAGTCTGCCTGTTGCCCTGGGTACTTCTAGCAAAATACAGAATTTTCTCACTGTTAAAACTGCACTCTATGACAAGGGGGCATCTCAGCATTGAAACCGATGTTCCCTGTGGTGCGGATCCATTAGATTTTTAAACTGGTATTCATAATTTGAGGACATGTAGACAGCTTCAGAGGCTGGGGTCTTAAACCACAATTTTTAGCCCTTGGGCCATACACTCAAGGAGACAATAATTTGAACTAGATGAATGAAAAAGACTTTCAGTAGAAGAGAATGATTTTTTTTTTTTTTTTACCTTTTAAACTATTTAAATTTTGAAGTGGTTTCAGGCTATGGAAGTGTTAGAACAGAACAGAAGCGCTCCCACGCTCCCTTGACCCAGATTGCCCAACTTTTACGATTTCACATTTCCTTCACCCTCTGTCTCCCTCCCCCCCTCCAGTCCGCACATAAACGTTGACACAGCACGGCCATCCTGCCTACAGACCCGTTCATGTGTCCCGCTCCGCCGGCTGCGTCTCTGCCTTCTTCTTTGCCGGCCCTGGATGGCGCCCAGCAGTGTGCGTTACAGCAGTGGACACGTCTCCTCCCCAGGGCGACATTCTTTAGTCTCGTTCCGCCTCGCGTCTTTGACAGTCTTAGAGAACACAGACCTTTCGTTCTGTGTGTAGGATGACCCTCAGACTCCCTCCCCATTCAGTTTTCCTCACGGGCCAACTGGGGTGTCACAGCAGGGGTCCTGGGATGCAGACCCATCCTGTCACTGGTGATGTTCACCTTGACCACTCGATAAGGTTGGTGTCTGCAATGGAAAATCACCACTGAAGAATTTATCTTTGGTGAGCATTTTGTGAAGAAATAGACTGATAGAACTCTGATGATAGAACTCATCAGAGTTCTCCTTGTGGCCTTAGCATCCACTGGCGAATCCTGTCCATGTCAGTTGCCACTATGATGGCTTCGTTTCCATCATTCCTTCTATGTTCACTAGGTGGCCTTTCCTACCATGAGGAGAGCTTTCTTATTTATTTATTCACTCATTCATTCATTTGTTCATTCATTTTATTTCAGTATGGATTTATAAAAGTCTTTCTATATTCAATAGGCTATAATCCAGTACTCTGCTTTGATGCCTCAGTCATCCACATTTGGCTAGCAGGAGCCCATTTTTGTGTTTTTTTCCTAAATATATAGTCTTATTATTGTTTGAGCATTACTTTCTAGCATAATAAGATGTTGCCAGACTCATCTTGTCCTTTCCTTGCCTCATCTCTGAGATGAACCATCTCACCAAGACTTTATGATTCCTTGTGCCACTGTGTGGTATTTAAAAACTTAGGATCTGGGTGCTTGAGAGGGCTTATTTGTTTGGGGCGTATCAGTGCCGTTCGGTCCTCTGACTGAGTCAGAGACATGTATGTTGATATCCTTCCTCTCTCCCTTCCTCCATTCCTCCCTCCCTCCCTCCCTCCCTTCCTCCCTTCCTTTCTTCCTTCCACCCATCCATCCACATACATCTACAGCTATTGCTGTATCTATCTGTGTCTGTCTTTATTTTCAAACTGGTACTTCCATTTCCAATTTAATACCTCAGGGTTCTTTCCAGCTTTTCCCATTCTGTTTATACATTCCTTTTCAGCAACAAAACTGGCTCCCTTTATCCTCAGTATATTAACTCATTTGTTTAATTAATGTATTTGCTCAGTCTCCCAACCCTTCTGCCTGGCCTCTCTGAGTGACAGCCCCCTGCCACACACACACACTCACACACACACACACGTGTACATGTACACACTTCCTTAGGAAGCCTGGCACCTCTATCCCTCACTGCTTCAGACCCCGGCACCATTTCCTCCATGCCAGGAGGGGAGAGGAAGAAAGATGGAAGGAGAGGTCTACTTGTGGTTTTTAAGTGATTTTTTTCCGGTCCTAAATCAGGGGTTTTCTGACTTGGGCATGCTAGTAAAAAGTGCAACTTCTCTTCCCTGCTGCCCCCTGCCATGAATTTCCATTTCCAGTGAGTTTCCCTCAGTGATTCAGTGACTGATAGCGATGCTTCACAGACCACATGCCGAGACACATGCCTTCCCCTGTGCGACAGGGTTGTCGGCTGCTCAGGGGACACTCATCCCACAGAAAGGTCACCGTGCCCCTGCTGTGGATGCAGGGTCATTTACGAGGAGGAATTTTACAGGTGAGACTTGCCCTTCCTTTTTCTTTTCTCTTCTCTCCTTCCTCCATCCCACAATTTTTCTTTTTAAACAGTGCCTACAGTTTCCAGGCTCTGATGATACAAGTTTGCAATGGGAAACCTTCCCACTACTTTTTTCCAAGACCGAAACATCTGCTTTTCTGTGTTTTAATTAGACCTGTCCCACGTTGTTCCTGTTTGTGTTTTAGCAACAGGAGCGTACCTGTGCCTCATAAACATTCGCCTGCTTCAGCTTGCCAGGTTAGGGGTCATGTTGTCTGATGTAGCTGATCACAGGAGAGTGAAGCAATATATACGTCTGGGATAAGCTATAGTTCTAGAAACAGCATACGGAATGGTTATTTTTAACATTTTATTTTCAGCAGGCAAATTCAACTGTTTTAACAAACTAAGTTCATACAAATGATTGTTACCTCATACATGCCCATGCCATCCTGTCAACCTAAACACCAAGTACTTGAATTGTGAGGTAAGACCGTGTGTGTACCGAGTCCAGGCACCTGCTGGAGGTCCTGGCCACAGCAGCCGCAGCCGGCAGTTCTTGGAGGAGAAAGGGGAGGTCCACATGGGCTGTGGCCCATGCCGATCCAGTGTGACTCCAAGGTTTAGTTTCCGCATCAGTTTTTTCTCAGCTTAACAAATGTGCTGACTTACTGCACACTCCATCAGGGCCTCGTGGAAATGACTGATTTGCTGCCTGCAAAACTAGTCAAGCTCCTTTTCTAAGACACTGGATAAATGGGTGATGGCATGATTTGTGTTATTAGCATGGGAGAAAAACAAACAGTAAAATGAGTCATCGGGATAGTAAACGTACTAAAGTCGTGTATCTGTGATGTGTGGAAGCTAGTCTACCTTGCTACAGAGTAACTTCTATGAAGCGGTTGTTACAAAGCCTCATTAAATGTTGCAGCATTAAGTAAATGTGCAGGTGCTAGAGTCAAGGTTTGGCACAGCATCAGAGCCAGCAGGCCTCACAGCAGCCTCTCTCCTTCCCCCAAGACTCAAGGCCTTGCAAGGGCTTGAAATACAGGAGCAAAAGAAGTCAGGCCCGAGCGGAATCTGCAGAACACATGTGTTCTCTGCACACGCCCGACTTAACTAACGGGGCTACCCCAGCAGTTTCCGATTTTGCCCTTGTTTTGGTTTTTCTGATAATCTCAGAGGTGTCAGACTCAAACACAGTTAGACCGACCTAGTTTTGAGTAAGAAACCAACATCCGAAAGAAATAGGATAGACCTCTGCAAGCTGATTTCTAAGGCCTTTGCCTGGGGAAAGAGCCACCGCGGAGGGCAACCAGCGGCCCTGAGGGCAAGGATGCTGCCTCTCCTCGCTTAGGTGGCCTCCCCGAGGCCCGAGAGAACGCCGCAACGGTAGGGAGCTTTTTGGCCTGTGTTATTGGTAGGAGCTTCTGCATGTGGCCTTGCTAAGAGAGGCTTAACCTCCTTACCCAAAGACGATGCGTTCACTTGTTTGGCTGAGGAGTGTCACTCTTAGCTGTAAGGTGCGCCGGGTACTCACGTGCCGATGTCTTTTTCACTCTTTCCTGCTTTGCTGAAACCTTTTTTGAGAATAACTACGTAGGAGTTGGAAAGGATAGTGGCGGCTGCGAAGCAGTTTCCAGGCTTAGCGTGGAGGTGTGTGCTCTCAGGCCAAAGTGAGCCAAGCCCTACAGAAGAACCAAAATGGGTGTTGGTTCCAGTCAGCGCACATTAGTTTTGAAGGACCACCGTTTCTTTGTGACAGACCAAGTCTAGTCATTTCTAACCATGTCTTTATGTGTTTTGCTTATTTGGGTTCTAACTCTGGAAGAACATTTCCAAGCACTTTTAGATCTACAACGCCATATTTTGACCTAATAGTCATATCGTAGGTCATAGTTGGTCTGTGGGCGGTGCTTTTTGCAGCTTTAAGCAATAATCTCCTGGTACTGTTTTCTTAGCACAGAGCAGCATTCTTACTTTGTGCGAGTGACGAATATTCCTGCTAGAGACTCTGAACGCTATCCTGGTTTAATGGGAAATGTAGCGATCCAAGTACCAAAAGTAAGAATAGGCAGGTCTCTCTGAGGTCTGGTGGAGTGTTTTAGGGTGACATACAGGAATTCAAGCCACAAATCTTATGTGCAGTTGTGATTAGAAGTTAAGTTTCTTCGTAGATGTTAGGAACAAATAAACCTTTGATATGGTAACCTTTTAAACTTTAATCACTTTCTTTTACTTTAGTTAGTACTTCCATTTTTCTTAACTCATTTAGCTACTCAAATATATTAGTTCATATGTTTAAAAGATGTTAATCTTTGTAAAATATAACTTCCATGGCCATTCAAGTCCCCCAGCACTATATTTCAAGAAAAACAAAGCGCAAACCTGAAAAAAATGAGCCACTTTGATCCATTCAAAAATTAGAGAAGGTAAGTCCTGCTTTTTTATAATGAAGATTGATTTTCTTTTTTGTAGCTATTGCGCCTTTGAGGGTCAGGGTTTGACTGCCTAAAAGCTTTTTAGACAAAACATATAACTTAAGCAGATTAATTCACATGGTTCTCTAGGAAAGAAATCAAAACTGCATTGCATACCGTAAACTTACATGTATTATTTTAGTACTTAAATTGTATATAAGCATTTCAGGCCATTATGTACTTCGTAATGTCTAAGTAATTTTTTTCTGGTTATTTTGTACCATTTAAAAACCTCTTTCTATAAAATAGAACAGTAGTCTTCATAAAATTCTAGCATATTTTCCCCTACATAATACTACTGTACTTACAAAGACAAAGGTACTTTGCTGAAAGTTACTAAAGTATGTAAATGATATCCTTTATGTGCTTGAACAATACCTTTTAAGTTGACAAACCTGTGAAAGCTACGCTGACATAAAATGGAATTAAATGAAAGGTTTTTTTGAGAAATGCACTGTCTGCGCATGCCTTTGGAGATGCACACTGTCTGGTCTCCATGGGTGCAAATGTGTTTTCCTGCCCAGAATTTTTCCTGCCACTTTTGCTGCATCTGTACTGCTAAGTGACAGTACCAGCTGTGGCACCAACACAGACACTTTAATTCCTGCTTAGGAGCTCCCCGAGGCCGAGCTTTGCTTTGTAGATTGTCTTGCGTTAAGGCATTTGTGATTTCTTATTCGCCGTTCCTCACCACGCTCCACCGTGAGCAGGCGTGGCCTTCAAAACCCAGGAGCAGCGTCTGCTCTGCTCTCGAGCTGGTCTGGCGCAGAGACATCTAAGGAAAGACAATCATTGGAATATTCCTGCTCGGATTGCTCTTTCTTTCTCAGTAGTAGAATATTAATGGTGTCACATGGACGACGTGGAGACTTGGTGAGGGCTGGGAACCTGTCATCCTGTATTGCTGGTTAAAGATCCAAAACAGTGGCTGAAGATACAGGTTTGCTTTCTGCCTGTGTAGAGGTCCCAAGGCTGCAATTCCAGGGCTGGTGGGGTGGTTCTGTTAGTACGAGGATCTCTGGATCCTTTTGAGTTTTTGTTTTGCCCCTTTTAGCAAGTGGGCTGCCATCCTTAAGGTTACCGCAAGGTCATGGGTAGCTCCTGAAACTCCAGTCATCTCCACCAAGTTTTGGGCATTAGGGAGGAGAAAGAGGCAAGGGGGAATGAGCATGCTCAGCCTCCTATCCACATTTTTCTGGAAGTCCCATTCACCATTTTTTAGTTCTGTACATTGGCGTTCTGTTTTGCAAGCAAGACCTGGGAATATAGTTTTATACTTGCGGTATTACTGTTCCTGACCTTAGGGGTTTGGCTATCGAGGAGGGGCAGGTGAGTTTGAGGAGGCAGCTGTCAGTTTCTGCTACACCGTCTGATCTGTGTCCATCTGACGTGTTCACTGATTCATGCCTTGGTGTACGTTTCCTGGTTATGTGTCCTATAAGGACTCAAACGTAGGGTAAATATTTATAAGGAATTCTTTCTTGGCTCTGTACAATGTGAAACGTGTGAGTTGGAACACTGGTTCTCAGTCCTAAGAGATGCTGCACCCCCCTTGTTTAACAGAAATGTTATTGATGCCTGCTGAAATGAAATGTATGGATAATTATCTTTACCTAAAATTTATATATGTTCATATATATAAATTACATATGTTCTACGGTATAAATTAGAGGCAAAAGAAAGGTGACTTACAGTAAATTGTGTGTTAGTCTATAAATGACTAAGTCCATGCACAATAGAAGAGAAAAAAATTTGGTGTTCAGGTGCCGGGCATATAGTAAAACCATTGTAAATATGGCAAGTACAAATGTAGACTGGATGTGAGTTCAATTTGTTGACTCAAATACCGAGACTGGTATTATCATGCTGATATTTTGAAATAGTAAGCAGCTCTTGTAAAGTTCCTAAGAAAACCAAGCACTACCTGCTTGGTTTAACATGGTAATTACATTCCCAGAAAAATCAATGTATGTTAGAGTAGGCAAGAAAAAGAAAAAAAGAACTTCAAGTTTATATGTTAAATAGTACCTAGCTCAGGTAATTACCAAAAGCAGGACAATTTGCATCTTTTTAAAGTAATATCCTGCCTCTCTGAATCCATCACAGCAATTCCCCCCAATCACTCACTGTGCCTCCTCTCCTTCCAGGCACTTGGTCGGAAATGCCCATGCAAGTTCCAGTGACTCCTGGGGGTGTCCCTGCTGTAGAAGACTTACATTTCCACTGTTTTGTTTTCTCTTGTGCCTGGCCCTAACTCAGTGGTTCATTTGGTTCTTTTTTTTTTTTTTACCTCTTCCCTTTGGTTATGTCAGCTTGGCTTGTTTCCACTTAAGTTGTGCCATTTTGATGTATTAGATCAGTTTTAATCTTTGAAGGGCAGTCTTTATAAGCAACAGTCAGCACCTCCAACAAAGATCTCAGGATCAGGTATGGGGAAAAAAAATGTTACATTCCAGCATGACAACATTGTAAGAGGATTAAAGGAAGAGATTAGAAAATTCCACAGGCCCCTCACTGGCCTCCAGATTTTGGTTGCTAGAGGCTTCCTGTGTCAGCCTGTCCCATTCGCCCCTTCCCCCTCCATCCTGAGGGTTTGCCTCTGAGTCCTGTTTGCGTTTGTGAACAAGGCTCTGTTTGCCCCCCCTTCAATGGAAACCCAAGGAGGTTTTCAGATTCACAAGTGTCTGAGCTCAAAGGTCACGTGATTGGGGCCTTACTTTAAGAAGCCCTCTGAATGACACAGCCCAGTTACTGGACATGTCTTTTTTATTGTCTAATCGGATATGTTTTTTCTACCACATCTGCCTTAATCATTCCTAAGCCTTAAGAACCTCTTAAAAATACATAATGCTTTTCTTTCCATATTCTGCTCTCATCTTTTCTTGTCTTTAGTCTGAAGGCTTTTCATTTAATTGTATTTCGACAGTCAGCTGCCATAATAACAGCACTGAAGTCTTTTTAAAAGCTGACGACATTTTAATTAACATTACTTTATTTAAAGTTAATGACCCAAGCAAAATGGCATTTTAAAATTTCGTTTTGTGAAGTAAAATTGCTATCCAACTACGTCAGAAAGTTGATGTACATATTCCTTGCTTAGTGCTAAATTATTGATTTAAAAAAAAAACTGGTTTCAAGATTCAGCATTAAAATTTCACTCCACTGTGATTATTTTTTCTCTATCTCAAGAGAAAATTATTACTTTTAAATTTTAATTTGAGGGTGTCGCAGCGATGCAATTTTATATCCACTGACTTGTGGCACTTAAGGCAAAATACTGTTTATTCATTAAGAACAGCATCTGCTACAGTGTTTTATGAGAATGAGTGTTCTTTTAACTCTGTTTTGTCACATTTGGTTTTGTGGTGATTGGATAACCGATGGATTTGTTCTAAATATACTTTTTTGCTCTTTACAAAATGTATCTTTGAATAAAACTATGGCTTATGTTTGTGTGCACGTGTGTGTATACAGGAGTGTGTGTGCACGCCTCCGAGGACGGAACCCGCAGTGTGGCCTGGGCAAAGCTGCCAGTCGTTTCTAATCACTCATCTGTTCTGCGGGCAGGTGAGCCAGGATGGGAAGTCGCTCCTCGATAAGCTCCAGCGGCCCTTGACTCCCGGCAGCTCCGATTCCCTGACAGCCTCTGCCAACTACTCCAAGGCCGTGCACCACGTTCTCGATGTCATCCATGAGGTGCTGCACCACCAGCGGCAGCTCGAGAACATCTGGCAGCACCGCAAGGTGCGGCTCCACCAGAGGCTGCAGCTGTGTGTGTTCCAGCAGGACGTCCAGCAGGTCAGTTCCATGCGCCACTGCTCCTCTAGGGAACGAGTGTGCTGAAATGAGAGTTCAGGTGAGTGGGCCTCACACTGGGCTTGTCTGTGCTGATGGAGCGAGCGGGAGATGATGATGGGAGAACAGAAAATACAGAGTAATACACACGTAGCTCCTGAGCACACCTGCTCTGGCTGTTTTTAGCCACTAATTGCCTCGTATGTGCAGAACATATGAGGCGAGGCCGGGCCTTAATGGGGGGCTCTGAGTTTTCTTCCTGAAACAGGGCATTCATAGCTACATTTCTGTGTGAGTGTAATGCAGTGCTGCTTGTGTCAGTGCTGCTTGTGTCAGTGCTGCTTGTATCAGTGCCATGACTGTGTAAGGTCTATCTGCTCTTCCATTATTTCAACCTTAAGCTGATCACGTTTCTATTGCCACTGCTAGTCTGTAGGGCACAGTAGGTGCTTAATAAATAGCTGTTTAATTAATGAAAGGCAGATTTTTATGACCCTTCATTTCCAAGCAGTTGAAATGCCTTGCATTATCGTTGTTATAAAAAATAAGAGTAAGCCCAGTCCCTACACTGTTTATCCTCCGTATTGTGGAACAGGGAAGACTGTCCTCTTCCCGGCGTTACGAGGATTAAAACTGTGGGGGCATATAAAATACAATTTAGCTTTAGTGATAAATAAGATAATAGTTGTGTCCGTGCTCTGAAACAGAGAGGAAAAAAGGGTGTGAATGAGGTGTCAGCTCTGGGGATGAGGAATTCTGGGGGTGCAGGGAAGCTCGGCATCCAGGGGAGTTGGCTGGAAGCCACAGTGATAGACAAACCACTCTTCCTGAGCGTCCGTCCGAGAGCCTGGGCGCTTTGTTCAGACACGTAGGAGCTCAGATTTCACTCTCCCCGAGGATCATCCGAAGGTGAGAGGGTTTTCTGCTGAGTGGGCTGAGATTGTGGAAAGTCACGCTGTGTTCTGATAAACACATATTCTCCACGTTATTCACCACCCTTCTTTGCGTGACGGGAATCTGGTGAGTTTACAATTCTTTTATTTGTGCATAATATTTAATTTTCACATACTATGCTTTTGGTATACTATGGTTTTTGAGTTCTGTGAAGGCTGCATATACAAAATGCCTCAGGAATCATGAGTTTGATGTGATTCATGCTTCTTGACAATGCGGTTTTAGTCCAAGAAGATAATTGCCGGGGAAAGAATACAGAGTGAGGAGTGAGGGGGGTGGGGGGAGTCCAAGTCTAGGAGTTACTGTGAGAACTGAAATGGTAAGGTTGAAAACATGAGTGTAGTTTTTCTTAATTGTCCAAAAACTTTAACAAGCCGTGAAATGTGATTATTAGAGGGTTTTCCTGCCCGCCTCTCTGGCTGTTGGATCAAGTGTTCATTACACATCTGTGGACTGACACACGTTGTAGACTTGCGCCCGAAGCGGCAGCAGGACTTTCCCCTCCTTTTCCACCCCCACCTCTGACGGCTCCTTGGAGCCCCAGTCACACAAGTATAAGCCACTGGACTGTTTATGTCAGGGGGAGGCATGAAGGAAGGCAGCCTGTGGGAGAACGCTGAGGAGTCTGGTCTACTTTGGCACTAAGTACTTAATGCACTTGAATCTGAAAACAGCAAACATTAATTGTTGTATTAGGTGATTTTGACAACAATGAGGCCAGTCCTTTCAGCTAGCTTTTTATCTCAAGAACGTCCGTTGGATGGGGTGTCAGCAAGGGAAAGTGCTCTGCAGAATCCATAATGCTTAGCCTTCCGTAGAAAACTGGTAAGTGCTCTGGAAGGGAAGGGTTTTGTTGATTAAATCATCGGGAATGGTTTGGACTTGTTATGCGTACATGAAACTGCTATGTGGGCTTGACTTGGGAAGTCAGGAGCAAAGTTGCTAAGATTAAGCAAAGTTCTGTGCCTTAAAGGAGTGCCTAGGATGTCAGAACTAAAATTGTGTTTTCGAAACTCAAGAAATTACAACATGTGGAAATTTTTGCCATATTGAGCATGGAGTAGGAGAGGTAAGCTGAGAATAAGTGAAAAAAAATTGTAGTACTTTAGAAAGACGCCTTCAACAGAAATGAATTTGTAAAGACGAAAACAGTCAAAATCCACAGAAACATAATAAGCCAACTAGAGATGCCACAAGTTTTTGTTTGGTTATTTTGGTTGAGGAAGAAGCATCCGTAAATGCTGCTGAGAAAGAGAAGAAGCTTACCACATAGTAGGTGTGAAATAATGACATTTCAATGAAAGCAAGCCTCCTAAAGGGCATGCACCTGTCTGTGAAAAAAATACTTGGGAGAATAGATGCCAGACTGCCAACAGTTCGGCAGGTACCCCCAAGGAAGGGAATGATGGGCATGTGGCAGGGGGCATTTGATTTTTAAAACATGAGTAATTTTGTTTTAGTGGTTAATTTTTTTTTTTTATAACAAGAAAAGGCAATTTTGTAAGTTCTTTATGGAAGGTGTTTCAGATGGGAGTCAGGTGCAGTGGTGGGGGCAGGTGAAGCTGCTTTACGTAACACTTAGCACTTGTCCAAACCAAAGGGTGGAGTGGGGGAGTGGGCAGACAGGCTGAAGACTTGCCCCACACACATGCCAGCTACTGACCAATATACCGTATTAACTTCTGTCATGGCTAACCTAAAAATATAGTCAGTAATCTTTCCGCCATACTTCCTGGTGATCGGATAGTGTGCATTCTCATTGCCTTCTGTTTGCTGTTAGAGCAGTCCTTAGTGGATGTTTGGTTGAATTCATGAATGGTTGGGTAAATGCTAAGCAGTGTTGTATGCTCTTTAGTGCACTATAACAAGATAATTTATTTTTGTTGTACTCATTCAAATGGGATGATAGTTGGGAAGCAGGATTCTATCAAACCTGTTTTCTGACTTACCAGTTCAGCCCTCCTGCCTCTTGGATGGGTGTGATCTAGTTACAGCACATTGGTGAGGTGACCCTCACTATGTAGGCTGGCTCCCCCAAAAGAAGCCCCTCAGAAAGGGAGACCTTTCCCTAAAAAACCCTCTTGCTTCCCCAGCAGCACTCCTTGTATGTTAGCATCACCCCTGATGAATTATCTCTTGAAAGAACTTTCTCCAGGTTGATGTTGGGCCATTAACTAACATTGTGAAAAGATAGGCACACAGATCTGGCCCACACTAGATTCTTCTTATCCACGCTTCATTTTTGTTCAAAATAAATTAATTGAATGTGTCACATTCTCAGAGGTACAGAAGTAAATATGTTGAATATCTCCAAGTTCCTTTTCTTAAGGGGTTATAATCTAATAAGAGCAGATGGTTTCATAGTCTAGTAACTTAGACCATAACGTGCCCAGATTTAGCACTTATGTATTTGGTTTGAGTCGTGCCCACCAAGGTGTTACCCGGAGTGAGAGTGTACCTAAAACTGGCCACGCTCGTCTCTTATCTGCCTCCCTTGTGAGTGCACTCTAAGGGGACAAATCTATGAGTTAGCGACTGGTGCAGATTTGGAGGTTCCTGAGAGGTTTGTCTGTATTCTTCTCAAATGTCAAGGGTCTGGTATACAAGGAAAATGATGAGTGCCGTAACAGAGTTGCAAGTAGCAATTGCCGGATACCAGGAAAGCCTTCATGGGAGCTGATCTTTGAAGGATGGTAGAAGGGCAGTAGGTTGAGGAATGGGCAACAGGAATTGCAAAGAGAGCAGAGACATGAAAGGGCAAGGCCTAACCAGAGAGCATCAGGTGGCCCTGTGCGGAGAGGCGGGGAGGCATGAGCTGGGGCTGGTACGGGAGAGGTGACCTCCATGAGGAACACTTGGGACTTGTTTCTGTGAGATTTAGGACACCATTGCAAGGACACAGCGATCCTTGACTGAGGGCCATGAATCGGTGCCAGGGCCTGGAGTGACTTGTGTGTGGCTGTGAGGGAACCTCTGTATGACATCCAGCACATCTTGGTGCTTTGTGGGTGCTCACTGACCTGCAGTGTCGTTTCTTTCCTAATGTTCCACTGATGCTCACAGCCAACCTGCTGAAGAGCGAACGCTTTTCCCGTTTCATCACCTTGAGTTCACACAGTGAAGGGCCTGTACGCAGGGCGTTCTGACCTGATGCTGTGGGCAGTGGGGGTTGGATGACGTGATGGTACTTGCCTTGGAAAGATTGCCCTGGCTGCAGTGTGGGGAGCCGACTCCACGTAAGGAGGCAGATGAAGCTCCCAGTGTAGACGTCCATGAGAGCTGTGCAGAAATCTTAGCAGAAACATAAGGTCCACGGGGGCAGTGAACTGTCTGTGTTTTTTTATTCCCCGGCATTTCCCAAGCATCGAGGATAGACTAGATGCTCAATATTTGTTGAGTGAGTTAATGAGTAAAGGAAGAAATGAAAGGAATTCCCCAGTTTTGCTAAAAGATTCTTTTGGGCTAAAATTTTCTTTATTCTGGAATGGGGCGGGGTGGGGGGTGGGGGCGGCTGTTGGCCTTATGTTGGACTCAAGTCATCCAACCGGGAGATCTGCCTGAAGAAACAGGAGCTTCGATTGATGTTGGGGACTTAGGGAGCTAGGAAGGAAGGGATAATTTCAGTGAGTGGGAATTTTGCAAGTGTCATGAGATCTTTCAAATATTAAGGATTTTGCCACTTGAATGCAAAATGAGGGTCCTAACTGCCCAGCTCTAGCAGGGGGAGGGAAGTCAGGATATGCCAAAGAGGCAAAGAAATGCTCTCTCGGCCTACAGAGAAGTGATTTCATAGGTTTACTGGGTGTTAGGCTGCTCTCCTTTGCCAGTAAAAGCCACTTCCCCGTGACGCCTGACCCGGGCTCAGCCTAGGTGGCGCCACACACACTGGACCTGCTCCTTAAGTGAAGGTCCCTGAACCTCACCTGTGCTTTGCTCATGAAGTCAGGAAGGTGGGTTTTCCTCATTGCACTCATCAGAATCGTTAGATAGCCCCAGCTATTTAACATTCTCCTGTTCACGTTCCCTCACTCACAGTTCTGCCTGTGGCTCTTGATAAGAGTGGTTTAGACTCTAAAGGACTGCTGTGTTTTACGAGAGTTTCACAGTTAGAGTTAGGAAGTACTGGAGGGCAAGCATTGGGGGCTGGTAACCTGCTGATAGCAGACAGAGGCGACCACTGATCCTGGTGTGTTTAGAGCCGGCTTTAATTACCTTTTGTCCTAGTGAACCCAGAAGAGACATGACCATCAGAGTAATCTTACTGACTATAGCTTAGGAAGAGCCAAAAGTTCAATGGTGGGAGTTTAAAAAGTGGGAAAATGGATGAATCTCTACCTCAAAGCGGATATAAGACAAGAACACAGGGTGTGGGAGCTCGCACTGTGAGCCAGTGGAACTGGAAGCAGGAGGCCAGGGGGCGGGGGTGAATTGAAAGTGAGCAAGGAGCTGAGGTCATCGAGCCCTTGAGGACGCAGGTGCTCCGGAGCCCAGATGATAAGGAGTAGGCAGAGCCAAGGCCAAACCCCAGACAGCTTGGGACTCCCTTTCATTGAGTGCCAGCCCATTGCCAGGGCCCCCATGAGGAAAGTGCCCGGGGATCAGCTGGACAGGGAAGATTACAGGCATTCATGTGTACATACCGGTGTGTGTATAGATATTTATATGGTTCAATAAGCAGACTTAATCTATACATAATAACTTCATTTTCCCAGATAAGATTATCTGGACATAGGAAGATTTTTTTCTGGACAACTTTGGATCATATTAAGAATGAAAAAAATAATTTTTAAATGTTTGGAAAATTACTAAAAGGATTAATGAATGTTGGTAGGGGGATGGTTTGTTTGGTCAGGGTTTTATGGGAATACCCAAGGTAAGGCTGTTTATATGGATAATAATCTACCGACTTTTCTTCTTCCCTCCCTCTTTCTTTCTAAGTTTGTCTTCCTCAAGAAGTTCTATGTGCTGACATAATTAAAACTAGGTTAGTACCAGACCTGGTGATTTATTTTTTTTTTGAAAAGATGGACGGATTATGTAGAAGTTTGAAAGCCTTTTAACTTCTTTGTGAGCCCTTCTTCCTGGATTTCACCTGCACTTCCTTTAAAGTCAGGAAAGTGCATAGAGTGGCATTTCATAGGAGCATATGTTAGTTAAACAGAAGTAGCTCTTGCAACGCAGGGCATTTTGGTGGTTCTGTATCACACATTCGCAGTGTGTAACGTAACCGAGGGTTTTCTTCTTCTTTTTTTGGATAGCTTTTTCCCCCAAGTGATTTGGCTTAGTATATTTTGGAATGTTCTAGAAACCACTTTTTCCCAAAAAATAGATATTTGCATGTTAAGAATGATTATATATATTTAGAACAAACCTAATTTACCTTTGAATATAATGAATGAAGAAATAAGAGTTTTTGGCTCCAGTGGAGAGAAACGAAGACCTCGGGGGCAGGGAGGGGAGACTCATTATTGTCAGGCAGCTGAAAATACTGGACCTAAGCTCCTCCTCCTTCCTTCATCCCCGCAGAGTGTACAGATGCGTGTTGATTTCTGTGTCTGTTTCTTTTCACTGCAAAAGTTATGTCGTGCTCGTTGTAGAATGTGGAGCCAGAGGCCCTTGAGATCGGGCCAACCCCCTCATTTTCCAGGTAATATAACGGAGCCTCAAAAATGTCAAGGGGCTTGGCTGCAGCTCCCAGAAGCCAAGTGGATTTTTAACTCCTTCATTGCTGTTGGCCTGAGGAGGATGCTTCACTTGTGAGCTAATCAAAGAGTAAAATTGAATTGACCTGTTACTTAGGAAGGAATATTTAAGTGGGGCTCCCGGCTGGAAAAAGGGCCTTTTCAAAGGGTGTTCGGGAAAAGGGCTTTCTCAGCAACTGCCATTGCCCGCCCACCCACCAGTGTGAAGGAAAATAGCTGCTTAAGGAGACTTAAAAAAAAAAAGTTTTGGAGTTTAGTCCTTCACCGTTAGAGTGGATGAATGGAACCGGAGAAAGCCCAGGAGAGAACACCTCCTAGCAGCCTGGAGGCCAGGTCTTCCCAGCCAGCCCGGGCTTCGCCGTCTTCTCGGTGCAGCTGATCAGGTAGCCTGGCCTTCTCGGGGGCGGAGAGAACATGACTGAGACACTGGCTTCAGGAGTAAAATATACTCTGAGCTTTTGGGGGGAAAAGGTGTCAGGCAGCCTAACATAGGATGAGTATGTGGAGGCCAGTAATTTAAACTCCAAGCTTTTCCTCATTTGCGATTTTAAACTTTGTGGGTAAGTTACATTGAAGTATAGTATTAGGTAACTTTACAGCAGTGCTACACACCAGCCTTTAATAAAAATCAACATTACTTAAGCAAAGGCCTCCTTTTTGGTCACCTATTTACATTTAGTAAGTTTGGAATGACACTGCTAGGTCGATTAGTCACCCTTTGTTATAATCACTAACATACCGTTGATTTGATTGTAAAGAAGGTTCCGATTACTGTATTTTGCCATGTGAAATGCTCACTTTTTTACCCAGATTTTTGAGGGGAAAAATAAGAGTGTGCATTATACATGGGTATAGAGATTACATACCCTGGGTATAATAGTGGGTATGAGAATCCTGTGTACAATGCTCACAAAACCATGGATGCACAGTATACATGGCAAAATGCAGGTAAATGTTTCTTTCAGCAGCACTTATTTAAAAGCACAGCTAGAAACACATTAGGTCCATTTCTATCTACATTGGCATCTCCAGTGATTTAAATAAAACCCGACAGATTGAACAAGGAAGTAACTAAAATAAGTGAAACTAGGTTAATTTTGGTTTGGTAGGGGAATGTAGGGTAGGGCATGGAAAATTTCATTATTTTGCAACTGGAAAAAATCTGATTTTATATGAAAAAGAACAAATGCATAATATTTTAAAAGTACCTTTGTTTTTCATTTGCTTCATATAATCAGTTATTTTTAACTGACTATAGAACTATAAGAGCTTATTTTCATTCTTATATGCATAAAATGTGACTTAGAAAGGGCTCTTATTATTACGACAGAAAATGTTTACTGTGTATCATCTCTTTCAAACAGTAGCTGGAATTGACAGATGTTTGTGTATTTTCTCTGAATACTCTTTGGGTCCTGAATTACCAGTAAAAATAGACTGGCTTTTGTGTTCTTGGTTGAGTAGTGTCAGAGGTCTTATCTAGGTTTCACAAACAGCATCATAGACAGCATGCTGACCACAGTATCATTGTTATTTAAGAAATGAGCGTAATCGTATTTACCATCATCACGTTCAATCTTGTCATTACAACTTGAGAATTAAACTAAACAATCCATAGGATTTCCTGCACGTCTGTCATTTGATGCTGTGAGACATATTAAGTGTTGCTGGCTCACTTTGGAGCGATCTCGACCTTGGAGCTGTTACTGTGTCCATTAGAGGGCACTGACGCACAGGGGCATGACCTCCTAGCACATCTTCTGAACAGAAGCTGCCCTCCCAGCTTTGCTTTCTGCCTGGAACCAGGTAGACTGCCGGAAGGGATCAGCTTCTGCCCTTTTCCTGGAGTCTGGCAACAGCACAGCAAATCCTGTGCAGGCCTTGTTGTTCCTGGGCTCCAGGTCACCAGGCAGAGGGATGACAGCCATGACCGCTGCCACGGCTGCGGTCAGAGGCGGCCGGCTGGACTGGGTTGATGAAGCCCCTTCTCTATGCATGTTTGAAGTTAATAGAATCCACAAGCATGCCTTTGAAAGGCTCCTTGGGCCAGCCTGTTGATTCTGGATGCCTTGGCAATGCCGGACATAGTCTCAGACTCGTAAAAGGTAATAAACCCTGTGAGGCAGTTTGGTTTTGAACACAGGCTGGATGGATTTCGTAGTTGTCTGCTACTCCTCTAATAAAGCACTTAGAATTTGTACACTCTTCTTTGTCAGAAATTTAATTTGACCTGGTATTTTACACTTTTTATCTAAAGGAAGCACTGATAAAAGAAAAATGCCCATGATAACCCTGAGTGGTTGGTTTATAATATCTTTTATTTCCGACCTAGGCTTCTCGAAACACTTTTCATAGGTTTAAAAAACATTATTATTATTTTTAAATTACTGCATTTGGCTTTCTGAGCCCTTTCTACCAAAAAAAAAGTTTACTTTTTACTTTTTGAAATTCTGCCTTACTTCAAGTCTGTATTTTTTTTTTTTACAGTCAAGGAATATATAGAATATACTATAACTACAGTAAAAAAAATGTCGCTCAGCCCTCATGAAAGTCTGATGGGCAGGTGGACTGAGGCACAGATGCTCCTTAGACAGCTCCAAATTCTTGTCAGTCTCAAAATATGAGATCCTTGTCTTCTGCACGCTGTTGGCCTCATGCCCAGAAGCACATTCCGTTTACTGTATCCATTCTTTGAGTTTGAGACGTCTTGAAGTTGTCATTGGACGTTTTTTAGGAGTGAATTTTTTTTAAAGGTTTATTTATTTTTAGAGAAGGGAAGGGAAGGAGAAAGAGGAGAGAAACATCAATATGTGGTTGCCTCTCACACACCCCCAACTGGGGACCTGGCCTACAACCCAGGCATGTGCCCTAGACTGGGAATCGAAGAGGCGACCCTTTGGTTCACAGGCCAGTGCTCAGTCCACTGAGCTACACCAGCCAGGGCAGGAGTGAATTTTAAAATATGTGTTTTAAAATGTGTACTAAGAGCCTAGGGTATAAATTACTCAGCAGCTCCATGTCTGCCATGAAGTCAGGCAGTGAGTGTAGCACTACCTTATAATGGCAGTACTAATACTAAATGCTTCTCTGTGTCTCTCTCTCTGGAAAGAAAAATAATGTACTTAAACTAGTCAAAAAGCAGTGGAATGTTTTTAGCTGTGTCACCAAAGTGCTAACAATTAGATGGGAGCCTGCCTCGGGGTACAGTTTATGGGTGGGGACGCACATGCGCTGTATATTTGCCACCTGGATATTAAGGTGGTTAACATAGATATCACTGAACATTTGCAGCCTTGCGTGATTATCACCACTGAGCAGGTAAGGAGCTGCAGCTCAGAAACTGTAAGGAACTTGCCCAAAAGCACACAGCTAGACCCTGTGTTTGTGGGCGGAGGGGCTGGATGTGAAGGGGGAAAATGAGATAGCTTTCAGGTGAACTCAGGGACTGAGCTGATAGACAATGCAAATGGATCCAGTAAGACTTGCTCTGGTAGTACGACCCCAGGTGACTGGCAGAGTGGCGGTGTTGATAAAAACTGTCAGAAAGGAACTATAGTTAAAGGTAAACGATCGTGCAGCTTCGACCTGAGCACCCCCTGCAAGGCTTGGCCTCCGTGCCCCTCTGCCCCCCAGCCCCCACAGGAATACACACTTCTGCTCTCAGCTCTTACTGTCTACACGGGTCTTTACAGAGACCCACCAGAGATTTATTCCAGTTTGCATTTTATTACACATACTGCTAATGTCGCTAAACCCCGTGCGGAAAGGACCCCCTCAGACCCTCAGCCACGGAAGGTCACTGGTTTGGAGCAGTGGAGAACGAGTCCCGCTGTCCCTGGATAGAGGTCTCTGGCCCTTACTGCCACTTCTCTTCTAGATATTTGGCAGCACCACTGACCTCTGTAGTGCAGGTAACAAAGGGCAAGAAATCCTCGTCAGAGCAATGAACCCCACATTAAGGCCGCTTGGGTTTTGCCTTTACTGCTCTGCTTCCAGGTTGCCCACTAGACCACTGTCCTAGCTGTGTCTGCCCAGTGGGCTCTTCAGTCCCAAGTCATTTTGACCCATGTGCATGGTTACCGTATTTACCTCAATGCATGTTCAAGGCAGACTTCATCACTGTAGCCTCATATTAACAAGTGTATTTAAATATTTAAATAATATCTTTCAGTTTTTAGCCAAAGATGTCACTGACTTAGTTTTTTGCTAGTTATTTCCCCTCTATCAGAAAGAGGCAAAGTGTGCATTTGATGTTGTGTTACTCTCAGTGTTTTCTCCAGTCTGAGAGCCAATGAGCTACTCAGTCCCAACTGCAAACCGAAAACATCGGGGTGTGCGTCTTTGCTTTCTCTCTTTCTCTGTCTTGTGTTGGATTTCAACAAAAACTTAAGTAATTAAATCCATGGAATGTTTAGCTTTCACTGCAGTTTAGTTTATAGAATAAATGATCCTCAAAGACCAGGACAGAGGTGTTTAAGTGTTTTGTTTTCTTAGGTTTTATTGATAGGTTTCAAGTCTTCCAAAGAAGAGACAGAAAAACATTAACTCTGTAGTTAGACTTGAATTGCCTGAACTGTGAAGCTTTGAGTCTTAAAAAAATGTTAAATTGGGCCTGCGTGGCTTGACAACTACTATCACGTATAGTCAGTTTTGGTGGCTCCGTCATGCGTAAAATGAGGTGAGGTTTAAATTAACCATTATTGCATATACCATTTTTACATATATTTACACATTTAAAGATCAGATTAAAATTGTGGGAAAGCTGATAGAAGGTGTAGTTCTCAAGTGTGTTAGATTAGAACACAGTTGCTTCCATTTTTTTTCTTTGCTTTTTTTTTTTTTTACTAGAGTTTCGACAATAGCGTGTATCTTCAGTAGATAACCTGAAGCCGTGAACAAGGCAGGACATCATTTTTATGGCACATATACATGTTCTCATTGCAGGTGCTGGACTGGATTGAGAACCATGGGGAAGCATTTCTGAGCAAACATACAGGTGTGGGGAAATCCCTTCACCGGGCCAGAGCTTTGCAGAAACGTCACGAAGATTTTGAAGAAGTAGCACAGGTAAAACAATGGCTTTCACTGTTTTTGCCCGTAAATACCTGTATGCTTGCTTTTAAACCGCTGTTTTAACCACATCTGAGGTGAGTTAGCCTCGGCTAGATGTGTTTGAAGGTGACTCAGCAGACAATGCTCAGATCTCAGAGTGAACCTGCTGTGGCGGTGGCGAAAAGATGATTCAGTCAGTGGACCCTTTTGAAACATGTGATGTTCTTGAAACAGAAAAACATCTTGAACATTTTTGCCATATTTATTGTACCCTTGTTTGTTGACTAGTTTGTGAAGTTTCTCTTCATAACCAGAGAATAACGGTTCTTGTACTCCTGTAATGTCGGGCAGGTATTTCTTGTCCTTTTCCAAGTCCTTTTAAAGGTGTTTGCTTAGGAAACAGGCAGAGGCTGTGGTGTTTTATGGAATCCGAGGGTTGGCTTTAATGCTCATTAGCTGTGTGACTTTGGAAAAGTCTCTTAACGTTCGAGGTTAACTTTCTTACCTGAAGAATAAGCTCCTAGAGATGAAGCCCAGTATAAGAAGAGGACTACTAGCATCAATAGTGAGCACAGATATTGGCAAATATGTTTGTAAATCTCAATGGATTGACCATTTAAGCAAAAGACAGTGAATTTGGAGGGTGGTTACAAACAAGACGGAACGAAAGCACCAGACCACTTCGACATGGGGGACGGAGGGGTGTTCAGAGGACTGCAGCCGCAGGCACGGCTTATCTCAGATTTGCAGATTCTGGTGTATATATTGGCATTTTTGAATGACTACTCTAAGTCTGGCAATAGAAATCACTTCAAAAGAAGTATAAAGGGAAAAGAAATACAGAAAATTGGGTAAGTAAAAGCTCACTAAATGGATCTAGTGGAAGCAAAAGAAATGAGAACAACAAAAATCATGATAAAAATCACAAATGTCGTAATTTGTTCGTTATTGGTAATTACTGTGTACACAAAATAGATTATATTTGTTAAAAGACAAAGATTCATCTGACTGAATACCTTTTAAAAACCATGCTATATATTTTTTCAAAGGACATACCTAAAACATAAATACCCAGGAAGTTTGAAAATATATAAAATATTAGAAAAAGATCTACCAAGCAAATATAACAAATAAAAAAATTAGTAGTATAGGAATAGTAATAGTAAACAAGTAAACTTAAAAGCATGAAAACATTATTAGAGATAAAGCGGGTCTGCACTTGTAAAAGGAAGAGTGTGGTATCCGTCTAACTCTATAGTTTCAAAGTCTGCGAAACAAAAGTAAGCCGCAGCAAACCTTGGCTGCTCTGTGGGCAGCTTTGTATATCAGAGGGTTCGGTCATGTATTCAGTTACTCACGGAACTAAATATCCAGAATTATGGGATAACACAACAAACTGCACTTCAGTCCTATTCCGTGAAAATGCCTTTAAAACGTTTCCTTCTTTACATGTCATCACATGTAAAGACAAGCATCCCAACCTTTCTGCTTCCGAATCTCAAGAAACAAATAAGAAAAGGTAGTGTGCAGCAGCCTTGCCACAGGTGGATGTGTCTTTGGGTTTTTCTTATCTACATTACGTGTGATCTCCGTCTTACACTTACTGGAAAATACTTGCCTTCCTCTTGTAGCAAAAAATATGTGAAAAATGTGCTCTTACCTCCCCTTTGTTATCACCATAAGATAAGCTACTGCTATAGCCAGTGTGGCTCGAGAATGAGTGTGAAATTGGGATCGTATGAGCAAAGACTTCAGGCACCAAAGAACCTAAGAGGCGGGACTGCCAACAACCAAGCCCCGAAGACAAGGCCCCTGCCTCAAGCAGCGCATTCACCCAGCCTCCCCCTGAGTGTGCTCTTGGAGAGGTAGGACGAGGGTCTGCTGAAGGTCCTTGTGTGTGCCCAGCACCCCATGGACCCTTCTCCCTCTGATTCCTGTGGTTCCTTCCATTCTAAATTAGGGAAATCCCTTCTAGGGATAATCTTGCCCTAGGTTTTCCTGGTAAACTTGTTTCATGAGGTCCGATGTGATCCTGAAGCTGTTAGCACAGGTTCTTAGCGGGCAGTGAGAGCGAGAAGGCTTTCTTTGTGGAAACGTCTCTGTCTGAAGGTCTCTAGATCAGGCCAAGGGGAGTGCCCTGAGCCGTGGTCTGCTTCTTACCACTGGTTCAGAGAAAGGCAGGTGCTCTCCTGCTCCTCACTCCACCCACCTGAGTTTCGGTCCTTTCCTGTCATCTCTGCTCACTGCCCCTGAGACTCTAAGGGATGCCAGACCCACTTTTCCTTAAATTGAAAGGGTCTTAAAGCCTAAACTTGAGCTGTGTTTGAAAAGAAACTTTAAATATAAACACCTTTTGCTCACTTTGCAAACATCTGTGCCCACATGCTCTTGTGCTGGTTTTTAAATAATCCACCTGTGGTGTGTCAGGCATTCTTTCTGCCAGGTCCTGGGGGGTGGGTACAATAGGCCAGCCTCGGACCCCCCGAATAGGCATGGCCACCTGTCAGAGGGCTTTCCTTGGTAGGTTTTGCTGGCTTAGCCTAGACCCACAAATTAGTAAAATTCTGCTTGGTGACAAAGAAGAGGATGTAAAAGGCAGGCATGGGGGACAGCAGGTGGCGATGTTGGGCAGCATGACCATGTGGCCTTAAAGGCTGGACCGTGGACTCCGGGGAGCCTCTTCTCTCCGTGGGCCTTTTTCCTTTGCAAACCCACCATCACGCTCTCTCCCTGCACCTGTATTTTCTTGCTTTTTCACATCTTAGTGTCCCCTCCCTCTCTGCCTGCACCCTTCCCCCACCGCACTGCCAGGACCTGGGCCCTGCAGCCTGGCGTCTTTTCCCAGCGTCTTCAGCTTCTCCCACTCTTAGTTCTTTTCTTTCTAGCACTAAATATTTATAGACCATCCCCTGTCTTGAAGAATGGCACTCAATCCTGCTCTCGTTTTTGGACGCCACTTTCCTCTGGCTGCTCATCGCCACCCACTGTCGCTGGCAGCCTGGCACACAGTAGGCCCAAAGTGATCACCACTGCTCATTGTAGACATTCAAAGGTCTATGACAGTTGACCTCAGCTGCTCATATAATTGTCCTCTGCTGGCTTTAGAGTGAAAATCTCTGATCCCTTCTACCCATAAACATGTGGCGACTCCTGTTGCACGAAAGGCCCCAGGTGGTCACTGATGGAGCCCTGGAATCTAGTCACTCCAGCCAGGAGCCTACAGGCCTTGTACGTCACAGAGGACACCTCTGGACCACTTCAAGCCGGTTCTAGGAGGAGCTTGCTGTGCCTCAGAGTACACCATCAGACCACGTAGGAAGAGGGGCTGCCCTCTATGACAGGAACTAGCCACAGGTTAAATGTAGTGAGGTGGGGATGGGGCCATAAGACCTCAGAAATAAGGTGGACTTCTCTCCAGCCTCTCTACCTGATTTAATAAAGATTATTTACCCTTGTGTGTGTAGGTTCATTCATTGACAGCCCTCTAGCTCTTCCCAAACGACAGAGTGACATCAATCTTGCTTTAGCAGTGGGGGAATGAGGCCCACTGATGTGAATCACTACCTTCCCCAAATTTTCTTCTCTGCCCTCCATACCTTTGACTGCTTTCTGTCAAAGCAAATTATAACAGAAGGGATTATGGCAGAGATCTAAGTTGATATTTTAGATTTATGGGTTTGGTTTTTTGTTTTTGTTTTTGTTTTTGGACAGTATAGCCTTTGTAGGCACCTTAGAAATGGAAACAGGTACTTTAGGCTTAGTAAGGAGCTAATTTCATTTTCTGAAACTTGTTCACAAAGGTAAAGCAAATTTTGGTTTTAGGGAGAAGAAATGTCCTTTAATAGTTAAGTGTAAAGTTGTTTAGTTTATCTTTTGGAGTTGTTTGGAACGATCCTTTGTAAAATACATTCTAAATTGTTTTTAGTTTAGAGATCTTGAATATGCAATTTATTTAATAATTTTTTAAAAATCAGCTTCTTCAAAGTAGTGAGTTGTGGCATGGTAACGTAACAGGTTCAGAAAGGAAGCGGTGAAACCCTTTTGGTTGAATTCCTTTAAAATGTACTAAATATAGACTGATCATATAGAACAAGTCTAGCGTTCAGGGAAGGAGGAACCCGAAAGGAACCTTCTGCTTCCTTCGTGGAAGCGAGCTGTAGAGCTGGGCATGGCTTCTGCAGGGCCCAGTTTAGGGCTTGGTTTCCAACGCAGCCATAGCCACATGAGGAAGCACTCGCATCGTTTTTTGCATGTAATTTAGCAGAAGCAAAGACCACACGCACTCACCTGAAGATCCATTCCTTCTTTGTTTGGTACAGTGATTGTGAGTAGATACATCCTGTTGAATGAATCCATGCTAATGAATATATAGTCTGGCTTATGCAGCCATGTTTAATTTTCTTGCAGCAGCTCTGAAAAAAGTTTAAAATGCTTTCCACATGACGCGTTTTGCAGATGACTGGCGGAAAGGAAGATGCTCTTTGACAGTCATCCATGTTAATGTTCCCTTTTAGATGGAAGAAGCTATAATAGAAAAGCTAGTAAAGCCCAGGAAACTGGTTCAAGGAAGACACTGATTTTGAGAGCATAGATTCCTTTAAAGTGATCGATCAGTGAGTCTGTGGCAGAGCATCTTCCCATCGTCGGCCTACACTGTGACTTCATCTGCTGCCATTCTCCTGCCTGCGTGTCCCTTGGGATTCAAATTACCTTCCAAAGACACAACCTGTCAGGAAGTCATTCTCCATGAAGCCGTTTCTGTTAACAGCATTTTATATGTGCCATGTAATCATCTTGTCTCCCAGGACAAAGAAGTGTGGGATTTAGAAAGCAGGAAACCTTACCTTCCATTCTAGATTTTCGGAAGATAAGCAGGTCAATTCTCTAACTCCCTGGTCGTTACTGAACTCATTCCCCTTCTGCAAGGAGGGTACTGTGCCGGCGGCAGGTGGACACAGAGAATGCACATCTGCGTTTTTAGCACGGCCTAAATTCAAGCCTTGAAATGCTGTTTTTTTCTCCTGTCCTGTTTTTTCTAAGATCAGGAAAACCCATCTTCTCCACCAGGTTCCTACTCTAGCCTCTGACCATGTTGGGGCTTTACTTCTCCAGGACTCTAGCGAGAGGAAGGTCTGACTGCCTTTGAAAGACTCCCTGTTCCTGGCTCCTAGCAGTTATTCAATTTTAATTCTCAAGAAAAGAGGAAACCTTAGGGTCCCCACCCTGGCCTGGCCCTTACTTACCTCCTTTAATCCTCCTGGGCGGTGAGTGTTACCTCATTCACAGACTTGGAACTGAGCCTGGAGAGATGCCCCCTGGGATGGGACTGCAGGTAGGAGAGAGTTTAGTCTCTTCAGGCTCTAAAACGGGTTTTCCTACCTGACACCCCTCCTGCCTTTCCGGCTAAATGTGGGTGATGAAGTTTTCCCTTGCAGGAGGAACCCTGGCCTAGGATTTGTTGTTTGAACAATCCTAGCCCCCCTGACTGCCCTGAGCAAGTGGCTGTACTTCTCCGTGCCTCAGCTGGCTCACCTGTGATGTGGAGGTGAAATAATGTCCACGTCACAGGGCTGTTGAGGGCACCGAGTAAGGGCTCCAAAGTTAGTGCTCCAATGTGGTTATTAACACATGGACCTTTCCTGGTAAAAGGATCAAGGTAGGTTCTGTTTGTGTGAAGGTGTGACCTCCAGCAGCCCTGATGCTGTGTGCCCAGGGGAGGCCATTGAACCCTTGGCGCTGGCTTATTTCAGGTGTAAAATGAGCAGTGGGACTAAATGAATGCTGTTTAGTGTCCCCAGTAACCTAACAATGCACTTGTTCCTTCTGTACGTTTATTGTTGCAGATGTCTTTACCTGCTAGCAAAGAGGTAGGAAGCTTTCAGAACCATAATGTTTAGCTGCTGGGAGGCACTGTCACCTAAAGATTCACGCGAGAGGAAAGCAGTTTCATGGCTATAGTGACAACCAGTAAGAAAAAGAGCGGAACCCTTAAAAAATGTGTGTGTGTGCTGTATAAAGCACTATACCCTGTGAGTTGTGCCTCTGCTCAGAAGAGCAGAGCTCACTTCCTGGGCGGGACCCTGCAGGGGGAAGCGCGAGCCTCCATAAGCCCCTCACCCCTGGAAGTCCCGTCAGGTCATGTCATGGTGCAGCCTGTGGTGATGGGAGGGCCTTTGAGGGCCGCATGTGTGCAGAGCCTCTGTAGCAGGAGCCCTTGAGGCTGGCAGCTGGCCATCACTAGGACCGCGTCCTCTGTGCCAGAGGCTGCGCCGAGTGGCCCGGAGTGCCAGCATCTCAGGAGGGAAGGACTGGGTGTACACAGTTTCTCTCTCTTTCTCTCTCTCTCTCTCTCTCTCTCTCCCCTTCTCTCACACACACACAAACACTTTTGAATAAGGATTTTTAGAACAATTTTAGATTTACAGAAAAATTGTGATGATGACATGGAAAAGTTTCCACACCCTGCCGCCAGTTCCCTCTCTCATTATCATTTTTGTTAATATGGTATATTTGTTACAGTTAATGAACCAATGTTGATATATTGTTATTAACTCAAGTCCGTACTTTGTTCAGATTTCCCTAGTTTCCTCCTGTTCCAGGATCGCACTGTTTATTTGTCACTTCTCCTTAGGTTCCTGTTGGCTCTTGCAGATTCTGTCATTATTCTCATTGTCGTAGTTAATGGCAGCCGTGGTTTCCCTCATCATCCCAGAATTAGTCTAATCCTCGTTCATGGTTTACCTCCTCCCTTATTCATCCCACAAGGTGGGGTGATCCTTCATCTCTAGCCTGAGGCTCAGGGTCACCAAGTCTGTGACAGGACTGGTCTGGGAGGAACGCGGGCCTCTGATGCAAGAGTCTCTGTCCCCTCAGGTCACTCTGCTTCTCTGCGGTGGTTTGATAATCTACGTGGAGGGCCGCTTCTTGTCATGGTCATCGTTGGCAAGTGGCCAGACTACGCCACCAGGCATGTGGAGGGCCAGAAAGAATTGCCTGGCATAGAGAGTGGGCATTTGTAAAACATTTTTGTCGTTACAAAGCTCTTTTGAAGTGGACAGTTTCACTCTTTCTGCTTTATGTAGGAATTATTATAACTTAGCTTTTAAATATATCGCCTTGAGTATCTGTAAAACTCAATATATATAAAACAGTGCTCTTAAAAAGTTCTGCAGCTGGACTGGGGAACTGACTGTGCTTTTCAGATTTCCCAGTAGCTGCCCTCCAGGCCTCAGTTTCCTTACCTGAAAAGGGCTGTGGTTGGGATCGGACAGCCCAGTGCAAGGGTGGCACTCAAGTCTGATGCACAATAAGTACTGGTGACTCTGACACTTGGGGGTAGTGATGAAAAGAGCAGGCTGACATTTTACTGGTCTTTATCATCCTTTAGACCCTGTCGACACTGCATCCGTCCTCAGTGCTGCCTGTGCCGGGTGGCCTGTGCCCCCCAACCCTGGCGCATTGGCTACACTGGCTCTGTACGCGCGCAGCAGTACCACTGTGGAGGTCACCATATGCCTATCACACTGTGTATTAAGAACTTTCTTAAACTTGCAGGAAAATTGGAAGTACAGCACAAGGAACTTACTTTGCCCTGAACCATTTATTTAAGTGTGTATTTCCTATTTAAAAGGACATTCTGTGGCATGACCACAATTCCACCATCAGATTCAGGAAACTAACACTGATACCTGGCGACCTTCTAGCCCCCAGAGCCCATGCAGCCCTTCACAGGAGAAGGATCTAGCGAACAATCACCCGAGCCTGTTAAGTTACCACGTCTCCAAGGCTCTTGAGCCTGGAGCAGCCTTCATCTGCCCTTGGCTTCTGTGACCTGGCACTTTGGAAGATTTCGAGCGGGTTATTTTGGAGACTGGCTCCTCATTTTGGGTTTGTTGATGTGTCCTTTGATTAGATTCTGGGTATTATATGTCTTCATCATGGGTATCCCGGGAGTGCAGCTGTGTCCTTCTCTGGTCACCCCATCAGGGTGCATGTGATTTTCATTTGTCCTGTGACAGCTGGTTCACTTTGACCCTGGATTAAGGTGGTGTGTCTGCCGGACTTCTCCACTGCAAAGTGAGCTTTCCCCTTTGTAATTAGTAAGTGCTGTGTGGGGAGGTGCTTTGAAGTTCCTCATCCAGTTTTATTTATTTGTCTCAGCAGGGACTCAGGGCTTCCGCTAGTATTCGGCGGATCGCACTCTGTTACCGCTACTGTTGGCTCTCATTGTCCCTGCTTTGGCCAGCAGGGGCCTCCTCGGGCTGACTTCCATCCCCATGGTTCTTGAGCATTTCTGTATCTTTGGTCCAGTGAACTGTTTCAGGGTCATCTTGTATTTTGTCCCTTCCACCCCTGGAATCAGCTGTTTCTCCTCCTTATTCACAGTACCTGCATTTCTAATCCTGTGCTATGTCGTTAACTCAGGTTTTCTCCTTTTCTATATTTGCAACTTTGTTCTCCAAAGTGAGGAACCTGCCTCTCATTATCCTGAGTGTTTTGGCTTAGTAGCTTAATGCCCCTCGAGGTAAGCAGCCTCCCAGCTGGGAGGCTGCGCACAGCAGGGATGCTCTTGTCCCCTGTCAGGCTTGGACTCCCCACAGGGACACGCCCCCCCACACTCAGGGCACCCCCAACCCTCACTGATGAGTCGCTGACCTTGCATAGCCTTAGGACTGAAATATCGGAGGAGGAGGGGGATGAAAGGCTCGGTTTGTTATTCAGTGGGGGGACCACAGGGCTCCCTGGACTTCTCAGAAGTCCCCCACCTGTCCTGACCTCTCCCCTTCCTCCATCAGCGAGCCCTCTCACTGACATTTAACAGGATCAGGGCTCTAGCATACCTTTTTATTTCAGGAACCCATTTGCAGCCTCTGCGGTAGCAAGCATGAAAACTGGAATAATCTTCAGAGCATTTGAGACACCTGTTTACCCTAACGTTCAGCTCTTATTATAGCCATTATTATTTCCTTTTTCTCAAAAAATGTGTACCCTTAAGTAGAAAAAAGATAAGCACAGAATCACCAATATTTAGAAACATGTGAAAAGGGACAGTGACTTACGCTTGTGTGTAAGTGGACCTTTTCACTTGCACTTGGAATGATCATGAGGTGGTGGCCTATCATAGTGAAAGACACAAAACTGGAACTCTCCACTGTCACAAAAGTGGGAGAAGAAGTGAAGGGGGCCTTTGTGGCTCCGTGTTGTCTTCTGGCTGTGCAGTTGCAAAAAGCTCAGAGCTCTGGATGAGTCAGGAGACAGCTAGCAGCTGCCTGCAGATACCCCTCGCTGCTGGAGACGGAAGGACTGGTCATGAGGTTCGAGGTTTAATAATCTCTGACAGTAATGGCCACAGCTGCTGATAGAGATGTAGTGAACTCCTGCAAGCAGCTTTTCCATCGTGTGTTTTCTGCTTGACTTACAGAAATGATCAGGAGTAGCATGGACTGACTCTGTTGCGGTGTTACGACTCCCAGCCTGGCTGGTGTGTGTTTTTTCACTTTGTGTTTCTCTGGCTGTTCTCTTGTGCAGAACACATATACCAATGCAGATAAGTTGCTAGAAGCTGCCGAGCAGCTGGCCCAGACCGGGGAATGTGACCCAGAAGAGATCTATCAGGCTGCCCACCAGCTCGAAGACCGGATACAAGACTTTGTTCGGCGGGTTGAGCAACGGAAGATCCTCCTGGACATGTCGGTGTCCTTTCACACCCACGTAAAAGAGGTAAGGCACTGGGAGGTGGAGATGCAGCCTGTGACTGTGAGAGTCTTTGAACTCGTTGGAAGGGAGGCTTGGTTGTGATGCGAGTGTGTGGACCAAAAGCGGCCGGTGCTGGTTAGCAGCCTGCTCTCACCGAGCGGGTCAGCGCGGACGAGGACTGAGCTGGGCTTCCTGCAGGCCTGCCTTGCAGCACGAGCACATGCCTGCCTTGCTGGGGGTGGTGGAACCCTGCGTGTCTGTCTGCAGTGGACCCGTGAGGGCTGGGTGTCTAGGAAGAGGTGTGGATGAGGAGGTGAGCTGAAGGAGATCCCTTAACTTGGAGACAGACAGCGTGCACCCATTTTAGCATAAATAGATAACCTGCACGTTGTGGTCAGAGCTGCTGGTTTCCTTTCTGTGTGTTAGCCCGTCATGTGGCTAAAGTCACAACTGCCTTCTGATTTTATCAGACTGTGTGATACTCTCAGATACTAATAAAAGTGGATTTTACAGAACACTGAATGTACCAAAGCCAGGACTAAGACATCAGCATTAATTAATTAAGACATCGGCCTGCTTTGGCGATGTCTGCTCAGTGTTACCTCAGGACTTCTTTTTAAGAATCACTCCTGGAAGAAGGCTGGTACCTGCAGGACTTGTCGCATACCAGGCCCCTCCATTCAGTGTGCCGAGACCTCTGGACTCTTTACCCTCTCACCCCCAGAGGACAGAGTACTTCTTTCCAGGAAGAGAGAGAAGAGGAAATGTTTTCATAGAAGTGGCGAATATTTTATAGCTTGAGGTCACATGCAGAAGGTGGTTGATGGAGGTGTCCACCTCAATTTGACCCTTGAACTCAGATTTAGAAGCATTCTGGGACACCTTTGTTTCTCTCTGTTTTTTTTTTTTTCTCTGAAAGGAATTCATGAGATTCTTAACTTCCTCCTAGATGATGAAGAACCAGTACTATACCTTTACAAAAATGTTTTTGAAATAGTACTTAAAAGAATTGTTGATTAGTCTAGCATAAATTTAAATTTTATTTCAGGAGTACTTTTATTCACCTGTATTTATTTTCCATCTCCCAATCTTTCTGTCCCTTCAGTATTATTTGTAGTGTCTTATTCACATCATTTCTAATTATAATAGTCCTGTTATTAGTCTGTTGTTACTTGTCCTTTCCTTTTAAATGCATTTTTGCACTGCTCATTTGTTTATTCATTCTTTCATTTATTCATTCCAAAGTGTCTCCTAAGTCAACTATAATGTTCAAGGAGATGACACACAAGTCAATGACAGTGGAAAACGTACTTCTGCTTTCATGTATATTACATATTTTAGACATTTGTTTGTTTTTCTTGGTAGATGTTAAGTTCCTTGAAGGCCAGAACTGTTTCGCTTTATACCCACCAATTAGCCTCCCCGTCAGACTCAATTGCTTGTAGAATAATGATGTCTATTTCTAGCATATATTCTGAGAGACATATTTCCATTTTCAAATATAGCAAAAGCATAATTATTTTCATTCATTTATACTCATTTAACTTCCTTCTCAAAATCATGTCCTGAGTTAATCAGTAATTACCTTTGAAATTTGTGGGTTATTTGAGGCAACCAGGTGGCCACATTGAGTTCTCTGCCAGAGTTTATTTCTGGAACTGATTCAGTGGCCCTGAGTCAGTTTTTGTTCACTTGATTCCCAGCAGCCATGGTTTCCCGGGAAAGATCGTTCTCATTTGAATTGGGCTGTGATTCTCACTGGCTTTAAGTAAAGAAGCCTTGTGGTTCTACTTCTGCAAACTTACACACTGAACTGGGATAAGTTTTTGTTTGGGGAAATGCCTGGGAAAAGATGAACCTTTCATTTTATTCAGATGTCAAAAATAAAGACCTCCCAGCCACCTGGAGACTTTTCGGTGGCACATGCCAACCTGGCTTCATTTTTATGCCTAACACTCAAGCATGCAGGTTTTCTTCTCGGTGCTCAGCCAGTGCCCTCTCTCCCCGAGGCGCAGGGAGAAGCCTTCCTGGACCTGGCACTGTGCTCGGAGGAGGGTGCCTAGGAAGCCAGGGCTCTCTTTGCTTCTGGGGACGCCGAGCACTGGGAGCTGCCTTTTCTCACATCCTTACCTGGTTTGTTCCAGGAGTCCGCTGAAAACATACCCTGGGCTTTCTCAACCAGCCGCTGGTCGTACAGGGCTCAGATCTCTTTTCCCTCCTGTCCTTTGTGGAGCTGGAAAACCAATCAAGCATCTGGTGGTTAACCTAATTCAAGAAAATCGACCAAGGAGTGTGTTTGTGTGTGTGTGTGTGTGTGTGTGTGTATGTACATATACTGCTCCTGGCATAGACCAGCTGCCCTCCAATGACTTCTTGTAATCATCAACAGAGCCTAGGCTGTTCACTGCACCTAATTTCCCAGAGAAGGCCTGTTTCTGTTCTGCATGGGAACAGGTTAAAATTTGATCCTCCACGTCCAAGCCTTCACGTTGGCTGTCTTGCAGTAGCTTTGCAGGTGACTCACCTGCCTGTATATATTCTTTAAAATTATTCGCTTGTTTCCTTTGTTCCTATTTCTACCCCACATATATGCCTCCAAAGATGCCTCCAAAGATAGATGTGATATCTTTAAACATTATTACCCAGCTTTTTTTAAAAGTTTTATTTGAAATAATTGTAAGTTCACAGGAAATTGGGGAAAAAAGAATCGGACAAGAAGTCCGTGCATCCGTCGTTCAGCCTCCCCGGTGGTCACATCTTATGTATCCATATGCATTAGCAGAGCAGGAAAAAGAAGACTGTGTCACACTCCCCAGAGATTATTCCAGTTTTCCCAGGCCTGCGTGTCCCTACGTGTGTGCGTATGGTTTGATGCAGTTTTATCACGTGTAGATTCCTGTAATAACCACCCCTTGGAATGGACACAGTTATACAGAATTGTTCCATCACTCCCTTGGGCTGCCACCTCGTCTCCATGCCCAGCCCTTACTACATCTCTAACTCCTGGCAACCACAAATGTATTGTCCTCTGTCTCTATGATTTTGTTAACTCAAAAAGTGTTACACAAATGGAATCACACAATATGTAACTTTTTGAGACCGTCCTCTTTTACATAGCGTAATTTCCATGAGAGCCACCCCTGTTGTTACACATACAGTAGTTCTTTCCTCTTTATTGCCGCATAACATTTCATAGTATAGAAATAACATGATTTCCATAATCATTTACCCATTAAGGACAATTGTGTTATGTGTTTTCTGTTTTCTGCTGTTAGAAAAAGAGAAACTGTGGACATTTATATATGGGTTTTTACATACACTGATTTTCATTTCTCTGGAATAAAGACCCAAGAGTGCAATCATTAGGTCTTTTGTAGGTACACACTGCCCTGAAAGACAGTACCACGCTTTTCCAGAATAAGTGCACCATTTTACACTCCCGTCAGCGACGCATGAGTGATCTCTAGCTCTTCCGCATCTCAGAAGTCCGGGATTGCTTTGATAAATTTGTCAGGGGGAAAGGTTAAGATCCAAGCATAATACTTTAGGATGTTTGCTTTATGTGATCAAATCTCAGTCATCTATGTTTAACATTCAATCCCTCAGCTGAACTTTTTACATGTACCAATACTCTTAAATGCTTGATTTCTTTAATTTATTTATCTGATGTAGATACAAACAAGCAATTAAATGGCCTCAATCTAGAGGAAGCAAGAGGAAACTAAGGGCCTAGAACCACCCCCTACATCATCAGCCTTTGCATGATTGGACCTCAGATTTGACTTCAGGCACTCAGTTGCTGCCTACTGGTTTAGCACTTTGTATTCACATAGACTGTGCTATCTGTCATTTAAAAAGTAGTAATAATAGTATGTGGTCTTTCCACAGATGAGAATATTAAAAAAGATCTAATCACATGAGATTCTTTTTCTGTAAAAATATAATCTTTATTGAAATAATTAAAGTCTGTTATAGCATACATTATCCCCTTTCTTAATTGACCAAGTGACCTGAGATGAGTTGTTCTGTGTGACCTCAGCTTTCTTAGCTACAGAATGGGAATGATAAGCTCTCCCAGGGATGGGGCACCACCGAGTGACACTGCAGGTGTAAAACACCGTTGTGCTTGTCTCACAATAGCTGCCATTTCTCCCTCCTACTCCCCTTACAGCTTACTCAACATCAACAAACTGATACATATTTAAGTATAAAATACAAAGGTGTAAATACCCAGGTATAATCTGCTGTTTTCCTCACTCATCTTTGATCGTTGAGAACTACTTACTCTGCTTCTGGCTCTCAGAGTAAGCACCTCATTCTGACCGTGTTCTGAAGGTCAGAAGTCAAAGCCCTCCTGGGGTCTCACAGCTCCAGCTCTGCCTCCAGCTCAGCCCCTCAGGGCCGAGCAGACGGTTACACAGCACCTTCACTCCCGGCTCCGTTCACATTGGCACGGGTTACTTTGTACACATCACTAAATACATTTGTTCCCAGCTGAAACTGTAAAATAAATGAATGATTTTTTCCCCCTAAATCAATACATGTAAAACATTTGTGTTGGCCAGTGGGAAAAGAGGGATATTATTATCTAAAAGGAAAGTCCTTTTGTCAGAATAATTCGTGTAAGAGATTTACTTTTTTCAATAAAATGGTTTAAAACTTGTTTAAATTCACGAATTTTCAGTTTTTTAATATTGGCTCAGGATTTTCAGATAAAGGGAATTTTTATGTCAGACGAGAAGTTAGTGCAAAAAATCATAGGGAACGCTAACATACCTGATGTATTGAGTCACTTAGGATAATTATTGGATAAATTAATAATATATTGTCTTTATTTGTAACTCAGTATGACAACAGTGATTGAAAATCCATAACTGTGCACTGATTTCTAAATTTTATGCTTTTGTTGCTGAAGGGGCACCTCCTCTAAATGGAGTTGCAGATGTCTGCTTTAATTAGTTGTTTGTAGATTGGCCTCAATGTATGTACTAGAAGGGTGAACCACTTCTGCAGAAGGTCAGGAAATGCGACAACATGGGTCTTAAAATGCCCAGCTGAAAATGGATGGCTGTGTAGTCTCATTTACTTGTTAGACTTCTTTTTATAGGGCATTTTAAATATTCTTAATTTCTCAATTTGATACTCAGCTTCACAAACTAAATGTGATCTTCGGTTAATTGAGAGAAGAAGTAAAGTATCTGTATGTACTTCTGACATATTGTTACTGATTATTGTTGTCCTTTTTGACTAAGTGGTGGAAAGACTGATTACTGACAATGTATTAGTTACAGTTTTGTCAGGAAAGCTTAAAACCTCCAGGTAAGGTAGACTTGTAAAGAGTGATAAGGCTTTTTTTTTTCCTGTTTTTGTTGTTGTTTGTTCTCTCTTCCTTTTTTAAAGTACAAAATTCAGAGCCACAAGATCAAAGAAGGGCCAGGCTTCCTGCTTGGGACCAGTGCTGTGAAAGGGTACAAGTAGAAATTAGAAAAGATAGAAAAATAAAACTCTCACTTTGGCTTCTTCTCATCAAGGTGACGATTCTTCAAACTGGGTGAGAAGAAGCTGAAGACCAAAATGGGTGACGGTTTTATACGGAAGGACTTACTTCTTCTAAATGAGTTTAAGTCTCTTTTCCAAAATAAATTAGATCCCTGGATAGCGAAGGAACTTGGTATTAGATTACCACATTAAGTCTACTGATGTCTAAGGAACTGTGGGAAAGGGAAGAGATGCCAGAAGGTTGAAAATGTACTTGTGCTTTTTTAAGAAGGTAGATTTCACATACTACTCAGGTTGAAGCAATCTCAGGCAGGGTTCTAGAAAAGATAGTTTATAAGCAGCCAGTAAAGAAAGGAGTTAACTAACAGGTCGTAGCATGTTAACTTTATTTCATTCTTGACTGTGTTTCTGGTTTGATGAAGGGCATGCTGTGGAATTAGTGAGCATTTGACTAGGCCTTTGACATTTAAATCATAGATAAGACAGCAAAATATGGGCTGTTAGTACAGTCACATTAGAATGGCTGTAAAAAAGGATCGACTGAGGGTGTCAGTTGGCACAAGAGAAAGACTGTCCTTACCCTACCATACTGGCCTCTGAGTGAATGCCAGGAAGAAAGTGTTTGTGATTGCAAAACATTACTCATACCTACTGGGTGAATGAGGACGGAATTTCCAGTCCAGACCCACAGGTGGAGAAGGTGATGATGGGAGATGGTAGACTAGTCATCTCAGCCGAACCCGAGTCCCACCAGACAGATGATCTTAATTCCTGTGGTCACCTTTCATCAGGGAGCAGTCTACCATTGTCATGTCTTCGAACTGATGCCACTAACCTATTCAGAACTCTTACTTCGTAAGGGACACCTGGAGAGAGTGTTTTGAATTTGGGACCCTTGAAAACTTGCCTTTGTTATGTTGAGAGGTGTTTGTCTTGAAAATGGGCAAGTTGCCACCAAGTGAGGACAGCCTTGGTGCTGTGGCAGAAATTGCCATGGCTGTATTAAAACCCTTACAAGCGAGACTGTCAGGATAGGTGTTGGCTGGTGGATGAGGTCAGCAGGGCTGGGGGATATTTCCAGTGACATTGTAGATCTGTCCCCATGCAGAAAACCTGTGAGTGATAGATTGGCCCAGAAGGCAAGCTTATCAAAGTCTAGACAAGGGTCCATCAAATATATCAGATAATAGAATAGGACCCCAACAATTTCAGCAGGCGTAAGTCAATACCTGTCACAGAAATTTCATGTATAGGTTTTAATATACGGGTCTCTTCTGAATTGGAAATACTAACTTAAGCAGGTTACCGAGTAAGGGCCATGTAGGCATTAAGCAAACAATAATCTTACAGTATTCATTGACAGTGCCCACAATAATGTCATGCCCCGAAGTAACGCATCTGCCGCTAATCATTAAAAGCTAAAAGCACAGGATCATTCAGGCGGTTGGGTTGCCTTCAGTTCTCCAGCCCCCACTTCGAAGGGGGTGATAGTTCAGAGGAGAGGGAGCTGGTGTTGACGGCACTCTGATGAGGCAGTGCTGGCCGAGTTCAAGGGCAAAGTGTTAGCCTTGGGAAAAGCAGGGCAGGCTGCAGAAACAGGCGCCACCTCCAGAGAGTTAAAGAGTTAAAGAGGAATTCACACTTTGACCAACTGCTGATTATTTCAGGGAGGCACTGGTTGCTTTTCAAATGATCTCAGGAGGGGACAAGCTTTTCCCAAACTTGACACTCCAGGGAGTGTGTCTTATCCTTCAGGGATTTGGGGAATAAAAAGAAAATAAAAAACGTACCCTCTCGAAATCACCGTTTTTAGCAAATTAGACTTCATGTAAACATCTGGGTGTTGTGGTTCTAGCACAGACCTTGCACTCTGTCAGCCTTGTCAGGTGGCCTGCACCTTGTCCTCACACCCGCTTCTGTGCACTTCCACCCTCCAGTGCTGTGACGCTCACGTGGTGTCCCTCCTTGATGTGAGGGCTGCCTGATGCACTCCTGGTTTTTCCTCTTTTTCCCTCTTACACGCACTGGCAGTGGTATTATTTCATGATACAGACTTTGATTTGCCCTGCCCATTCATCTTTCATACATTTCCTTTCATCACATTAAGAGATCTTTTATCATCTGTCCAAGAATAACGAGATCTGCAATGCACCAAGAATAACCAGGACTGCTGAAACCCTTACTCCTCCTTAACCAAGGCAACCAGTGTGTGCACCAAGGTACAGTCGCTTGTTTCAGGATGGACAGTGTTCTCTACTGCTTATGGCTAGAGCAGCTCCACTTTGATTTTCACTTGTCAGACCTGAAACTGGATCCCATTTTATGTTCATGGCAGATGCCCTCCGAAACTCCACCTGTGAGTTGCCATTGAAACTACCTACTTCTGCTCCTGGCTTGCAGCTCCAGCGTTTCTGCTTCCCACGCCGCCTTACTGCTCGCCTGTCCCCACGGGTTCCTGAGTGATTGTCTCAGTCAGAAACAAGAGTAGGGAAACATGCTAATGGCAGTAAGCTTCTGTTTATAAAGAGCTTGTAGTGAGGGACTTTCCCCTGGCAGTGCCACTTAGAAAAGTCATGTGTGATAACACAATGTCGTTGCATAGAAGAGAAAACAGAAGGTAGAGAGCTCCAAGGATTTCCGAAGGTTGCAGAGGGGATCCAGCCCCACCTCTGGTGAGCTGTGAGCAGGCTTGTGGCCTGCGTCCAGATTGCATCTGAGAGAGGTTGCCCCTAAAGCAGTCCCCAAATCTCCAGGCTTCGATTCCCACCACCCGCTGAATCGGCTGGACGCTCAGTCTTTTCTTGGGACCCCCACCCCAATGAGTTCCTCTAGGAGCCCTCTCTGGTGGGGTCTTTCCTCTCCAGTTAGTGAGGAAGGGGCTTTTTTCAGGGCTTTTCTAGCAGAGTGAGGTTCCTCTTTTAGGTCCCACCCAACAGAGAGGTTGTGGGAAGGGTGCGTCTGGGTCAGACTCAGCCAGACACTGGATCCGGGACCAGGCCCTCCTACATCTTTGTCACAGGAATCGTCTCCCCAGAGCCCTTTGTATCTTCCTGCCTCAGCCTTTTCTGTGGGTCCTTGTCTGTGCACCAGGCCTGTACACCGGGCCTGTACACACCTGCACCCCTTTGTGGGCTGGGTACAAGTTTTCTTCCAAGGAAGACTCCTGGCCACAACTCAGAGGGCCTCTAGGGGGCAGCGTTGCCTAACTCTGGCTGCCTGAGGAGCCAGACCGAGGCTGTGGGCCACCGTTCTCTCACTGAGAATCCAGGCCGCCGAGAGTTTTGATAGGATGCAGCTCCTCTCTTGTTCTTGAGCAAAGATTTATTTTCTATGGTAAATAAACAGCATGCACAGAAGTGCAATTTTTTTCCACCGTCAGGAAGTTTATGGTAAAAATTTCACAGGCCTCCTAGAGGCTTTTTCTCGGTGCTTTTGTTCAAAGGTTATTTTAGGAGTCATATGTGCCCTTTTCAAAGCTTAAACATAGACTTTGCCTGAATCCTATCGCATTATGAATTCATCAGTTCATCTCCAATTGACATGCGAAAAGACCTTCTTCTGAGACTTTTTTCTCCAAATTGAGAATATTTCTGTTGGAACAGACAGAAAAATTTTAAAGGGGCAGAGGACCTTTGGGCATTTTACCCTCATGGATTTAGGGGTTACTTCGCCCCTCCCACCTCAGTTTTCTCCTTTTCCATCTGCCTGATCCCAGGACCGGTCCCTGTGGCGTCTCCTGCACAGTCGTGGCCCATCACTGGTTCCTCAACCTGCCAGGCAGGCGAGCACGTTTCCACCGCAGACACATGTTGAAAGGTCCAGGATGTTGAGGGAATAAGCTGGTTTTTAAAAAAAATTACCAGGAGGAAGGGAAAAGGTTTCACACACAAGTACATATGGCACTTCCCCTGGAACCAAGGGGAAGTGATTTCTATAGACTCCAACAGACTCATTCCAGTACCTTTTCCTCACGCTCTCCTATTTTTAGGTGTAAAAAGATTGAAATGTGGGATGGTGTTAAGTTGACCAGACTAAGTGACATATTTTGAACAATTGGCAGGAACCCAGATATGTTTTGAAAGATATCTAGAGAAAGAAGACTTTGAAAACGTTGTGATTCTAATTATTAGACTTTTCCTGGGGAGAACAGAACTAACAGTGGTGGCTACCATTTACTTCTCTCTTCACTCTGGGGACTCCACCATACCTCATCTTCCTGGCACCTTGGGAGGTGGGCGTATTACCTTTCCCATGTTATAGAGGAATAAACTGACTCGTGGATCCAGGTAAGTAATTTCGCCTAAGGTCACCGTATAGGAAATGTTAAGTCAGGATGAGTCAGGATTTGAACTCAGGCAATCTGGCTTCAGAACCCATGCTCTTAATGTTATTCCACATTCTCTCTTATGAGAAGTATTTTACTTTAATTATTTGTGCATAAAACATCAGCTCCCATGCTGAGGCAGTGGAGTCATATGGAAGCACAGCTGTGCATTGTGCCTCAGGAGAGTAGAGAAGCAAGACCTGCTGAAATGGTCTCGCAGTTTGAGTGGCATTTAATGGTAGTCTTAGTAAATGGTAGTATTTGCTGGAGAATAAGGATTTTGCAGACATCCTCACCCCGACAGGCAGCCCACCCTGCATCCTGTCACACTGGCTGGGTCACACTAGCTCATGGAGGAGAGACCTGACCCAGGTGTTTGAATAGGGGTGAAAAGGGAGTTGGGACCTGTGTAAATTAGGTGTGTCTTATCCAGGACCTGCAAAGTCTCTACCAGCTGTCTTAATTAATGTTGTTTTGCTGATATCGCCGTGTTTTTCTAGTGGGCTTTTTAAAACCCACATTTGGGTTTTCATAACAAATTTAAAAGAAGTGATTCTGATGTCTACCAGTGCTATGAGAGCCTAGCCGTTCAAAGCGTCCTGTAACCAAAACTAGAGGCTGCATTGGCTCTGGCCCTCAGTGTCTTTGAAGACCAGCTTGTTGCCCATGTGTCCGTCAGACACCTTCTTCCATGATGCAGATTCAGTATTTGTGGTAGAGTTGGCTCCTTCACCTTTCTTTTCATTGATACTAATGTTTAGATTGCATGAGAGAAGAGCAATCTTTTTTGGATGTACATTTGCTTAAATCATTCAGTTCCGTTGACTGAGCATAAAATGCTGAGGCAGCACCATTTCCAAAGACTCAGCAGTTTAATACGCAGTGTCCCTCTATTGATCCCTTAAGTGTTCTCCATTTTCTACCCATCCATTAGGTACTGGGGGCTGAGCCCCAGGCAGGTGTGCTCGGGAGGGACACACCTATTCTTGGGCTCCATTACACAGTGACCAGGTTGGGGCAGCTTCGGGGCAGCACGTGGACGAAGGTGGGATACAATTGAGACTTTGAGAGAAGGGAGTGACATAAGGTGGGTTTTTTGGGTTTTGTTTTGTTTTTGTGTTGTTTTTGTGTTTTCAGCAGAAGAAATACACTTACGAAGGTCATTTTTTCATAAATGTTCGTCTCAGGACAATAATCAGAGGGTGAGAGGGCTTCAGTGGTCAAGTGCTACCAAAAAGTTTTTCTCATTTGGGAGCAAGTGGCCAGTCATGTGCCCCTAGCACGTGGAAAGCGGGTTACCGTGGAGCTGATGAAATCATTTCAGCTTTCAAAAAGCCTGTTCGATAACATACCATGGATGTTTTTGGTTAAATATTTTGACTCGGTAAAATATTAGAGCCGTGTTTTGGGAAACTATTCATTATTGCCCCGAACAGCGTATTGGCAAATGCTTGGTTTCTTTGAGCAAATCTTGCATCTTCAGTTAATTTGAATGGGTCATTATACTTAGGGTAATTAAATTTGTACAAAACATCGCTGATAACCCAGCAATCCTGCGCGCTCTCTCTCTCTGACCGTCTTAGTAACTTCTCGAAGGCAGTATTGTCATTGAGCGTTTCTGATGTAGCACAGCAAGTCTCAAAGAAATGCAGTGATCTCTTACACCCAGTGCTTCCCTTATTTTTAAACCAGCCTGCCGTATTTAAAATACCTGTGGATTGACAAGAGCCATCTGTTTCCAACTGAAGATATGTTTAACAACAAAAGAACTCTTAAGAGTACACATGGGTTTGCCATCATTAGTCATTGGGGAATTGCTAATTAAAACCATAATGACATCACTCATTTAAAGTGGCTAAAAGAAAAAAGACCAGCCCTCTCCGTATTGTGAAGATGTGGAGGAATTGGACCTCGCACACCCTGCTGATGGGAGTGAACATGGTGCAGCCTCTTTGGAAAGCAGGTTGGCAATTTGTTAAAAATTTAAGCATACACCTGCCATGTGATCTGGCCACTCCACACCCAGGTAGTTGCCTGAAAGAAAGGAAAGCATAGGTGCGTACAGAGACTGTGCACGGATGTTTCGAGCGGTTGTGCTTGTAACGGCCAAGAGCTAGAGGTAACCCAAGTGTCACCCGCAGGTGAGTGGATAAATGTAAAATGTAGTACTTTTCATCAATAAAAGGGAATGAACTGTTGATGCACACAATAGTATGGATAAATCTCAAAATAATGATGCTGAATGAAAGAAGCCAGACCCCCCCCCCCGCCCAACGCCAAAAAAGAGTATATGCTACATAATTCCATTTACTGTAGTTTGCCATGTATGATGCATACTTTTTTGCCCAAATTTTTGACGGAAACGTAAGGATGTGCATTATACATAGACATAATGATCACATACCATGGATATAGAGACCTCATGTATAATGGGCACAAAATACCGTGGGTGCGCGTTATACATGGCAAAATACGGTATGTAATTTTTAAAGAAAATGCCAACTAATTTGTAGTGACCAGAAGCAGATTGGTGATGGCCTGGGGAGGGAGGGCAGAGGAAGACGGAGGGATTACAAAGGGCACCAGAAGACTTTTGGGGTGAAGGAGATGTTCATTTGAGAGCAGTGGTGTTTTAATGGGCATATATACATGTCAGACTTTTACCCAACTGCACACTTTAAATACATGCAAGTTATTTTATGTCATTTATACCTCAGCACAGCAGTTTTCAAAAAGAAGGAGCTCGGAAACGTGACCAGATGCACACAACTTGTTTTGGCGAGTGCACTTGTGCTGTAATAGCCACCAAGGTCGGCATGTCTGGCCAGTGTTAGAGGACACCTCTCGACCCTGTGTCACTGCCTGTAGTCAGCTGCCTGTAAAGCACACATGTAAGGTAGTAGAGGTGACTCTTATGTCCCTGAGGAAGCAGGAAACATTTGCTCTATACACAAACCACTTCCAAGCCACCAGGGCCCCTTTGGTTTAATTAATTGTCTTTTTGGTTCACCGAGTGGCAGAAGTCAGTGCCTCCCCAGAGACCTGGAAGAGGCATTGACTTCCCAGAAGCAGGCAGAGTGCTCTGCTCCCACCAGACCCAAAGCCGAGCTGTCTTAGCCATCTAAGTCCCTGGACACGTTTTTAATGGTGGTGACAAAGGAGTTGTTTAAGTGGCTTCAGCATGCCCATTCTTTTCACGCAAGCACTGAGCTGTGACTGGTTGACCTTACTCTGGCTGGGTATGGTTACATAGCAGTGCCATATCCGGATCCCCTGCCTGTCCTGGTGATGGATTTATTCCACCACATTAATGCTTCCTTTTCTGAGGGCTCTGAAGTTCCCATGTCTGTGCAGTGGTTTAATAATTAATAATGGATTGTAATGCCCTTGCTAAAAATAAGACAAAAACCACCCAGAAGATGCGTGAAGGAATGCCTGTTCCGTGTAGCAGATGCTTCTGTTGTCGGAGGGGGTCTTTTCTGATTTCTGTTGCACCCAGATTGAGCCTAGGAAGAGAGGGAAAGAGAACTTCCTGTCCTTTTTTCCTCTTCTGTGACAGTTCCCTTCTGCTCCCTGCCTGTCCACTTTCTCACCATGCAGCGGTTATAATAGTGCGTTTTTTGGTGCCTCTTTTCTACTGGCCCTTGGACTGTTTGGGGTACTTCTCCCTCCCTCCCATCTCCCCTGGGCAAGCTGCCGCGGTTTCCCTCCCAGCCCGTCACTCCCAGTCCCCACACTGGGCCTGCCCTCGGCGGTAGAGCAGGGCCGCGGCCTCACCGGTCTCTCCTCCCCGCAGCTGTGGACGTGGCTGGAGGAGCTGCAGAAGGAGCTGCTGGATGACGTGTACGCCGAGTCCGTGGAGGCTGTGCAGGACCTCATCAAGCGCTTCGGCCAGCAGCAGCAGACGACGCTGCAAGTGACCGTCAATGTGATCAAGGAAGGGGAGGACCTCATCCAGCAGCTGAGGTGGGCCCGCCTCCCTGTCCTCCGGTCTGAGCACAAACACTTTGAAATCCTGCCAGCGATTTCCCCTTCCCCTCACTTTTTGGAATAATTGGCTATAATTCTTTGTCCATCTAGGTAGAGAACAAATAACATCTGTGAATATAATGGAGAGTAGCTTCTCTCTTTTTTTTTCTTACAGTTTTTCTCTCTAATTTTTATTACAGCATTGACTAATAAACCTTCCCAAAATTCAGCTTTTATTCCAGATTAATTTAAATCTCCTAGGACTGTGTCTTTCAGGCCCTGAGTGACCTGTCTCTAGAGTATGGTGGGGTGTCCCCCTTCACAAAGTTGTGGCCCAGGCAAGCTAGGCTTTGGGGCGACATCTGTCCCTCGTGGCAAGAAGATGGGGACACTGCTGGGGCTGGAAGCAAGTTCCTTTTATTGGATCACAGGGACCTTTACATAAATGTCGTCTCCTGACTCTGTTACTCAAAGGCCAGTTTATTGAATCATTGGTGACGACCTCTCATGGTGTTCACTCTGTGAAGTCAGGCAAAAGTTACTTGATGGAGGCTTAATTGATGTATCAAAGTTTAGCCCTTCATCACCAATATAACTAGCATTTGTAGTAAACAGGTATGAGCATTCTTTCTCCTTAAGGAGAAAACTGGCTAGAAATGGTACTCTGCTGAGATGATCTTATGTGATCATTAGAATCTTTTTTACAAGAGCGCCCGGGAGGAAATGGGGGGACATTCTTCGGTGCATCCTCAGGTCTGGAGCGTTGCTCAGAGGAGGAAGCCGCTGTTGTTCTGCAGGAGGGGCGGCCCGTTCCATTTTCTGAGTCAAGCAGTCCCGCTTCCTGCTGGCCTTCCCACCCGCCCCCCCTCCCCACGCTCCCCCCTCCCCAAGCCCTCAGCCTCCGGATCTGGTATCTGACACTGTGAGACCTGCTCCTCCAATTCCTGTTTGTCTCTTTGAAACCCCCGTTCCCCTGATCTGCTCCCTCGCAGGGACTCCGCCATCTCCAGCAACAAGACCCCACACAACAGCTCCATCAGCCACATCGAGACGGTGCTGCAGCAGCTGGACGAGGCGCAGGCCCAGATGGAGGAGCTCTTCCAGGAGCGCAAGATCAAGCTCGAGCTCTTCCTGCAGCTGCGCATCTTTGAGAGGGATGCCATCGACGTGAGTGTCCCCAGCCATGTCCTGGCCTGCCAGGGGGCCTCTTGTGTCCCAGCCCCATTCCCTGCCCAGCTCCCTTCCTGGGTCCTCTCCCTGGGTCTTGGCATGAGGAGGAGAGAGGAGGGAAATTATCTGCCTCAGCTGGGAGCTGGGGCCTCAGCCCCTCCATCTGAAGTTGAAACTGGTGGAGGCAGAGGGGACGGCAGGGCCCTCATTGCCCTGCAGGATGGAGCGGAGCCAGGTGGAGAGGGCGGTCGAAGGCAGAGCTTCTGACAACAAACCCATGTCGCCACTCTGCGTACCACCCAGCAGCATTTGGCTGTGCAGGAAGCAGGGCACTAGCTCAGGGCGGGGATCCTGTCCCCTTCCCTCCATCCCCAGGCTTCCCCTCCTCCCCTCGCCCCTTCTCTGTCCACAGTGAGAGTGAGCTTAACCTGTGGTGACAGCATCTTACGGAGTAGAAAACCCAATTTTTATTTTCCACAGAAGTGCTCTCAGATGGTCTGTAATTCTTACTTAAAACTCGACTTTTATATTTTATGTGTGATTAGGACACAGAAGTTCAGGTTTCTTTTATTTTTCTTCAACAAAAGGAATGTGGTTCTTAATTCTGGGCCAGGGGAGGTCTTTTCTTTTTTTGAACTGGGTGAAGCGTAAAGCAGAAGGAAGTATAATTGGATGACACTGAGTCTGTCTGTGAAACATGATGAAAGGAACCAAAACTCACTTCAGCCTGGGAGGCCGGCTTCCTGAGGCCTGCCCTCAGCCTCTTAAGAGCTGGTAGCAGAGACCGGCCGCGTGGGAGGTCCTTGTGACTGCCGGCCAGGGAGTATAGAAGGTGTTCTCCCCATGGTTATTTCTTGTCTGGGTTTAGAACAGTGCCTTGAAGGCACGTGGGCCCAGACCCTAAGTGCCAGCAAAGGCAGGGCGATGGCAGGGCTTTATGGAGCCTGCCCGGGGGTACCCCGGCCGGCAGGATGGCCCCCTGCCTGAAGCGGGTCTGTCTGGGGCCCAGCTCAGAGTGCTGTGTGCCAGGCCGGGGCCAGGCCGGGCCCTGTGCAGGCTTCTTGCAGGGCCTGCTGGTTGTGTGCTTGTCTAAACTTCCATCAGTGTTTTCCTGAAAGAAAGGCCTTCTTAGCTGTGTTATTCTTCCTCCTCTTCCTCTTCTTCTTCTTCTTCTGTCTTCTTCATCTTCATCACCATCACCATCATCACCATCAGTCAATGATAAGAAAAGCATTAAACCCTGCACATGTCCCTGGTTTGAAAAATATTCCCCCCAGAGTCTTTACCCTCAGATCCACCTGGAGCCACGTGGAAAGGAAGCGTGTGGCCTCAGCGGGTCGGCCCCGCCCCGCCCAGGCCCAGCCCGCAGTCTCGTGGGAGCGGCCGCCCTAGCCGCCGGTCTTCCTCTCTGACCTCTACTTCAGAGGAATTGCCTTTGCAAATTTTGCTGCTTATTAAACAGTTTCAGTTAAAAACAAAGCAATCAGAAGCATTAGGGGAAGTTTTTCCTTCTAGGACATTTGGCTATTTGGGGGGAGTGGGGATTGGTTTCACTTGTACTAATGATACTTTAAAGGAGGAAAATTTAATGGCATTTCTACTTTCATTGAACCAGTGTTTTGAGATAGAGATCAGGGGCCCAAAACATAACATTTCATCCACTCTAAAGCACCGGACTCCGCGTGGCCTCAGTAAAGCCCGGGTACTGGGCTGGGCCCAAGTGCTTTCCTGAGCTGAGGAAGCGAACCCTCGGTTCAGTCACAGACCAGCTAGAATGTAGTTTAAAAGCTTTGAACATGTCACATCCTTAGAACCTTTTTTTCCTTTAAATGATCTTGAAACGTGAAAATCCGAGCAGGTAATGGTTTCAGCCAGGAAAATGCCTCATCTCACTCCCCGTGGGAAGCATGGGGTGGGTTCTGTTCTTGGTAGAAATTCATCTGTCACTTGGCTAATTTTTTTGAAATCCTCCCTATCTCTGTATGTCAATTGGAGTAGCAGTTTCACCTCTCAAAAATGGATAGAGATTTCCTGTGGCTTAGGATGGTACTATTTCAGCTTCCAGATACGCCAGGTAAAATCTGCTCTATTGACTGAAAAACATGACGGTTACTATAGCGTCCTGTGACAGGTTAGGTATGGGAAACAGTCTTTATTATGTTTGTGTTTAGGAAGAAAAACTTAGACATTCAAATAATTCTGGGATAGATCCTGAAAAATGGTCTCCAAGGTATTTCGCTGAAGAATCAATCTTCAGAGATGACTTTCGCTTGAACTTGGTTTTAGGCACAGATTTCTGTCTTGGCCTGTGTGGCTAACAAGCTATAACGCTAACCTTCGGACAGGACTTTTCCTGATGATCCTTTGATCGTGGCCATTGCCAGGGTTTCTTTGTGCTGAGGGAGTGTTTTCAAGTCCTGCTGGTCTTAGCCCGTTGATCTTTGTTTATTGTCCATTACTCGAGTGGTGTCCGAGCCTGACGTGTCTCCATGAGGCCTTACTGCTGAGCCTACATCTCACCGCCGCACCATAGTACCTTCTCCCTCAGCGCCAGAAAACAAACATTAATAAATAAAATTCCCCTTAGCGATAAAGGTTAACGTTATGGTAATTTTCTTTTCCTTTTTAGCAATATTTTTCTCAGTAGCTTTTGGTTTATGTCTGGTTTGGCATTATTTAAATTTATTAATTTGTAAATTAGTAGACTTTAACAAATTAATGCAATATACATGTTGTATTACAGGCCCCTGTAGTTGTGCAGTAGGAGTTTGGGGAAGCCTTAAGTTTTGTATTATTTCCAGTCTCCTTGCTGGATTCTGTGTTATCCTCTCACATACACACATTTTCAAAGTATTTGCTTACTGCTCGTGTGGGTAAAGGAAACTAGGATCCATGGGAACTGTTATTCCATTGAAGTTTCTTGTGTAATATTCTTCCGCAAGAAGTTTTTTCCTCCTTTTTGGATTTTGTAATTTTACTCTTAATTTAAAAAAAAAAATGTTATGAAAGTTGTCGGCCTACACAAAAGTAGTGCGGATAGTACACTGCCTGCCCCCCAAATTCAACACCATTTTGCCCCCCTCCCGTGCTTCAGGTATCCCTTCTTTTGTTTTTGTTGTGCTATAGTACTTTAGAGAAAATCTTGGTCAGCGTGTCATTTCACTCCTAAAGACTTTCCTAAAAAATGAGGCCATTCACTTACATAACGACAATCCACTAAACACCTCCCCCATCTAACAGTCATCCTGATTGTCCGGTAATACCAGCCTCTGTTCAGGTTTCTGCAGGTGCCTCAGTTTCAGGGGCTTTATTGGGTCCACTTCTGCATTTGCTGCTCAGTCTTGTCACCTAGAGTTGTCTCTCCATCCATCCCCTTTTTCCCCCGTGCTATGACTTGTTGAAATAACTTCATTAGTTGTCAGGTCCCATTTTCTTGCTGTTTTGCTCACTGATTTCTTCTTTCCCTGGGATTTCCTGTAAACTTAGAAGCTGAATGTAAAGACCTGATGAGATTTCATGGTCTGTTTTGGGGCAAGAATGCTCCACAGGTGGTACAGCGTAGTTCCCCCTGTCGGAAGGCATGCCCCGTCTGGCCCCACCCCTTCAGGGAGGCTCGGGTGGGTCCGCGGGGTTAGGAGGTGGCATCCTGGCCCTTCCCGCGCCGAGTTCCCCGCCAGCTTTTCTCATGGTGGTTTTCTGTGCATTGATGATCATTACCCACTTTGCTAGAACTTCAGACAAAATTAGAATAAAATGTTCTAACTTTATTTTTTTTTCTACATTTAATAGCTAGATTTATCCATAAAGGGGAACTTTCCTTCACCATTAAACGCTTATATAATTTTCTTCTATAGTTAACAATTTTAAGTTCAAAGATTAGTTCCCTGTCTACCCGTAATTGGAACCAAAGATTTTCATTTAATTTTTGGCTTTTAGCTCTTCTTTTTGTTTCTTTTTTAATGCATCATTAGGAAATAATAGATATGTAATTTATTTTATTCAACTGTGGTAATTTTTTTTTTTTTTTAGTGTCTAATTATCTCATCTTTGACCAGTGGGAACCCCTTCAATTGGCTTCTGTGTCCTTTTGACATGATCACATGAGTCTCTTCCTTACTTGACATGGAAACTGTTGCAACAGATATTTATTTTTTAAGTCTTGATCCTAAACAGAGATTTTCCCCTGTCAGATCATCTCAGACCTTGAGTCTTGGAACGATGAACTTTCTCAGCAAATGAATGACTTTGACACGGAAGATCTCACAATAGCGGAACAGCGCCTGCAGCACCACGCAGACAAAGCTCTGACCATGAACAACTTGACCTTTGATGTCATCCACCAAGGGCAGGACCTTTTGCAGTATGTCAATGAAGTGCAAGCCTCTGGTAAGAAGTGCAGCCCATTCTGTGTCAGCTGTGGGTTCTTCCTGTCCTCGTGGGGATTCATACAGTTTATTTCAGTGTGAGGACTTTAAGGTTCAGCCAGCCCCTATGATACAGATGCTGTACATAACTGCTCTGTAAAAGAAAACATTTTTCTTCCCCCCCAACATAATATGATCACATCTAACATTACAGTCAGTGCACTTACCCTTAATATTCTTAGATGTTGTTTTAACTAGCATGAACTTTAATTTTATAAATGATCTATCTACTGTATCTCCCTGAACAAAATGTAAGTCCCAAGAATATTTTCACTTTCTATTTTTCTTAATTTATATTTTACCAGCAGGTGGCACTATAGGCCCAAAAATGTAGAGAGAACCCCAGTGTTAGAAATTTAGCAACAACCTGCGTAGTATGTTACTCATTTTATACAAATCATATTATTAAATGCTCCTTAAAAAGTAAACTAGGCATACAGCAGATAACAAAAACAAACCAAACTTCACTCATTTATAAAGGATGTCACATTTTCACAGCTACTGTAGTAGACTAACAGGAAATGGGTTTAGTGTGGTGGCTAGACATTTTTACATTTGGCTTTAGCACATCAAATACATTTTCTGAGGCACATTTGCTTACTCCAAGGCAGGGGTAAACACTCTAAGGCTGGCTGTGCCCTTGAACTTGGCCTTCAGAGTAATGGCCCGACCCCCGTTGGGCACGTGATTCACAGGATTTAGACCAGCGTTCACTGCTTGAGAACAAATCGAAATGCTAGTTGAATTCTAGGGACTCTACCCAATGTCCACAGGTGTGGAGCTGCTTTGTGATAGAGATGTAGACATGGCCACCCGGGTCCAGGACTTGTTGGAGTTTCTTCATGAAAAGCAGCAAGAACTGGACTTAGCAGCAGAGCAGCATCGGAAGCACCTGGAGCAGTGTGTGCAGCTTCGCCACCTGCAGGCTGAAGTGAAACAGGTAAACACAGGGCTGGGTGGAGGTCCAGTTGACAAAGACTTCATGGAGCATCTGGTAATTTGGAGGTGGAAGTCTTGGGAAAGGTTGCCCTTGATCAGAACACAGCTGCCCTGATATGTAATCTAACAGCCCCACCCTAATACATACAGCTGTGTGTTCGAACTGCAGTGGGAAGGGCTTCACCGCCCAGCAGGCCCTTGAGAGGAACGTCCATTTAACTTGTTTTGTTGATGCTACTCTCTGGCTTGAAACCCTGTACACTTTGCTTCCTGGTCCAAATGACTATGTGATTTTTCTGCCAAATACACTTATGAATCTGGACTGGATCACAGGCTGGGTCTGGCTGGGGCTTTCTTGCGTTGTCCGTGCTGCCGCGTCCTAGATAGCAATGCAGAATAAAGTGGGACGTTTGGAATAGATTGCTTTTGGCTCAGAGCCAGTGGGATTCCACACATACATATATTCAGCATGTATGTGGTGTTTTATCTCATGAGCAGTGAAACCACTGGATGCTGGCTTGATGCAGGGACAGGACGGCTTTATGGTAGATGCACAGAAAAGCACATGTTAGTTTGACTGGAGGGGACTTAAGGTACCTCCAGACCGTGAACACAGTGTGGTGCATAAGTGGGCAGCCCTCACATTAAAGCAGATGTATTATGAAACAGAAACCTTTAAAAGAGTACCTGTTGGTCTGCCTTACATGTAACAAGATGAAGTATGTGACTGGCCTTTTAAAGAACAGTTAATAAAGTGTTCCTTCTTGCCAAAAATAAAACAATTCATCTAAGAAATAAAGGAATAGACCTATTCGTTAGGAATTGCATTTGCCTAATGAGTAACAGAGTCCAAAAATAGTGGCTACAAAATTATTTTCTTTGCATTCCAAGTCAAAAAGTGGTAGGATTGCTGGTGTCCATCCAGTGGCCCCATGATGTACTAGGCTGCGAGCTTGATGATAGGTGGCCTTTCCCTCCTGGTTGCCAAATGGCTGTTGTAGCCACCACAGTCCAGTCAGGAAGGGGGACACATAACAGGAAAGAGGCGACACGTGTATCAGGAAAATATTTTCACAAAATTCCTCCGAGGTGACTGCTTCGATCTCAGTGGCTAGAATGACTATTCATATCTGTAGCCAGGCTGTAATAGGGGCCGAGAAGTGGTTTTATTTTAAGCTGTCCCCAAAAGTTGGGGTTTTCTGAGTAAGGGAGACAAGGAAAATAGGTATTAGGTAGGTGACGAGTGGCCTCTGCCACAAATAACTACCGAGAGTGACCTCCTAGTCTCTGTGGCTTCCGCGGTCACAGTCGACTCCTCTTCGTGTATGGAGTCGAGAACCTCATGGTGGGACCGACCCTGGGTGTTAGAGTACAGTTTCGGTCATACTTTGGGGGTTGTGCCACTTAATACTGATATTAAATTGGACAATTTGTTACTGATATGAAAAAGTTCTTTAATCAAGCAGTTTGCCAGTTTTGCATTTTCCTTAGGACTGAAAGGAATGAAAAATACTTGTTTTTGATTATCGGAATTCTTCATGGTAGCAGGGTTTCTAACATGTGGTCCTAAATCTGTTATGGTGCCTGTGGACTAACAGCCATCCTCTGGACCCTCTACCTTTTCAGCTCCCACTTGCAGCTAGTAACAGAATTCATTTAAAAGTGCAGCACTTGTGATCACATGCTGCTGCAGGTTGTCACGCTGATGGCAGTAGGGTCCTAAGGAAACCGGCAGTTTGTAGCTGATGTGAGCAGCATGACAACCTTGCTGGCTTGGGTTGCATCACTGCTGGTCCCCAAGGCTGCACTGGGCAGGGCCGCTGCTTGGAGTACCCTGTGTGCCATTGCAGGTGCTGGGCTGGATCCGCAACGGGGAGTCGATGTTGAACGCAGGACTTATCACGGCCAGCTCGCTGCAGGAGGCAGAGCAACTGCAGAGGGAACACGAGCAGTTCCAGCATGCCATCGAGGTAGGAGCACCCGGCCTCCTCTGAATTGGGTCTTCCAACCCGAAGGCAAGCCTGTTGAATCCCCTCACATGGCACGCACCCCGGAAGCCAAAATAGGGCCAGCGGAACCCAAAATGGCAACGCTTACAAATCAACGATTTATTCTTGGGGAAGGCCACAGCCTGGTGACTGCAGTGAAGTGAGGCCGTGCACACCAGCCAGGACAGCCTCACAGCAGGAGTCCCGGGTCAGGGACCTGGCACCAGGGAGCCCAAGTTGGCTTCGTGGCCTGGGTTTTTTCATTTTTGCTGGTCTCATAGGCACATTCCTGCTGTGTAAGCAGCCTTGGCCAAGCAGAGCGCCCTGGGTGGCTCCTCAGCACCAGGCACCGATCACACTTCACTGTTACCAATACGCAGCCCCTCCGACCCGGGTTAAAAGTGCTTCCTGACGCGGGAGGGCCAGGGCTCTGTCGCACTTCAGCAGAACGGCTTGGGCCCACCTCAGGCCTGTTCAGATTCACTCTCACAGCAGGTAGATTACAATTTTCAGGCGTTTTTTTTTTGGGGGGGGGCAGTAATAATTATGACAGGCAGTCTCAAGGTGACGTTAAGGGTAAAGGAGCATTTGATTACAGAAAACTTGTTTCCATCTCTCTTTACATATACAGGATCTGGTAGAAGTAAGGCCTGCTTCAGTGCGGTTGGTAGGGTAATAATACAGGTGTATTAATTTATAGTTCTAATTCGAACATTTCACCTAAGATGTCATATGGAGTGCTTGAGTGTGATATTGCTGTGTTACAGAATTACATGCTTATGATTTTGTAATAAAAGATTTTGTAGTAAAAAAGGGGCGTTATTCGTGCTGGACCCTGTATATTGTCAGCGAGAGAAGGGAGCCACGGGAGATACCATTAATTTATTCCCTAGGGCAGTTTTTAACTAATCAGTGCCAGGGACACAGACTCCAGGAATCTTTTGAAATTTGTACACTGTGCCAAGTGATTTCTGGTAAACCGTCAGTGCAATCTCAGATCTGGTCTTGGGAGACTATATTGGGTACAGGGTTTTATGGAATCATTAGCTCCTTTTCAGATGAAATATAAAATTTTGCTATTCTTAAAAAAAGAGAGGAGTCTGTGTCCACAGAGACCCACCCGCTGCCCTGCCCAACAGTCTGTTTCTTTATGAGAGAACCTGACCTCCCAGCCCCTCAAAACCTCACGCGAGCTGGAGGTCTTCCTGGATTGTCATGTTATTTCGATAGATTCATTATAGCATGGACCTCCAGAGAAAGCAGTTAGTTTATTCGTAGCTTTTCATTAAGTTTTTCTTTGAAAAAAAAAAATCAATAGCTCTTGAAAACTTTTTGTGCTAGTCCAAAGGTAAAGTTGAAAATGAAAATAAAAGTCCTCACTTTGGCCACCTTTTCATCCACTTGTTCATTTGCCTGTCGCTGCTATTATAAGAAGGATCAATAGGAACAATGAACTTGGAGTGTTTCAACAGCTTTTCCAGGCTTTTGGCTGCGAAAGGCTGGCCCTGCCATCTGAAGCCGAGCACCCCGCCGCTATAGCCTTTTCGGGAAAGTCTTGATGTACTTCATCCTTCATTAGGTCATTTAAATAGAACACAGTCGTTGCCGGGCATGAGAACTCCTTTTTTTTTTAACTAAACTATCTGCTGTGTTTTTTGAAGTGTCCTAGCGTGTGGTAACTGGGGGTGCCTCTAAAAGCAAACAGAGCAGCAGCACTGTGGCCTGCCCGGTTCCTTTCCAGTAAATGTGACACCCCTGTTAAGTGAGCGCCCCGACTTCTCCTGTCTTTCCTTAGAAGACGCATCAGAGTGCACTGCAAGTGCAGCAGAAGGCCGAAGCCATGCTGCAGGCCAATCACTACGACGTGGACATGATCAGGGACTGTGCCGAGAAGGTGGCCTCTCACTGGCAGCAGCTCATGCTCAAGATGGAGGACCGCCTCAAGCTCGTGAATGCCTCTGTCGCCTTCTACAAAACTTCGGAGCAGGTAGGGAGATGGGGTCCTGGCCCCAGACCTCTCCACTGGCATTTGATGTTGAGCTTAATTTTAGTGGACAGCTCAGTCATTAACTCCTCTGTCATTATGGGACCAACCAACTCCAAGCCTGGCTTAGAAAAGAAGCATATTCTTCAGAGGTCATTTCCCTTACCTTACGCCCCAAAGCACAAGAAGGTGCCCCTTTTCCTCTCCTTTAAGCATATGGCCTGAAAGACATATGCTATTATTTTGTCCTTATTCTGAAAGACCTGCATTTGTCCGCATGTAAGATGGGAGCCCAGATTCCTTCTGGTGGTCTCGGTCCTTGGGCCAGCACTTTCATGCTCAGAGCCTTACTGAAAATGCTCCCCAAAGATTCAGATTCATGACCTTAGGTGCCAGTGGCCCCTCTGAGCCTGGACCTCGCTTCTGCCCACAGGTCTGCAGTGTCCTCGAGAGCCTGGAGCAGGAGTACAAGAGGGAGGAGGACTGGTGTGGAGGGGCCGACAAACTGGGCCCCAATTCCGAGACGGATCACGTCACTCCCATGATCAGCAAGCACCTTGAACAAAAGGAAGCATTCCTGAAGGTACGAGCCAGCTTCCAGGGGGGGCTGATGCCCCACTGAGCAGTGTACACAGATCCAGGTGGGGTCACCTGAAGGTGGTACTAAGCGTTAGCCCGTCGGAGAACCGTAGATTGCCCCACAGGCCAGGTGCATGTGGTAGTTTTCACTTTCCAAGGGAAGTCCCCACACACCTCACAGTCCTCCCCTTGTGTGGAAGGTGGTCAGCGTAACATCACATGTGCAATAAATAGGTTAGTTATTCAGAGAAAATCTTAATGTTTTTGTTATTTACATTGTCTTCTAGTGTTCACAGAGAAAGCTAGAAATCTGTGCGAATTTAAAAACAGGTGAAAGTCATAATACCAAATGATTCTGAACAAGGAGAGAGAGATTGATTGATTTGGTGAATCAAAAGTGCCTATAGCTTAAAATAATCTTCCTTTGGAAATCCACGTTTCAGGAACAAAGACGTATCTCAGAAGATATATGAGCCCAGTGTAGACACAAAGCAGGAAGACCTCTTGCGGTTTATAGGATTGGTTTCTAATACTTACTCAGGAAATGTTTCCTGTAGGAGAATTTTAATTCAGTTCGGGTCAGGCTGTAAGTTTTAACTCTGAGAAGCTTTAAATGAGGACTTTTTTGAGCCTGCTTTGTGTGTGTGTGTGTTTGGGGGCGGGCAGGGGGGAGGTATTTTTATTTACTTTTCTATTCATACCTAAGTCACTGATGTGCTTTGAAACAATGAAACTTTAAACAGTGGCCAAAGTGTTTTTAGTAGCATTGACATTGAATGTTTCCACGTTGCTGTTTTTACTCTTGGAACAGATTTTCTGAGGATCTTGTTGCCACTCAGACGAGCTAAAAATAGATGTGGTGTTTACTTTTTCATTGTTGCTTTATTAAGTTTAGTTTTTCTCATTGCTTCAGCATTCTGACCTCTCCACTGACACTATTTCCCGTTACATCTAATAATTTCTGTTTCATTTCTGAAGGTGATGACCTGTCCTGACAGGGAAAGCTATTGTTTAGTCTGGGAGAATAAATGGTAACTCTTTGAAAATTCTTATCTGGTATACTGATTTTGAGCTTCGACCACAATGATTTTCTTTTTAAGCAAATCAGGGTGGGAAAACAGCTGTAGCTTCACCAGAGTCACTAATTTTAACTATTTCAAACAGGCCTGGAAGCCCCGCCATGTTTGTTGCGGTTTCAGTTTATGAAATGCCGACCACTGTTAGATGTTTTGAGTTGGAATCATAATTTGCCTCTTTTTCTGGACTCCACTTAGTATAAAACAAAATTGAACAGTACTTGGTTAGTATAACGAAGAAAAATATTTCGGTAAAATTATGAAACAGAAATATGCACAGGCCTATTTGGATTCCTCTGTTCACTAGAATTCTGTAGTGTTTGTCTATCGGATATCTTTAAAAGTTTTATTGTGGCAGTTTAAAGATGCATACAAAAATAGAGAAAATAGAGAATGAACCCTATACATCTCACCCAGCTTCAGTAATTATCAACCTACAGGCAAGTCCCTACCTCCCCTGGATTATTTTAAATTCTAGACATTAAATCATTTTATTTGCAAATACTTCGGTAAGTATCTAAACATTAAATTATACTTTTCTAAAACAACCACAATACCATTGTCAAATCTTAAAAATTAATAGCAACTTATTTCATATAAAAATCAAAGTGTTCAGATTTTCCTCATTGTCTCACAAATGTCTTGTTATATGTGGTTTTTTAATCAAGATCCAAACAAAGTCCAAACATTGATTTGATTAGTATGCCTCTAAGTTCCTCTTCATCTACCGTATTTTGCCGTGTATAATGTGCACTTTTTTTGGCCCAAATTCATGAGGGAAAAAGATGCGCATTATACGTGGGTATAATGATTACATGCCATGGGCATAATGGGTATAATAATCCCGTGTATAAGGCACACAAAAAAGTGGGTGCTCATTATACACAGCAAAATACTGTTGGTAGCCCCCTTTCTTTCATTGCCCTTTATTAATTGAAGAAGTAAGTTATTCACACTGTGGTGTTTCCCGGTTTCCAGATTTTAGTAATTAGCACCGCCCTGGATCCTCTGAATTTCTGTTAGTTAGGTTGGGAGCCTTGATCAGCTTCGGATGTGAGTGTGTGTGCACCCGATGAGTGGTGCTTGCACTTTGCATGTGTTACATCAGGAGGCACGTAAGGTCCACCTCTCCTTTTGTCTCTGCAATACGAAGGGTTATCAGTGCTTCAGACATGGTGAGTCCAGTTCATCCCTTACCCCCTGCCCCACCGGCCCTGCACTTAATGGGTTTAGTAGCCAGTGGTAATATTGTTCACTAGGAGTTGCAAAATGCTGATATTCTTTCATTAGCTAGAATTATTACCCCTTCAGCTATTTGCTTAATCTAAAATAGAGTTTATGTAGAAAAGCCACGGTAAGTGCTTGACTCTTTGCTTACCATTTGCAGAATAATGAGCTGTTGCCCTAGCAACTTCTACATACGTGATTTAGTATTTTTTCAACTATCATCATAGATTGTAATGTATTTGACATGATCCAATCCATTGCAGTCATTTAAATATCCAAGTTGTCCCATTAGCAGGAGCCCCTAGAAGTCAAGTTCGTACAGTTGCCCATCTGATGTGATGCCAGCAGTTTTCACCAGCTTCCTTGATGTTTGATATGACAGCTTATTTTAGACTCAACAGTAGAGATGCAGGGTGTATTTTTCTTTTCATTTAAAAAAAAATGTGTTCTAGCTTCTTTTATGGTGAAGGCCTAGAAACAATGACCAACCCAATACTAGTGCGCACCCCGCGTGCCCCGATTGTGGTCTCTTGGTATCATTAGCCACAAGAAGGAGGCAGAGGTCTTTGAAGAAAAGATTAATTCCAGGTCTGAGACAGGAAATGTGCAAGATATTTCCAATTCAAATATAATCAGTGTGGTTTTTTTCCTTGACTTCTTCCATTTTGTATTTATGTTCTTTTTCTCTTACTAACTCTTATTTTTTAATACATTGATGAAATTACTTGGTTTTGTGGGGGCTAAAACATATTGATACTTTTCCTCCCATTTTCTAAGTTCTTCTGGCTGGGCTAATAACCAAATTAACAGAGACAGATTACACAAGAGAAAAATCAAAGTTTTAATACGTATGCATGGGGAATTCACATAGACATGTTAAATCCATGAAAATTCCAAAGACAGTGAGGCAACATTGAGTATACGCATATAAGACATTTTGGACAAAAGAGAAAAGGGTAAGGAAATGGGATGTTAGATTTCAGAGGTGGGAATGAGTTACAGGTAGCGGAGGAAGAGTGGAACATGTGGCGGGAAATCCTTGCTAGGTGACTCATAAACAATGGGACACAGAGGGTACTTATTTATTGCTCATTCTGTTACAGTTGTCCCAACTTTTCCCCCTCTTTCCCCCTTCCACCCAGTCCACCCCTCTCTCCCACAGTCAGTCCCCGCTCTGTTGTCCATGTCCATGGGTCATTCATGCATGTTCTTTGACTAATCCATTCCCCTCCCAGCATTCCACCCCTCTCTCCTCCCCTCCTACAGCTGTCAGTCTGTTGTTTGTTTCCATGTCTCCGGTTCACATGGGGCATTTAGCTAAGAGGCTTCTGTTACGCTGTATTTACCATACTTAGTTCAAATTAGGGAAAAGAAGCATCCTAAGATTTTCTTCCTGAAGCAGGTTTCTCTGTCTGACTTTCTTGGGTAGGAAATGGGGGAGGGTCAAAGGTTCTTTCTGAATCTTTTGTTTCTTAATGATCAGTTTAAAATCAGTACCCCCAAAAAGCAGCTTCAGGTAGAATTCAGGTAGAAAATTGGTAGAATTTTGGCCCCTTCAGTTTATAAACATGTATTAGTTATCTACTACCAAAATAACACCACATAACAAACCACCCCAAAATTCGAGGGCTTAGACCAAGGATTGGCATACTAAGACCTGAGAGCATATCTGTTCCCCTCACCCATCTGCGGATTGTCCATGGCCACTGTCATCCACAGTGGTCAGGTTGAGCACTGGCAACAGAGACACAGACTCTGTGACTCGGAAAGCCAAGAGTGTTGTACTACCTGCTGTTTACAGAAATCTAGGCACAGCTCCACCGGGGCCTCTAGCTCAGGGTTTCTCACAGGCTGTGATTAAGGTGTTGGCCATGGATGTGGCCACCTCAAGGCTGGCCTGGGGAACGGCTTCACTTGCTCTCTGGCTGTAGGCCAGCAGCTGCCCTCACCTCTGCCCCTGGGCCCCTCCGTAGGGAAGCTTCCAACAGAGCAGCTGGCTTCATCAGAGCAAGGGATCCAAGACATATGTATTTTTTTGAATTGAAATGTGATTTAAACTGTGTATTCTCCAAACCACAGCTGGCCAGGTGAACACTTTCAGTAAAAACATATGTTAGAGCCAACTAATGTCCATAAGGCCTCAAAATCCACGCTTGTATAGGTCAGATTAACAGTCCGTTGCTCTCCATTGTTCTTAGGCTTGCACACTTGCGAGAAGGAATGCAGATGTCTTCCTGAAGTATCTGCACAGGAATAGTGTGAACATGCCGGGGATGGTGACGCATATCAAAGCCCCCGAACAACAAGTAAAAAGTGAGTACAGCTGGCACTCAGCTGACGGCAAGTGATGGGAGGAGCTGGACAAGCTGTGCTTGGAAATCTTGACCCAGGGCTTCATTTTAAATGTTTGTTTCATGTTATTAAAGTTCTTACTGATTATCTTAGTTTAATAATAGAATATTACAGGGTCTGGCACAAATAATGCCCCTTTTTTATTACAAAGTCTTTTATTACAAAAATCATAAGCATGTAATTCTGTAACATAACAATATCACACTCAAGCACACCATGTGACATTTTAGGTGAAATGTTCAAATGAAAACTATACATTATTACACCCATATTCTTACCCTACCAACCACACTCAAGCAGGCCTTACTTCTGCCAGACACTGTATATGGACTTATAATTTACTGAATAAATTTGAAGAATATAAATGTAGGAAAAACATAGTTCAGGATGATATGTGTTGACATTGACTATTAAAGTAAGTAAAAATATTATAAATTGGGGAAAAATGAAAACTCCAGTTTTCTACAAGCAAAATATTCTTTAAAGGTTAAATCATGAAATTATATACCAATATCACTTCTGTAAAGTATTATTAATTTTATTTATATAAGCATTATTAAGAAAAACAAATTGCAAAATAGTATTATATAGTTATGAAATCTATACAACCATGTTTTTAGCATAACGTGTATGTGAATGCATGGAAAAAGATCTGGGAAAATTTATACTAAATGATAAATAGGACTGGTGTGGATGGAAGTGAAGAGGACTTAAAATTTTACTCTGTCGAATTCTGATTGAGTATTTTACAAAGAAAATGCAATCAGGTATTGCATAATTTTAAACTTAAATGTAATCATAGTTTTTGCAAATTCAATTGAAATGACACGGAACCATTCTGTCAGCTTTACTCCTCCTCACGAGCCTAGGGGTCGGCATTAAATGTAGGAAGAGACTGAGCTCACACAGCCGGCAGCCTTACCGCTGAGCTCTGTAGGGAAAAAATCACAGTAACCACTTAACTAATGATTCATCTTATACTTTTTTAAAACAACATGATTGGCAAAAACTTTGTACATTGCATTCTATTCCCTGTTGATCTGATTCATCTGTTGTCACAGAATAATTTTCACTCACATTGGTACAATCCTAAACTCTGCAGATGAGATTTATATACTGTTAGTCGGTGGGCTTTTCTCTTGGGAAAGTGCATGACTACAGGAGCGGTCGTTTTCAGCAGAAACAAATCTTCATCGCCCGCAAGTTATGTACATTGGTAATCGGTGTCCTTGACTCATTTAGTAAAAAAGTCATTTCCTTTCTCTCATCTCTCAATGTTGCTTTTGTTTTTTGCCCATACTCTGCTCCGATTGAAGATACTAGGAGGCTTTCTAGGTTGTACTAGTTTGATAGGTACATGCATATGTGAAAGGGATATATGTTCACGTACTCACTCACCAGGTAATTATTATGCATTTGCTAGAGTTTCTCACCATGCTGCATGCTGGGGAGAATTAAAAAAGAAATGTTCTTTTTCTTTCACCATAGACTTGGGGACAAAAGGTTTATGGGTGAGTCAGTGCAGTAGATTCATGCAAGGGTTGCGGTGCCAGAAGACATAGTATGACCCCCAGAAGGTACAGGACAGGCAGGGTCAGCCCACATGGCCTGGGGGTCCCTCAGGAGCTTGAAGAAGCTCCAGGGTACCCCTCTGCTGGGCGTCTTCCTTGCCCTAAATCAGCCCTGCCCCAGGCAGAGACTATGGAAATCAGAGACCGGAAAAGACCCAGTGGTTTATGTTAATTATCACATATGATGTTTTCATTTAAGAGGTAGTGTAATTTTTTGATGGGCTTCAGATTTCAAAGTCTTGACCTGTTTTATAAAAGAGTTCACTTTTCCGGCAGAGTGAGGAGGACACTGCAGCAAGACCACTGAGCTGAGGGGCGAATGCTGCTCACAGACATGCTTCACACCAAGTACTCAGCCTGCTGAGAACTAGTAACCGTTTTTGGGAAACTTAGTGCTTTTAAGGCTTTCCAATACAGTGGAGTTATAGTCTAGTTACCATTTATCTGACTTGCAGTTTCAATCTTGGGAATATTTTTCTGAAGTTTTTTTTTTTTTTAATTGTTGTTCTATTACAGTTGTCCCAAGTTTCCCCCATTGCTCTCCCCTGCCCTGGCCACACCCCCACACCCCCTGCTCCCACAGTCAATCCCAACCCTGTTGTCCATGTCCATGGGTCATTCATACATGTCCTTTAACTGGCCCTTCCCCTTCTTTCCGCCCTTATCCCCACTCTCCCCCTACCGCTCTGGTCGCTGTCAGTCTGCAACTTGTTTCCTTGCCCCTGGTTCTATTTTACTCATTTGTTTGTGTTGTTCAATAGGCTCGTCTTCTAGGTGAGATTATTCTTTTGAAGTTTTTTGTCTGTTTATTTTCTAAACTTCTGGAGTAAGACAGATCTACCATAAAAAGTTTGAAAAGTGACAAATGTATGTAAATTACCTAATCCCTTTGCTAGCGATAACCACTGTCAAGACTTTTTTGTGCAGCCTGTCTGTGCACCTAAGTCTAAATATGTAGAGAAATCTAAACATAGGTAGATTCCACTCACGCATCCTGCCTTTTATTTACTTTTTTTACCTAATTGGGACCATATTTCCCCTCCATTTGCTTCAGTCACTTAGTAGTTTCTCTTAGTCAGATTTCAAGATTTGCTCTATTCTTTTTCATGTCCAGTATAGTGATTTTGCAACTGATTTAACTTGTCCCTCAGTTCATGGGCTTACATGTTGCCGCCCCTCAGTGTTCATGCATCTAAGTACAAATCATCGTGACTGCTTGTGTAAGCACCATACACCTGGGAAGTGAATTCTGGCTCAAGGGTACGAGCCCCTCAGTGTCGTCCCCTTTTGCCAGTTGCCCTCTGTGAGGACTGTGCTCTTTTTTCCTCCCTCAGTAAAAAGACAGGGTCCCGAGTGCCTCCCCTACCCTTCTAGAACTGATGATAGCACAGTGCTTGCCAGGAAGATGGCGAAAGGTGGCCTCCGTGTTAGAGAGAGCTTAAACTTGTTTCTGTGTTTAGTGGCCATATATTAAAAATCATAAACTTCGTGTTGATATGCTCTACTCATTTTCCTACAGATTGTTCATCTTTTCCTGTTGACTATTAAGTAAATTAGATCAGTGTTTTATGTTTTCCCTGTTTTTTTTCCATTAGTGTAGTATTTTTATGGCAGTTATTGTTTGGTTATGACATTCTTAATTTTTATGTACTCAGGGTTTTTCGACCTTTCTCTACTTCATATTTTTTTTTAAAAACCTTTCGTTTTTTTCTAATCCTTCACCATTTTGACACACATCCTTTAACATATACGAAATTCCTTCTATAGGAAGGTTTTAATGGTCTTGAACAAAATATCTAATAGTGATAATGTCAAATTGCCCAACAGGGGAGGCAGTATCACGGCCCACTGATCTGGCTACCCTGAGGTATTTGAGGCCAACCTTAACCTTACAGTGATCTCAATCATCAGATAGTAATTTGGGGTAAGAGGCTAAGGAGATGTCTGGTTGACATGCTCGTTGAGAACACAGGACAAGCAAGCAGTGTAGTTCTTTGTGTAATGTTCTGTCTTGTGATGGCATTTGCATAAAAAGTCTTTAAGTCAAAGTGAATGGGGTTTTGCAGGCGTTTTCATTGACTGTAAACACCAATATGTGCCTTTCTCTTTATTCTCTCAGATATCTTGAATGAGCTCTTCCAGCGGGAGAACAGGGTATTGCATTACTGGACCATGAGAAAGAGGCGGCTGGACCAGTGCCAGCAGTACGTGGTCTTTGAGCGAAGTGCCAAGCAGGTCAGTCGTCACACTGGGCTGCCCGGCGCCTTCTACCCTCTACTTAGACCCCCATGTCAGCAGTTTCAAAATCACTTTCTGACGATCCAAACAGGTCGTGCCTTGTAGTTAACTATTTGGTGTAAAACCAAAACCCCACAACCTCATAAAAGCATGTCACTTGGTGATTTTGGCCCTCAGCACATGTGCCACTCAGTTTGTCTCTACTGTCATGACCTCATATTTCAGACAGCAAAGTACAAGTGACATGTGATGACAATTTAGAAATCATTGTGCAACCTAGGTGCTATACTTGTATAAATACTGTGGTGGGTAGTTTTGTTACATTACTGTATTTATGTGTTAAAGATAACATTTTGTTCTTCCAATAAATTGAGCAAAAATTATATAAGAAATGTGACATAATTTCTAACAATTCAGTATAGTCAAAAATGCGCATGCATTTGGCTAATGCCCACAGGTTTGCAGTATCCCCCTTTCTGAAGTCATTTTGGGATAAAGTGCTTCTGCCTGAATGGAAGTCATGGAAGGTCATTTTAGCGGAGTCTTTCGGACCCCTCACTTGAATGCTAAGATCCCTGTCACGTCTCTTTGGCCTTCACGGTAGCCTAGGAATCCATGGAGCTGTCTCACATGCTCCATGTCAAGGAGCTTAAGAGTCACTGTGGTAGCCACGTCAGACCTGGGCCACCTTCTGAATCCACCTGTCCCCCTACTGTGTGCCTGTCACAGAGCAGGTGTTTAGTGAAATGTTATAGCCTAACAACATCATATCTTCCTCACACGAGTGTCCCACTTAGGGGGCATATATTGTTCCCTGTGGGTGAATGTTAGCCTCACAGTGGGTGGCCTGGCCCCCCAGAGGTTGACGGCTGGGGTTCATGGTGCCCAGACCCGGCACCCTGCCTCGGCCTTTTTCTCGTCTTGGCTGACTTTACCAGGTGTAGTTCCCATGTTCCCAGCAGAGGTGAAAAGCAGTAGTATTTTTAATGTTTAAATTACATTTTCTTAACATTTTATTTAAAAACAGTTCGACCCTGTTTTAGATTTGAGCAGCCTGATTTTGTTTTTAATTGAGATTGTTTCATAATTCTCTCACATATCTTTATTATTTCTTTGTTGAAAAACAAGGAATCATTCAGCTACACAGAACAAACTTGTAAAAAATTCGCTTGACCAAGATAACATGTTGTTGATTTTTACCAAAGTCAGCTTGTCTGCCAAATATAAAATCATTAAGTTTAGGCTACGACCAAGGGTGACCCACTGGCCGTGCAGACCTGTTGGGTTCTGCCCTGTGCCGTCATCACAGTTCCATGGTCAGTGTCGGTTGCTCATGATAGACCCGTCTTTGAGGCCCCTGGCTGGGTTGCAGTTCTTAGGGTGGCACCTCACGTCCTTTGGATGCAGCCTTCCTGATGGCAGAGAGGGGACTTCCGGCCGTGGCTCCGCCCCTGGGAGAGTCTTGCCCTCTGCTGCCCAAACCTCTGTTGCCTCCTCTTCCTTATCTCTGCTTCTGGATGTTGACTTTCTCCAGGCCTCAGCTGAGGCTCGTTCTTGTTTTTCTCCCCTCCTTATCTTCTCTGTTGCTGTCTTGCAGCCCTGACCTCCATTTGTGTTGTCCAGACTGATAATCCCAGCCACTTTCTTGGCATGGCGCCACTTTGGCCTCACTAAAGGCAGAAGTGGGCTGAAGAGTCCCTGTACTTGTGTCCCCTCATCTTACAGGGCGTGTGGTTCCTGATTCCTGTCTCTCCCTCGTCATCCCACCTTCACCCCTTCATCAGTCCCATAGGTGCAAACCCTCCATGAGTGTCAGATCTGCCCGACCCTTTCACGCCTGGAGCCATCATGCCAGCTAAACCCAGCCATGTCCTGTCTAAACCTCTGTACCAGTTTGCCAACTGCTGTGTTTCCATCCACTCACTCCAATCCCTTTCCACATAGCAACCCCCTACCCTCCACAGCCTCACCTCCAGCCCCTCCCGACAGTGGACCCAGCTCCCTCAGCTCAGGGCCGTGGGGCGTACCAACCCCCCAGTATCCCACCCCACCCCAAATAGCTTCTCCGCATCCCCCCTGAGCCCATCTCTTCGCAGCCTGCAGGCCCCAGCTTTGACACCGCCCCCGCTGACTGCCCTTCTAAGCAAGGCCTCCCCCTCCCGCGTTTGTGTTTTGTGTGCCTTTCTTCATGTCTCTCCCCTACCCAGTCTACAGCGGCAGGGTCTAAGCTTCTCATTCTCTGGTGCCTCGCCCAGCACCTGCCTCCATAGTAGGCACTCGGGTACCATTGGCTGTGTGAACAGAGAAACCAAGGACCTTTGAATAAATTGACAAATGGCTTTCTGCCTTGATTCAGAGTCAGTGTTAACATTGTTTCCGAGATGGGATAGGCGCTCTCAGGCATAATAAAAGTAAATTCCCAGCCAGTAAACTGCATGGTAAGTAATCTGGGTCATGGTTTTTTTATTTGTTTGTTTGTTTGTTTTCATAAAACACCATAAATGCTGTGAAATACCCAACAGAGACAGTAACATTTCTGTTCCAATACCAGCACACAACAGTGGAGAACTTGGAGATTATAATGGGCAGCTATAAAAGCTGTTACTTTCTCATGCTTCATTTCTATACATAGCTTAAGATGTGTATGTTTAAGTAAGTCTGATTTCACTTCAGCTATATGAAAATGGAAGGAAAACAAATAGCTTCCATCTAAAACCACGAAAGAATAGGTGTGTTAGATCGGTGTCATTCCATTGCGGAGTAAACCTCGCTGGCCCCTTTCTCCCCGGGCGAGGTCATGTCTCTTCCGCAACTGGGAGGGCTAAGCTGTGTCCTCTGCCAGCGTCTCCCAGTGGCTCATGCAGCAGGCCGAATGCGACGGGTCCTCTGCAGGAGCCCTCAAAACAAGCCAAGTGGGTCCCACGTCTGGGTGTTCACCAGATACAGGAATAGGAAGAAAGGGCTAAAGTTGTGCTTTTGAAAGCTAGGAATTCGCATCTGTGTTTTTTTTTGTTTTTTTTTTAAGAACTTCTCAGTTCGGTCATAAAGTTCCAGGGATATGAATGTCTCAATATTTAACAGCGTGAGGGTCTCAGCCCAACCCTTCACCCACACTGTCCCCGTATTCTTGCAAAAGAATCTTAGTACTTTTATTGTGACTTTTGGTTCATGATTATAAGAAACTCTTGATTTTTTTGTTGTCGTTACGTAAGTGACACAATTACAGCTTTCTAGACAGTCAGTATCTTTTTAAGTTTTAGAATTCTGATACTTAGTTCAGGAACTTGCCTGTCTTTGAGGGGGTACTCCTTAAGGTGCACCGGCCTTGGCCTGTGACTTCCCGTTGACATGCGACACTAAGGGATTTGGGCCTCCTTCACCACTCTCCAGCCGTGAACGTTTTTTCATTTCTTCCCTGACTAGGCTCTGGAATGGATCCATGACAACGGGGAATTCTACCTGTCCACGCACACCTCCACGGGCTCGAGTATACAGCACACCCAAGAGCTGCTGAAGGAGCACGAGGAGTTCCAGATAACCGCCAAGGTACGTCCAGATCAGCTCTGCATGCCTGTTTAGTGGCCTGTACGTCTGCCTGGGTTCTTCCCAAGTGACCTGGAATGGGATACTTTGATAAGTTAAGTAATTCTCCAAAGTATCATTTAAGAAATACCTTATGAAATGAGAAACAGGATCACCCAAATGGATTGTTACACGTGCAGTTTTGGTATTTCTTACTGCCTTTCATGCTCGCCCCTCAGTTCCCCGTCTTTTATCTGTTTACCGCTGTTCCTCTGATTTCTGCCGGTACTTCCCCCCTTCCTTTTTGTTTCTCTTCTGTCCTTTTCATTATTGTTCTCTTTTTCTTCTGATTTCTTTTCTAAGGTATTTTCTGATTATTTGCACTTTTTATGAAGCACTGTTTGGCGTTGCCAGCTAGACTTGGAATTGTGCTGTGGGCGTTTCCTTCCTTCTGTTAGTCAGTGAAAATGGTTACAGTCGCATCGCCCTCACTCAGCCCCGCACGAAGCTGTGTTTGTATCTGGCAGGCTTCGGGTCAGCGCCGTTAGTGGTTGTTCACAGGTTTATAAAACTGGAGGCATTTTCTGTTTTCTCCCCAAAATCAAAATAAAATCGAACACACCTTTATGGCATATTCAGTCTATGTGAGTAAATATTAGTTTTTAAGCAAATATATAAGCACCCGCGCGTTGACCTGCGGGGGTTTTCTCCTTCTTGACCTCAGAACAGTTTGTAACTCTCTCAGGTCTCCTTCTCAACCCATGGTGTTCTTTTTGTTTTTCAAAGTTTTTAAATATAATTTATTGTAATATTTTCAGAAGTTCCTCTGTTTTTGATGATAAATTTTGAGTTATTGGAAAAAGCTAAAAATTAAATTTAAGAGAAAATAAGTGATCAAGTTAGATAATATTTTTGGTTAAAAAGAAGCATGCCTATAAAGTAAAAAGATTGGTGTGTGTGTGGGTGTGGGTGGGTGTGTGCGCGTGTAGCCCTTGGCTTGGCTTGCAAACATTTCAAAGAGGAATTTTTTAATCATTTGGGATAAAGACAACTACTTTGTATTATGTTTATTTGTACTTTTTTATGTTTTTCTGTAACGATTTCTGATTCCTCCTCTTCTCCCCAGCCCTCCTGTCCCAGCTGCCCCTGCCCCGCCCACCCCCAGACTCTAAGCTAATTTCCTTCTTCTCAGCCTCCTGTTGTTGGGCGCTTGAGCCCCTGGTCTCTGTTCTGAAGAAACATATAGGCTAGTGGAGCCGCTGCAGGGCTGGTGAAGAGACCTGGCCCTTTGTGGGGCACCGCGGGCGCTGGGCTGGCGGGCGGGTGGGCGGGCAGGCTCAGGCTGGCAGGCGGGATAGCCTCACCATGATAGAGGGGCCATAGGCGCCCAGAGGGGAGCTGACCTGTCCTGCCTCTGCAGGTAAGGATCAAGTCTTTTCCTTCCTCTGGATACAGCACATGTGTAGCTGTGTAATTCTCATTTTTGTGAACAGTGGGATAATAAATAACAGTTATTATGTATATGGTATGATCTATATTTCTTTCTCTGAACATCCTTTGAATATGAAGGCACAGAGAAAATTCTTCAGATAGCATGCAGAGGTGGATGTAAGAACTGTTCCTTTTCACTAAGAGTTTCAGTTAATGCTCCACTCTGCAGGCTGTAATGTGGCCAAACAGCTTGTTTACTGCAAAACTCCAGGGTCCACTGTGCACACAAAGCGTGACGTGAATGTCCCTGTCTGGAGTTGAGGAGCATGGCAGCTTTCTTCCACCAATGGAATGTATATGAAAGGATTTTCCTATTATTAAATTTCCCATTTCCTCAAATTTGGAGTCTGATTATCGGAAGAATGAGCAGTAACAGATTTTTTTCTTTTCTTTTTGGCCTTGTGTTTTATTTTTTTAAAGCATCTAAAATCATAGATGACATGTGACCTTTCTGTTTTGCCACTATGCAGAACTGTTTCATTGGATGTATTGATTAGAGGAACTGGTAGGTTTTGAAAAAAACGCCTCTCACTATTTTTTTTTAGCACCGTTTTTTTGGTTGGTTTCTGACTGCCTTTCTTTTCATCAGAAAGCACCTGCCTTGGGTCTTGGAGATGCCATTTAGTTTATCCTGTTGAAACTGGGCTACTTTCTCGTTTGCCCTCTGTCACCCTACCAGACCATCTTCTAAGAAATCATTTTTCTTCTGTTACATAGAAAATCCTTCACTCTGACAGGATAGTCTTCCAGTCCAGTTGTTACGGTAATTAGTACTGCAACACTTTCGGTGTTAATGGAAATAAAGCCTCCCATCTCTAAGACAACTTGATTCATTTGCAACTCAATGCTTTTTAAAATACATTCCTATAATCAGGATCAGCTTATTGGTGTCACATGCCAGCAACTGGCCTGTTTTATGATGTTACACAAATACAGAAATCTTCCTGAAGTTTCTTGCTGTTTTTGTTTTCTCTTTTAATGTAGGTAAGCTGCATTATCGTTTTTATCATCACTTCTCTGTTCCCAGCACTTAAAACACGACATAGCTTTCTTAGCCACTGAAGAGATCTGTGTAGTTTGTGCTTCAACACTGGGACAACATCACTTTTCTGTGCTTTTCAGCAGGTTAATATCTTGACATACAGCAGTGAAAGCTAATAAATGCAACCTAATTTTTTTTTTTAACAAATCCTGTGCAGGCATATTAATTCTCTTTCACATTAAAGTTTAGTAGTGTTTCACCCTGGCTGGTGTGGCTCAGTGGATTGAGTGCGAGCCTGCGAACTGAAGGGCCACCGGTTCGTTTCCCGGTCAGGGCACATTCCTGGGTTACGGACCAGGTCCCCAGCATGTGAGAGGCAACCACACATTAATGTTTCTGTCCCACTCTTTCTCCCTCCCTTCCCCTCTATCTAAAAATAAATAAATAAAACCTTTTAAAGAAATAAAATTTAGTAGTGTTTCTAAGTTAATTCCTTTTGGGATTTATGCTTCCAGATCTGAAACTTGGACTGCTTGTTTCCTTGGTTTATAATTAGGCTTGTCTTAATCTTCAGAAGGGTTTCAGGCTGATGACAAGCCAGAAGGTTTGTTTAGCAGATAATTGTCCTTTTAGTTCACTTCACACAAAATAAAAGCCCTAGAAACTTGAAGAGTATTTTCAGTGTTGCTGACTTTTTCCAATGAAACAAAAAAATTAAAAGCTTTTATAGAATCCACAGTATTGATTTTTTTAACAGAGGTAATTAATGTGCCTTGAGCTTTGTTCTCATATATTTTTTGAAGCATGTGTACTTAGGCTGTTAAGAGCAACTACTGTGCCCACTAAAGTTACAGGCATACACACTGCTGTATAAAGAACCTAATGTTATTTTCTCAGTAAATATTTGGCAAATGGTCACTAGTGCCAGACATGTGGAAGGTGCAGGAGATATTAGTAAGCAAAACAAGTATCCCTGGCCTGTGGCAATTACCGTCTAACAGAAGAGAGACAGACAGGAGTGTAATAGTAAACTGCACCCTTGTTAGAAGGTGCAGCCTGCTGTTAGAAACAGTAGAGCAGAGGAGGAAGAGTGGTTGGGGCAGGGGTGGCCTTTGGTGGAGCAGAGATGTGAAGGAGCCATGGCGACGTCTAGGGGACCAGCATCGCAGGCAACAGAAGCACCTGGACAGAGAGCCAAAGGCGAAAGCCGGTGTGGGTGCTGGACGCTGGGGGAGACTGGGGGCTCAGACTCCACCGGGCTGCCCGGGGTGCGTGTGCAGCCTGAGAGTCTTTACAGCTGACTTGACAGGTTCCCTGGTGAATTCTGGCTCACAACTTTTATTGTACAAGCCAAGGAAATTTATCCAGGTTTTGAACTCTGACCTTTGTTTTGGGGATTTTAAAGTCAATTTCCTGAATGTTCATCATAAAGATTTCCTAGTTAAAGCTTATCTGAGAAAAGCAGGTCCCACAGCAGAAGAGTAACTGTACTCATTTGAAATACCGGTGGGAATATTGGAGGAAACCTCATATTAAAAATAAATGAAATGGATGTGACTAAAGATTGGTTGAAAAATCAAAGTTGGGTGAAGTTACTGCCATACGTATGGAACCAATGTTTTATAGTTATCTGTAACTTTACTTGAAGTAAGAAACATAATACTTAATAAAAAAATCTTTGCCATCCATATATAAAATGAAATAATTTTTTAAAAGATTTTTATTTATTTATTTTTAGAAAGAGGGGAAGGGAGGGAGAAAGAGACATCAATGTGTGAGAGAACCATCTGTCTGCAGCCTCTCGCATGTGCCCAGCTGGGGACCTGGCCCGCCACCCAGGCCTGTGCCCTGACTGGGAATCAAACTGTTTGACCTTTCGGTTAGCAGGCTGGTGCCCAGTCCACTGAGCCACACCAGCCAGGGCTGAAATAATTTTTTTAAAAGAAAGACTTCTAAATAGGGAACAAAATTTAAAATGCCTCTGTAGAGGTCATCCCCTGACTCGTGACTTCCTCCACATCTCCCGTGAGTGGAAAGAGACGTGCATGTGTGATGCGCAGGAGCTTCACTGGGGACTCCCTTGAGCATCTGCCATGCGAGGTCCTTGGTTGCATGTGCATCAGGAAAAGCAAGATCTCGGATGGCTGCTGCCCTGCTAGAACGTTTGGTCTCACCGGGCCCATAGTAAATATGCATAAAGCAGCAGCGGTCTTTGTAGCCAGTTACCCATACATTCAAAGGAGGGGAGTCAGAGGATCACAGGGAGGGCGTCCTGAGTGAACATTCATTCGTGCATTCCACAGGTTTTTACTGAGCATTGACCAGATGAAGACGTTGAAGGCCTAGATATTTTTTTTGTATCCCAAGTCTTAAAAATGCCATTCATTGTGGAGGAACTGAGGAAAGAGAGCTAGTCTAGGCTCAGGGAGATGAACTGGATGGACTTGGGGCGTGCGCCCGAGTTTCTGTCACCAGCAGTGTTTTTCTGGTTCAGAGCTGACTCCTAGGCAAGTTGCCACTGTTTCTGATTCCTAGCAGTTGGGTTCATTTGCTTCATAATACTTTCCTGTTGTTTTGGTTTTTTGCAGCAAACCAAAGAGAGGGTGAAGCTATTGATACAGCTGGCTGATGGCTTTTGTGAAAAAGGACATGCCCATGCGGCGGAGATAAAAAAATGTGTCACTGCTGTGGATAAGAGGTACAGAGATTTCTCTCTGCGGATGGAGAAGTATAGGACTTCTTTGGAGAAAGCCTTGGGGATTTCTTCAGATTCCAACAAATCGGTAAGTTACTTTGTGCGAACTGAGTAAATCACAGTGCTCCTCTCCATGTCCTGTTTGTTGATTCGGTTCACCAAAGTTCATTGACTCTCTTATTCCACAGAGTAAAAGTCTTCAGCTAGATATCATTCCAGCCAGTATCCCTGGGTCAGAGGTGAAATTGCGCGATGCTGCTCATGAGCTTAACGAAGAAAAACGAAAATCTGCCCGCAGGAAAGAGTAAGCCAACCTTTAAAAACCTGCCAGCTCGATTTAAAAAGTCAAGAAAATGTCACTTGGATAAACATGCTTCTCTGTGTGCTTTGATACCAAATGGCATTGTGACTTCTTGTTTTTCTGAATGTGCTTATTAGTTTTCGCAGCTCAGACTTTACTGTGTGCACTATCCCCTTATCACCTGCGTCAGAAACAGTGTCCTGTTATTTTTATCCCCACACTCCTGTTTCAAGTGGAGCCGACAAGTTGATCTAGTATCATTTGTCATCAAAAGGCTATAAGTAGCAATACTAGAAGAAGAAATTAATAACACAAGTGGAGGTGTTTAAACATTGACCGTTAGCAAACTATACTAGATATTAATATATCAAAAAGATTGTTCTAAACCAATGATTCTCATTCAGGGGCAGCTTTGTCCCCTGGGGGACACTGTAATGTGTGGAGATATGGGGCGGGGGGCAGGGTGTCGCTACTGGCACCTGATGGGTGGCGACCAGGGAGGCTGCTAAACGTCCTACAAGGCACAGGACAACCCCCCAGCAGTGCATTATATGGCCTCAGGTGTCATATAATTGTAAATTGTTTTTTCTTTTGAATTTGGCTGGATACTATTGTTCTATCTATTCTTGATTTAATTATCTGAAACACATGACTGACTGATGATTTTTAAACCACTTTTTATTTCATAAACCATAAAAGTAGGCAGTGTACCCCAACAGTGAACTGAAGTATTTGCTGTCTTTCTCTGTTTAAGGTTCATAATGGCTGAGTTAATTCAAACTGAAAAGGCTTATGTGAGAGACCTCCGGGAGTGTATGGATGTAAGTAAGTTTTTTCTTACTTGTTTATTTAGATTGAGTACAATCTTGTATTTATTCCTACCTATTAGTAATTCTTAAAATAATCACACTTTTTCATTGTTTCTGAGATTTAAAGTGTGCGTAAGCTGCCGGTTTCATGTGTCTGCACTTCTGTGAAATTCTAGGCTTGTTTTCTGCTCGTTACGGGGATGATACAGCGTTAATCCTCTTGTTCATTTATCACATGACGGTCTGCCTGACATTCCCTTTGTATAGCATTTTACAGCAGCTTCAGAGAAATGTGCCTCCCAATTATGATTGACGGCGAATATTCTGTAGTTTTATGAATATTCATTATACCATGTGGATTTGCGTAATTCCCAGATTCTAAGCTGGGAATAAGTTTAGTGCTGAAAAGTATAGGAACTATTCTCAAGTATTATAGCAACTGGGGAGCGCTTTTTTTTTCTTTTTCAGTTTTTTATGCTTGTCTAAAAGATTCCATTCTTAAGATATATTTTCAGGTATACAGTAACTCTGGGTCCATATCTACAGATGTCAGAAACATCTGTTTCTTGAAAATCTGGTGTCAGTTTCCATCTCATGGCTCTGTTTCCCTCCCGGCCAGACCTACCTGTGGGAAATGACCAGTGGTGTGGAGGAGATCCCCCCGGGCATCGTGAACAAAGAGCTCATCATCTTTGGGAACATGCAGGAAATCTATGAGTTCCATAACAAGTGAGTGGCTTTATCTTTGGGGAGCTATGGCTAAGTACTCCCGAAATCTTGGTCCTGTGCTGACGTTTCATAACAAGAAATCCAGGTTTTTGAATGAAACAAGCATTGATTTCAGTGACTGTGGAACTGAATGAAGCCTCTCAGGCTTTCTTCAGGAAGACTGACATTCTTGAGACTATTTTAATACAGATTCAACTTTATATCGGCGCTCACTTTCTGTAGAAAAAAGATTAGGAAAACAGTGGAAACTGTCTGTGAGAAACATAACTTCTCAAGCTGTGCCATCAGCTGCTACATAAGTTATTTCTTAGGGCTAAAAGAAACCAGAGGTTTCCTTGGGTGGTAGGCTGATGTTTGGTCTTTCAGATAAGAGGGAGCTGAGGGTGGAACAGATGTGTAGTCTGTGCAAAATAAAACGTACTTTCCATTGGTCAGAGGAGACACATAGTCTTATTTCTAAGAAATTTTTTAAGCGCAGCAGAAGCTCCTTTAGGTAGAGTCTGCGCAGCCTGATAGCCTATGGAAAGAAGATGTGGGCCAGAGCCCACGGGGTTGTCCTTATTCCCCTGCCGCTGCCCCAGCAAAAGACACTAAAGTTCTAAAGGGCTTCTTCTGATCACACATTTACATCCCTACATTATGCCCCTAGCTACTAAACATAGCACTTTCCCAGAAGTGAGCCACTAGGATAAAATTTATATTAGAAAGTATTTACGTGCTCAACTGATTAGCTGAAAGTCATAATAACTTAACCCTAGTTCAGAGCGATACATTTTGTTAAATCTTAAAATCTAGAAGGCACACATTTTCACTGCACGTGATTAAAATGATGAAATTCAGGCATTGCCTAAAGCCATGGTATGCTTGTTCAAATTTCTGGCATATTTCATTAGTAAAATGTTGTAAAACCTCGTAATAATCTGATAATGTTTTTATTCTCGGTAGCATATTCCTCAAAGAGCTGGAAAAATACGAGCAGTTGCCAGAGGACGTTGGACATTGCTTTGTTACTTGGGTAATGAAAGCTCGCTTCTTTTTCTCCCACTATTACTTGGCGTCTTTGAAGGAAGTTAGAAGGACCATTGTTCATTTCTTTTCTTTCACCATCTTCTACTGGTAGCTGCATAGAGAACCAGCCTTTGTCTCAAAGAACTACATTCCCCAGCTAGTTATTGATGCAGAATGAGCTTACTATTGGCAGTAATGATGGTTTGAAATAGACCATTAGTGTTGCCAGACCTCTGGGAATTCACAGCTTGACATGAACTCTTGGTCCTGTGGGGCGGGGGCAGGGGTAGGTGGTCCCCCAATCTGGAGGGGAGGCAGGCAAGTGATCTGGTGACCGTGCCATCTAAGCATACTGTCTAGATTTCCACACACCACTGTGGGGGAAGAGAGAGGACGCACCCAACCCAAACTTGCTGCGACAGGGGGGGCTTCTGGAGGCGTATGGTGTCAGGCAGAAGGTGTTTATTTTAATAGGTGTCTTTATAAAATAGAGTTTCTTTAAATTGGGGCTTAAATATTCTTTTATCCACACAATTTCTTCATAAAAGTTTATCATATTTTGATGTACAACCATTTGAAAGTGATACTCTAATTTTTTTTTTAATATATAGGCAGACAAGTTTCAGATGTATGTCACTTATTGCAAAAATAAGCCTGATTCTACTCAGCTGATATTGGAGCATGCAGGATCCTACTTTGATGTAAGTCGTAGATGACTAACTAAGGAAACCAAAATTTCCTAAGTTCTATTTGTCGTGCATGAGATGCAGTATTCATAACTTTCACCTAATTGATGGGGCAATATTTTCATTTTTATCTGTCACATATATGATCGGATATTCTTACATTTTCTTCTTTTTTTAAAAGCTACTTCTGAAGTATAGCAAGCTATGTATCTGTAAGAAATTCAGATTTTAATACGCACATGTGTATACGTTATTACTTATTATTTTATATTACCATAAATTTTTACATGTAAAATTTTTTATAGAAGATATAAACTATTAAATTAAGCTTTTTCCCCCTCTTAAAAAAGTATCTTTGAATCTTTTTTAATCATTCTTTTCTATTTGTAGTTTATGATGTTACTATTTTCCAAAAGTGACCTACCAGTAAAATTTTACAAATAGCACTGGAACAACTAGGCCCGTTGGGAGGTTTATTAATTATATTTTCATTGGTGTAAACCTAGAGGCAGCTCATCTTTTTTTTGAAAGATATATTGCAGGGTAATTATTTAGTACAAAAAAGAAAATGGAGCCTTATGTTATAACAGGTAGAATGTAGTCAAATGTATGCCAAATAAATTTTGATTAAAAGATGAGGTACTTGTGAATATTATGCATAATATGGTGCATTAGACCACGAGGTTATTAGACATTTTCGCCTGTGTGCTTGTGCATGGCCAGTGGTGCTAACCTGCTCTTCTCCGAAAGTCTCAGAGGTTAGAATACGGTTTAGCTTCTGTCTCTGAGGTGAAGCCCCGCCTGCAGATGACCCTGTTTTAGCTGTCATTCTCATGACCAGTAATCATACATCACTGCCTTTGTAAATACGAAGGCTGCTGCCAGGCCTTTTCTTTTCAGTATTTCACACGACCCTAGGTCTTTGCCATTAGAAGAAACCCCACACTGTGTGGCTACCTGGAGAGTTAGAATTATTTAAGGCCTAAGCATTGAGAACATGTGGCACATTTAATGCTTGGAATCAAAGCCATGTTAAAAAAAAACAAAACAAAAACCTTTGCCCTAAAAATCTTCAAGAATACAGGAAATCATGTTTGTCTAACTTAGAGATTTCACATACTATGTGCCTTGGTTTTCTGGTATGGTGTTTTTGCTCATCTCTCAGGGGCTCCTCTGACTTTCAGTGTTGGTCATAGGTGCTTAGCAGAGAGTGTAAATAACACAGGGCACCCACCTTTGCGGAGAGAAATAAAAGCAGCAAGGACTTTATTGCATGTGAACAACTTAATTACAAGCGCAAAGTAGAAAGCATGGCCTCGTGTGTGCCACTGACCGGGGAGCTAGATCCTCCTTTTACCCCCAACTCTCTGCACCTTCCCATCCAAAGTAAAATTTTATAAGAAAAGAAATTTCAGAAAGGGTAAACTTTATTATTTCAGTAGGATTAAATCTTTCTCAGGTATTTTAGAAGACTACTGTGATCTTATAATCATTTTTGAATCATATAATACTGTGATAAGGTAATAAGGATGTCAACAAAAGAGACTCATGTTTAGAAATATGGGAGATGCATTTCTGAAAATGTTACTAGAACAAGGTGTATTAAAAAGATATTGCACTGTATTTCCAGTGTATTGTGGCATATGCAGGAGATGGACTATTGCTCAGCAGTGTGAAGGGATAAGCTCCTGATACAGGAACAACATGGATTAAACCTCAAAATGTGGCCTGAAAGCAGCTCGATATAAAGGAATACTATTCTGCATGATTGCTTTTATGTGAACTTTCAGAATATGCAGAACTAATCTATGGTGGTAGAAATCTGAAACAATGGTACCCTCTTGGTGGCAGTGGGTGTGTGCCAGAGCGTACTGATCAGAAAGGGACATGAGAGAACTCTCTGTGATGATGGAAATATTCTGTATCTTGGTATGGGCGTTGGTTACAAGTGGGTTAACATTGCCCAAAACTCACTGACCTGTCCTGAAGACTTTAAATTATACTGGATGTGAAAAGAAATCCTTCGATGTGATGTTAAATGACGAAGGGTATGTCATCATTACATCTTGAATCACACATTTTTTAATCATTGCAAGTTGAAAAAAAACTTTCAAAACTATATTTATGACCCGGAAGCCAGAGGAGGAGTTGTCACGTTTTTCATTTCAGCTGTCACTTCACAGGACTCACCCTGTAGCCTGCCCTTCCCGGGGAGCCTAGTCTGAAGGATGGGCGGCTGGAGAACACAGCATGTGTTGGCTTTTAAATCCAAGTGAAGCTGATACATAGACTATCCGATGATAATTGGTTTTTTTTAAACTTCTGAGATGGGTGCCAAGAGCTAAGAAAATGCAGATATAGTAGGTTGGTGTGAAAATTCTGGGAGAGAAGATAATTGGGTAATGAGAGCAAATAGGAGAGCCGAATTCCTCGTGTGTGCGTAGCTGGAAGAAGGAGGCCTCTCCTAGCAAGAGTTGGCCTGTGGGGAGGGATGTGGTCTGTGACTCAGCGGCTGAAGTTTCAGGAGAGAGGGTGAGTCAGCCCCTGACTCAGGCGTGACAGCTGGCCCCTGGGGGCCGCACGGGGAGTTGTTGGCTTGGCCTGTTTGATCTCTGCACCTGAGAGCCAGTAATACAGAGCACACACCGCTGTCTTCTGGATTCAAAGTGATAACTTGGCCGAGGTTTATTATTTTTAGGTTGACCATATTAAAAGAATAATTGATGATTTCTGCTTTATACTTATAGAAAAATAACATGCGTATGTTCATTGTGGGGGAAATAAATGTTAATTTTTTGCTGGTGCTGTGTAACTTACCCAGTGATCTTTTTATTTATATATATAATTTTTGTTTCATTCAGGAGATACAGCAGCGGCACGGATTAGCCAATTCTATCTCTTCCTACCTTATTAAGCCAGTTCAGCGAATAACAAAGTATCAGCTCCTTTTAAAAGTATGTATGAAGCATCTCCAGCCTGCAAAGTTTTGATTCATACATTACTATTTGGGCATTTTTCTTTCTATGCAAAGTACCCAGAATTTTTAAAATAACACCCTGCCTATTGTTTTTATTTTTAAATTCATTGCCATTATTTCCCTGCCTGATTTCTTAGTGCAGCAGGTAAGTTAAGAGTATAATCCTGGATTGTGCACCTAAACATCACTGACCAACCATAGTCTCTAACACAGAATGAGAAAGGAAAGAGAAATTTGTCAACCCTGAATATTTTATACCATTGTACACTTGCGTATATTAAGTTAACCTCACAACGGTGCTAGTCTGCAGGGGTGCCCGCTGGTCTCTAAGAGTGTGGGACGCGACCAGCGCCGTCACCAGATCCTGCTCCCCGGGCACAGCCCTGCACTCAGGTCAGGCTGATGCCCAGGTTTTCCACTGTGTCCCGGGAGAACTTGCCCGAAGGAGCTCCCTCCCCACCATCTCTAGTCTCATCATTTGTCACACACAATTTATGCATCTTGTTCGTACAAATCAATGAGTCACACTGACCTCTGCTCTTTCTTGGTTATGAATGATTATAATTAAAATCACACTTGTAAAAATTTAATAATATTAGTCTTGAAAATAGGATGGTAAAGGAAACTTAGAATTTGTGATAAGAATGTCAGAGAATGCATTACATACATAATCGGTATGTATCTTCTTGACTACAAGAAAAATAATCTACATCCCCCTACTGACGTCTGCCCTACTATATCCTTGGTTGGTGAATGCTATTAATTAAGCATCAGACTATACCAACTATCCATTCATCCCAGTAACAGTATTTTATGAATCCAACTGTGTCCCCTGTTCACTCCTAGCACAATGATAGGAGGTGATAAAGAAATTCAGAAGATGGAGTTATGAATACCTGAAACTCTTTACTCTTTTTGTTGGGAAGAAAAATTAGAAACAGTTAAGAAGCGGCTACATTCTTTTGTGAAAGTGGTACCGATCTGGATCTTTTCTATCAAAATAGACTTCCTGCACTTTGCTATCAGAATCTCACTGAGTGGTTGTCTGAATATCCCTGCAGAAAAATGTGGGTGCTATAAATGTGAAATAGAAGCCAGGAGGCCAAACCGTTTATATTAACGTTTGCTCTTTGCTTTCTAATTCCGCAAAAGCAGTTTACCTCTTGACGTCCTCAGGCTCTAAGGATTTTGTTTTTGGCATGTGGTTCCACTAAAGATCCCTTTTTGTGTAACCTTGCATCTAGTCACTCACAGTGAGACTGGCCCTTTAATTTATAAACCTCTGTTAATTCTGCCGAGCAGTTCTTGTGAGAACAGAAATAAGCTTTTCTGCCAGTGCAGTTAGTCTCTGTGCATTTTTAAAGCACTTTCTGCCATGCTGTTCAAAATAATGGATAAACATCCCCTGGTCGTGAGTGAAGGTGCTTGTTAGGTAGTTAAGTTGCACTAAACCATCCTGTGAGACCAAAGCTAACTGCATGGTCATGTCCCTCTGTTGAACACTGGGACACAAAAAGCTGTCGATACTGTCCCTGACTGACTACTAGCCATTAACACACTGGTAAGATATCTTGGAGTGCAGAAGAATCCGAATTTGTTGTCTTTGCCATCATTCATTTCACACCAGTGTTCCTCTGAGATCTGAGGTGAGCTCACATCCAGGGCATGTAATGCAGTCGTCGGAGCATTTTCTGAACACTCCACACACAAAGGGAAGGTGTTTCACGATAGACGTCCCCACAGCGTTGCTGTTCCTGCCGCACAGTGTGGCGGTTCCAGGTTCGATGGCCTTGCGTGAACGGCCCCAGAGGTTCAAAATCACACTGGGACCCTGCGGGAAGCATAACACCACTAGCCGGTTGTATCTTCAGATACAACCAGTAGCTGACTATGCTCCTCTCTACTAATAAAATATTTTCACTTATCATTTTTGAGGCTGGAGTTAACGTGTACACTAATTTTGTCTTAAATTATGACTACCCCTGGTTTACTCTGATGTGATATATAGGTAGTAATTCGTTTCCTGTGAGAATACATGCCTAGTACGTGACAGTCTGTTTTTTAGCTTGAAAATCATGGATTTTCATAGACTCTCATTTCTGCAAAGATCTCGGTGGTAGAGAATTTTGCAGTTTTGGGCCCCCTCACATTGTTGGTCTTCTACAGGAGCTGCTCACGTGCTGCGAGGAAGGAAAGGGGGAGATTAAAGATGGCCTGGAGGTGATGCTCAGCGTGCCCAAGCGGGCCAACGACGCCATGCACCTAAGCATGCTGGAAGGTAACGGAACTCCCCCCCCACTCCGCCGCCCCCCGAGCACATTGGCGTGCTTTCTGCTGGCATCTCTAAATGAATTTCCCAAGCCCTGAAAATCATGGCTTCGCGCCTCTATGTTTGTTTAGGACTTAAGAATCTAGATGTGAGTGTCTTCTTTTTTAATGAATTGGTTTCATGGCTTCCCTTAAAGATCGCACAGACTGCCTCCATGTCTTTAAACACCTGTGCCTGTTCCATTGCTAGGGAATGGCCTCTTCATACCCCGAACCCCAGGAGCACTTTGTGTCACTTGCCTTCACCTATCTGGTCTCTGTGTTAGGTGGATGGGTGGAAGGAAGGATAGGTCAGTCCCCTAAGATAACAAAATCCTTAAAAGAGCTTTTTGCTTCCTCATCTCTGTGCCCCTTGTGTCAGTCTCTGGAGCCTTGAACATAGCTGGTACCATGTACCTGCTTGTGCAGTTCAATGTGGTGTATAACATGGTAGAGAATCAGATAAATGCACATAAAAATTTTTGTCGTGATTATAATTTCTGCGAGTGCCTCTGTTTAAGAAAACTCATTCTGTGTTAGAGAACTTAACTCTTAACGATCAGGTGACACAAATATTTATAAGAAGCCCATGGTGGCCTATGTCATTATCGCTCTAGTTTTGATAGTACGCTAGTTAGGGCAGAGGTGCTGCCTGCTCTTTGTTGCAGAGACCCAAAAATCAGAGGCCAAGTGACATGGCTCTTTCTTCCTCTGATGTAAAATCCTGAGCTGGTGCGGCAACCCTCCGTGACATCAAGGGCGCAGGCCCTGTTCCGGCTAGTTTCTCTCCGCTCCTTGGATGCCGCCTGGCTGGCTCGGTTCAGGATGTGTTGAGACCACATTAACCTTCCATCTAGCAGGAAGTGGGAGAGAGGGAGGGAGGGGAACAGCTAGAAGGGCAGAAACTAGACATACACGTGACTGTCCCCACCTGGCCTGAGCATAGGTGTGTGGCTGCCCCAAACTGCAGGGGGTGCTGGGGAAATGCAGTGCTTCTTCCAGCGTCTGCGAAGGGAGCTTCTGCTATTAGGGAAGGGGGAGAGCGGGAGTTGGGAGGTAAGTAGCAGCTCCCACCTGCCCCAGGTGTCTTCAAGTCCATGCAGCGGGTCACTTCCATGAAGAGATGATCATTAGGGAGAGCCAACCAGGGGTCAGAGCATGACTGATTTGCAGGAAGAATTTTGTATTCAACGGAAGGAGAACTCCACCAAAGATGAGTAGCCAGCGCCAGTTCCTAGGAAGAAGGCTAGACCCTGGTCTAGGAAAGCTTGGCCGTGGAGAGAGTCTGGAACTTCTGTGGAATGTGTGGGAAGGGCGCGCTAGGCTGAGGAAGCCGAGGACCGAGACAGGCTGGAGCGAGTGAGGGCCTGTGGGAAGTCAGGGAACCGTCCTGGGCGGAGGAGGAGGTCAGTATGGCGGAGTCTGTGAGTGAAGGGCGGCAAGGCGTAGGGAGTGAAACCTGTCCCAAATGATGACAGAGCCACCTTAAGGAGATAGCACTTAAAGAATAAAGCCAAGAGGAATCCCTGTGGTTTTTTTTCTTTTCTTTTCTTTTCCTTTCTTTTCTTTCTTTTTTTTTTGGAACAATGGAAAATACATGTGAAGTATTGTTTTAGGAAGAACTGTCCTTTGTCAGATGGGTGAGTGCTGGGGAGACTGGAATCAGGAGCTCAAATGGGAAATGCTAATCTGAAATTTAATCAGGCATTTTACCAGTGTTTAAGTAGTCATAAATGCTCTTTTAATTTTTGTTTTGAATTGATTATGCCTCCTTTTTTATGTTGCAGGGTTTGATGAAAATATTGAGTCTCAGGGAGAACTCATCCTACAGGAATCCTTCCAAGTGTGGGACCCAAAAACCTTAATTCGAAAGGGTCGAGAACGGCATCTCTTCCTTTTTGAAATGTCCTTAGTATTTAGTAAAGAAGTGAAAGATTCCAGTGGGAGAAGCAAGTACCTTTATAAAAGCAAGTTGTTTGTAAGTATAGGCATGCATAATTTTAAGTTTCAAGGTCACACAATTGCAACTTTTCTGTAGGTGGAGGAAAATTACTATTTGTTGCCTTCAGCTTAACCTCCCCAATGATCCTGAAGTGTGGAAAGTCCAAAATTGTCCTGTTTCCTTCATCTTCAGTGAAATTCTTTGACAGCTTGGGTCCACTAGAGAGCACTCATGAGTTTGAGCTTCCTAGACTTTGGACACTTGCTTTTTCTAAATTCCGTAGACTCTAACTACAGGATAAGGAAATACTTTGTAAAGTGAACTTAAATCCTTTACCTCCTGTGTACCTTATACATAAAATGATCATATCAGACTGTGATTAAGTTCTCATTATTATAATTAATTATTTCATTCACCAAATTGGAATATATTTACACGGCCTTAATAGGTGCTCACTGTGGGATCTTAATGATGAGATCTGAAAATTTTTTCATTAAAAATAAATTTATAATAAATATATGGGTTAACAATAGCAAAATACGATTATTGAAACTATGTGTAAGTATACTTTCCTATACTTACATATACTTACATATAGGAAAGTATATGTAAGCAAAAACAGTTTTAAAGATCTACAATCCCACCTATACAGAGACAGCTATCCTTGGGTGCTTGCAGATACAGTGATACATTTGAATTCTCACTTGTCAGTGTACTTCCTGGCAAGAGAAACATACCTAGTACCTTTTTTTCACTGGTGGCACGCCCAGCCTCTCCTTTATAAAATCACATGCTGACTCTCAGAAAAGCCTCAGGCTCATGCCGTGCCCTGAGTCCACCATATTTCCTTCATCCCTTAGTGGGCAATATCTCAGAGAACTATCATAAAAAAAAAATTGCTGGGCAGGGCCGGAGAGCGAGAGGATTGGGCAAAACTGAGGAAAATCGCCGTCAGAGAAAGAATAGAAAATGCAACAGAGTTTGGCTTCTTGATACAAGATATGACAGATTGCTTATAAATATCGGTAGATGCTTGGAATTTGGGTAATTTATATTTTATACGTTATACGTTTTTATGATATCCATATGTTAATCAAATTCCCAAAGTAATAAAATACTACCAAGTGTAGAAATCATCTTAATAATAATCTGGAATTTGCAAGTTCAAACTAATGGTTTTCATACCATTTTCTTTGGCTGACATCCTGTTTGAGATTGTCTTTTGGATCACAGCCCACCTTACATCATTTTAGATCATATTCTAACTGGAAAGAAAAAATGCAGCATTGCTGGCTAGTAATTTCACTAGCTGGCTTTAATCTATCCTTTGAGACCAAGCTAGTCTGTTTTAGAAGCTGATACATCTTCACTTAATTTATCTTCTAAAAGTTAAGGTTCCCTCAGAGGCCCCCTCTGGAGCTATAGCTTACGAGTCACTTCCTTTGCTGGAGGGAGAAGAATGCGTTCTGGGCAAACCTGATTGTGGTGGGGGCGTGGGGGCTGAAGATGCTGACCCTCATCTGCACTCTTCCATGTTCCACGTGTTACAGCTGCCTGTGTTACAGAGAGCAGTTTTGCCTCTTAGCCCTTAAAATTATTGGTGAAATACTAGAAGTTAATGCTATTGATAAACAAATTGGACATCATTTGCTGTCTGTGAAGCTACATTATTAATGCTGAAAATGGAAGGTGGCAGCTCTTTTACAACTAGAACAAACTCACTTTGTTATTTATATGGTTGAAATTAGTCATCTCTCGATTTTCCAGATAATATGGTTTATAGATATTTTGCTTTGCCTCCTCTGGATTTACTTGTTGACTTGCATTAGAATCTCCAGTAGAGGTGCTCAGAGGAAATGAAAAAGATAAAACCTATAGTTTGTAGCCAAAGAACAAGATTTCTTCATTTTAACTAAAATGAGGGCTAAAGATTTCCTATTATCATGTTAACAAACTATGTTGTTATAACCTAGCCTGACCATGAGTCACCAAAAACGTGGCGTCTTTGAATTACAGTCTCATTTACTTATATCTGTCTATTTATCCAGACCTCAGAGTTGGGCGTCACAGAGCATGTGGAAGGAGATCCTTGCAAATTTGCACTGTGGGTGGGGAGGACGCCAACTTCAGATAATAAAATCGTCCTTAAGGTACGTTCACTGGAAGCTCAGGGTGTGCTGTGTGACAAGTTTATCATGGCAATGTATGCTTTCTTTTTTCCCCTTGTGGTTGACACATACTGATTTTCATATCATTTTATATATTCCTTTTATGTCCTGTTGGGATTAGTGAGTACTACAAGAAGGATGGTAGAAAAAAATCAGTTTGGTATTCCAGAGTTGAAATAATGTGAGCTAAACTTTTGCTCGCCTACTAGAGATCAAATGGAGCGAGTCTCCACACTTCTCCCGTACTTCGGTCTTAAAAAGAATTAGTACATTCCCTAAGAGATGCAGGAAGTTAAGACAAAGAGGAGAGAGACGTGGACCCACAGCCTCCACTATACACTTGACCCAGGGTTCCAAAGGAAAAAGAGGGCACCTGATAGAGTTGTGATGGTCTTTGACAGTTTCGGGCTGAACCTGCCAAGAGCCTCCGTGGGGCGCTAGGCTCTTTTGCTTTCTAGTTTGGGGGCAGAGGAAAAAGGGGGGTAATTACCAGGTACAGGGCTTTTGATGATGTTTTGATTTAAAGTGTTCAAAAACACCAAGGATGCTTTAAGGTCTATAGTCATTGGGGGACAAAAATGTCTTTGAATATTTGATTCGAACTCTGTTTTGATTGTCCTAGCCTCTCCTAGGAATGGCAGGGGACTCTTAGGAGTGTCTTAAATAACTTCCCTCCTTCCGTGTTTGAGAAAATACAGATGGAGCTGTCTCTTTGAGCTGCCTGGAAAGACCATAACCGACTTACGGACATTTGGGGGAGATGCAGACAAAGAGTTGTAGGATATTGGGAGACGAGCCAAAAGCTTGATAGGACTCTGGTGTGTGAGCTCGCACATTGGCAATTCTGTGTCATCCATTCCTTTTAGCCCCTCTCTCTGCGGTATTTCCAGCGCACATGATTATTCAGCAGCGTGTCACTCTCGTGCAGCCCGTACTTTAGTGGCCGCTGACTGTTACGCCATTGTGTATCAAGGTGTTTATTCACATAGAAAGGATGAATTGTTGTTCAATGAATATGTGGTTACCAGACCAGTGTGTTCTTATTAGTAGTGGCATAAAGCCCTATAAAATATTAATTGTACTTTCAGCTAAGTATTAGATAACTGAACTTTTCTGAGGCATAAAATTTTAAAACTATACTGAAGACCTGAAACTTCCAGCTTATATTAAGTGTTTATCCAGATTAACTGCAGTGACAGATGCCAAAGGGTGTGTCTAAGAAATAGAGCCAGATGTCTTAGCCAGATGTGGATTACTTTCACTTAGGACATGATAAAATGCTCATGATGCAATGGGGAAGAGTAAGATTCCTGTGGGCTTTACCAGATGAAGGTTTTCTAGGGAAGTTTGAGTAATAGTTTTGTGACTTCCAAGGAGAGACTAAAGGGAATGATGTCCTCATTAATTTCACAGATTGCTCTGTGGTGACGGTATTGGCGGTGGGGAAGTGATGACAGCAGAGATGGAGGTGGTGGCAGTGGAGATGGTAGTGATGGTGGCGGTAGAGATGATTGTGATGGTTGGGAAGGCAGTGGAGCGTTTGGTGACAGTGGCAGTGAGGTGCTGGTGGCGCCAGAGGAGCTTGTAGTCATGGTGGTAGTGACAGCGATGGTGCCGGCCCAACAGTTATATCACAAAACGGTGGTCTTTTTTTTTTTTTTTTTTTTTTTTTACTTTTATCATCTGCAAGGGAGAATTTTATTTCTAAATCCTTCCTTAAACAGATTGAGACTGTTAGGAGGTCTATCCTCTATAAATGTAGTGATGAATTTGCTTTATAGCATGAGAATTTTCTTTATTTCTGAACCGTAGTAATAGTTTTTCTCCATTGTCTCCAAATACTGCCAAGTGTTCCTCCTCAGGTACTTTCTTTTGTTTATCCCCCCGAACATTTGGTCAGGCATTTAAATTCCTGTACATGTGTGTGTTCGAAGTTTTCTGCCCTGAGACACGTGTTTCATAGACACACACCCCTGTTCCCTGATCACTCTGCCTCGTACCCCAGAAGAAATCGCTTTGACTGCCCTCCTGGGAGCAGATTCTGCGGTGGAAGCAACAGGCTCCTTTTATCCGTTGTTTCCCCGTTACTGCCCCACGATAACTTTAAAGACGTATGCTCCGGTGAAAGCATTTTATTTAGAGAGTTCTCAATTTTAATTTCCTTTCCCACCACGGGCCTTGGCTTTCTCGTTTCCAAAACAAGGCCTGCCATGAGAAAGCAGTGGGCTCCCCTCCCTTCTGTGATCTCATCTACAATCCCACTGATGATTATTCTCATCATTTACAGGGAATCATGTTTATATCATAGGAGGTTGGTGTTTTCCGTAAGGAAATTAAAAACTGTTACCGAGGCCCAGGACATGTAAAAAGGAAAAACAAAACACCTCCTTTGAGGCACAGTGAAGGAAAAAAAAACCTGGAAAAAGTGATGCCATGTGTGTTCATTCAACAGATGCTTATTGAGCGTCTACTATGTGTCATGTTCAGAGAATCTTTCTCCACAGTTGTAATAAAGTTGAGGCAGATCCACCATGTGGAATTGGCAGGAGGTTACACTGTTTTACTCTAGTGGCTTATTCCAATTTATAAGCAGAGGTACATTAATGCGAAGCATGGGGGCAGGCTCGGCGACGCACTCCGGGCGCTGCAGCTCCTTCCCCTGCTGGTAGTGTAACTTGGTGTCCACACCATGGTCCCTCGAGGGTAGGGGAGGCCTGATGCCACACGGTCCTTGTGGGAGCGAGGGGAAGATGCAGGTGCGGAAACGTGGCAGCCGCAGCTGTTGTTCAGTGAGTCCAGTGGCCGGGGCAGCACGGCATGTGGGCATTAGTTCACGTTCCGTTGACACTTAACTAACCGCTGATCACTGCTCTTGGCCTGAATGGCTTTTGAGAAGCCTTGATTTGGGGTGGCTGTGTTTTCATCTTTTCCCAGAGCTGCTTCAAAGTTCTTGGAGCCAGGGATTGATGATTAGAATATCCAGAGATCTGAAATAACATAAATGCTATAAAATAAAAACGGTTTTGATGCAAAAAATATTCAAAACCAGGGTCATTGATTTGGTGGCACATCAAACATAGGATGCAGTTGCTTTTTTGCTGGGAAGTTATTTTTAAAATGGGAAACTCCAGGAATATTGGAGACCTGCGTGTGGTTAGTGCAGGGGCTGCAAAGGGCACCTTCTGTCTCCTGACGGACTCTCACACATTGTTAAGGCTTCCAGCATAGAGAACAAGCAGGACTGGATCAAGCACATCCGGGAGGTAATACAGGAGCGGACTGTCCACCTGAAAGGTGCCCTGAAGGAGCCCATTCACATCCCTAAAACAGCCCCGGCAGCAAGACAGAAGGGCAGGAGGTGAGTTTGCTCCAGGGACTTTTTGGTAAGTTCGTTTATTTAATAGGGAAGGAACAAGGCAATGTTAACCTAATATATTTCAAAAATTGTCAGACATTTTGAGGAATTTTTTTTTTCCAAACTGTTTATATGTCACATTCTTAGCAATGAAATTGCTTTGTCAAGACAAGACCCTGCTTCAGCTTAAAGTAAGTGAAGAGCTAGGTACAAATCCCTGGTCACTTCCCTTTCCCACCCAAGGGTGCGTCCGGGCACGTGTGTAAATCATGCATGTGGCCTTGGACAAGTTAGAGTATCTAGATGTTTTCGTTTCTCATTTCTAAACTGGAAATAATCACATCAGCTGCATTTTATTATGTGAATTGAATGGAATGAGATATGTTAGATACTTGGCCCAGTGCCTGGCAAAGAGCCTGTGCTTGGTAAGAATGATCAGCCCTCGTGAGTACAGACCTGGTAGCAGCCATCACGAAGACTCACTTGCACGCCTTTAAATAAATCTGATCTTTCTCCGATGACTGATGGACGATGTTCACCAGTCTTGAGAAATGAACCCAGCAAAGTCAGGAATTCAAAGTTTCTTGTGTCTCCAGGGATGGAGAGGACCTGGACAGCCAAGGCGATGGCAGCAGCCAACCCGATACAATTTCAATTGCCTCCCGGACGTCTCAGAACACACTGGACAGTGATAAGGTGAGCTACAACCAGCCTTTCACTGGGGACGCAAATGCAGCTAGGGTGTGGTCTAATGTGAAGTAGCCTCTTTCTCTCTCTAAGTGACAGTTGTCAATATTTTCAAACAGCTGCCATGTGCTAAGAGTGGGGCCAGGACCCAGTACCAGGGTGAAGACTTGGGGCTATCAGGGTTAGAAGATGTTTACCCTGAGGATTCAAAAAAAAAATCACTTGCCCTTTCCAGTGTTGTTACCTGGTTTTCTATCAGGGTGTCTGGAGCAGTGAGTTTAAGCCTTTTTATTTTATATTAAGCTCTTGTTCTTGTACCTGTTATTTTAAAATAGTATTACCTAGAACCCTGACCCATGAAAGTGGAGCTGTCCTGATCGATGACGCAGGAGCACCCTCCTCCTCCACCTGGGCCCTGAGGAGCCTTCTGTTGAGTTGGCCAAAGAGTCCATTACGTTTTTTCTGTATGATGGCTGTGGTGATGCTTAATTGTCTTTAACTACATTTGAACACTTTTGTTAGATTGAACGGTAACAGCTGTCCTATTGGTGTACGTTAAAAAAAAAAAAACTTAACAAAATTGGTGAATTTTTGTGCAGCCATTTTAATATTGAAGATAGAAGGAAATACACATTTTTGGTGTATTATGCTTTATTATTTCAAGAAAGGTAAAAACACAACTGAAACGCAAAAAATAAAAGATTTGTGCAGTGTATGGAGAAGGCACTGTGATGGATCAAACATGTCAAAGTGGCTTCTGAAGTTTCTTGGTACTGTTGACATTTTGGCCAAATAATTCTTCGCTGTGGGGCTGTCTTATGCATTGGGAGATGTTTAGCAGCACCCCTGACCTCTACCCCCTAGAAACCAATAGCAGGAGAGAGCCAACATACTCAGAATATCCAAAGCAATAAAGTTATTGGTGAAAATGAAAACTGTGTCTTTTTATTTTATGGAAAAAAACGTAACGGACTTTTTGGCCAACACAACAGAAACAGGAAGTGTGCCCTGGACTGAGCCTGCACCAGTGCTGACTGCTAGTGAGACAGATCTGATTTGTGTCACAGTCTACAGTGGTGGCCTGGAGTATCCCCTGATTCTGTCTTCCTGGAATCAAAAAACCTACAAAGTAAATTGACAGGAGAAGCTGGAATCCTGGACTTACTACGTGATGCACAAATGTCCTCCGTAAAAGCCAGGGCATTCATCCTGATGAAGTCTTCTGTTCCAGCTGACAGGAGCGCCTGTTCTGTTCTTTTTCTAGAATGTGAGACCCAATTCTAAAAGAAATAAAACTACTGGACAATAAGTGGGGGTTTCATTTAACTTACCACCATTGGTTCAGCATTCCTGGGCTTCTCACTGCCTGATGTGCACTGTGCTTTCCTTTGTGAGACCCTCCTCCTGGTTGTGAGATGTAGGGGCTCTTTGCAAAATTCATTCGTAGGAGGGAAGTGCCCCGACCTCACCATCATTTGGAAATGATTGATGACAGAGAGGAGAGTCTCACTCTGGGGTTAATTTCAGGTGGCAGCTCTTAGTCCGAGACTTTGGCCTTTTCTTACTAAGTTTTGCAAAAGAATTCATGGTGCTTAATGTAATTACCAAGACACAAGTTAAGTAGGTTTTAAAATAATTGCTTTTCTACAATGATTTCATTTTCAAAATCCTTCTAGTTTGAATAATCGGTTGTTTCTTATTCTACTTTTTGAGTTCACTTAATAATAAGTCCTAGAACTTCAAATGCTTAGAGTATCAGTACTGAAGACTAAAAACAATGTCTCATTTCATTTTGTCCAGAGCTCAGTGTATTAGCATTCAGCACATATTTCTTGCCAGTAGTAATAATGAGGAATAAGATAAATTACATGTTCAAGCTTTTAGTTCTTAATAACATCCCTCCCTGTGGCCCCACCCTATAGCCCTTAAGAAAATAAAATTTAAACTTGGAAACATTTCATTAGAGTAATTCTGATTATTTTCTTTAAAAAAAATAGTAATTGAGGCGGTTGAATAATTTAAATACTCAGTTTATATAAGAATTATAGTAATAATTCGTAATTGTTACAGAAGTAATGGAAGCTGAGGTTGAGGGGAGCAGCCACGTTCATTCAGACCGCTTCACAGACTCGCCGTGGCTGAGAATCACCACTCCAGCTGGAGGCCCATCAAGCCCAAAATTCACATTCTTACCAGATAATGTCCTCATGGATCTAGTCTGGGTTGACCTAGAAATTAGTTTAAAGTTTATTTTTTGAAAAGTTATTTGACATTGCCAAAGAGATAAATAAATGTGAAAAGTTCTGCCTTTTGGAAGGTGTGTTAAGACTTTTCTGGAGGCAGTCCAAGAAGAAATGCTGACTTGATTTTTTCATGCGGTTTATATATAAATGGGTTGTGGTGAGAATCTGGAAATGCCCCCTGAATGAGGTAAGGGGCTCCCAAGATGCCATCTCACACAAATTCGGGCGCTAGCATCCCGTGTCGCCCTAGTCCCCTGAGGCATGGCCGACGGCAACCTACAGGCAACCTTGCCTCAGAAATAAGCCTCCGTCCTGGAGTTAGGAATTGCAGAACTAGTTCTGCTTCGGATCTTTTATGGCATAATAGGCTTCTGTGAACTTGGAACGGAGCCTGCATTACTCCTATAATAAAATCAGGCGTGATCCTAAGGACCGTTGCCATTAAAACAGCACATTCTATTTGTATCCAATGAAAGAGGAAGAATAAATCACTGAGAAAAGTGTAGGTTTGCAGAAATTGATCATTCTGCTTGGGAGTTTACTAGGATGTTAGAATTTTTGAAGAACTGCCTATCAGATATTTTATCCATGGAGGTAATTTACCAGCTTCTGTTTATCTCATCTAATGAGTTATCTCTTAAGTTTCACCCCACAACTCAGTCATCCCTGCTAGATGGCCTCTGTGAAGGCAGCCGCTGTCGCCACCAGAGCTTCGTAGAGGTGCCCACTGATGCCCCTGAGTGAAGCTGTGACAACAGCCGGTCATTGAGCAGCACTCAGCTCAGCATTCTCATGATTCTCACCCATCTTGAAGTAACGAGACCCGAAAACTTTTTTTTTTAAGTGGGCATGGCATGCATTTGCTTTAATACCCTCACTGAGGCTATAGGTCCTTAATAGGCTCAAAAGTATCAAAAAAGGATGATACGTCTTCCTAAGATCATAGAATTTCAGTGCGTCTTCTTCCTCAGGTCTTGGGATCTGCATTGGGGATGAGAATAAACAGGATGTGAGGCTTAGTAAAGATAAGTGAGCATTTGGAGTTGGGAGAGAACGCACACCCACAAGACCTTGTGAAAAGAAGGCTCGTGTTTGCTACCACCCACACCTGCATTTGTGTGTTCTCTGCTGGGAGTTGTCTTGTAGCCATCTCCCTCTTTATACTTCTCTGGTAGAGCATTTCGGGGTCAGTAGATGATTCAGGAGAATACATTTTGAAAATCAGGAAACTACATTCATTCCTGAGTCCGTTTGTAAAATGTCGTTCCTCTGAACAAGTCTTAAGCAGAAAATCCCCTTCTCTTCCTCTAAGGGAAGGAACTTTTCTTCTGTCTCAAGGTCATTTCCACCCTACGTTTTTCAGGTTTACACAGCCTCTGATGACACGGGTAGATAGATCTGTCGAGGGAAATTACTTAACCATATTCTGCTTGCGTGACTTAATTTATGCTGTCTGTTTTAAGTTACTCGTTATCATGGAATTTGATTCCATTTCAGAAACTGGGTGGGGGGATGTTTTTGACTCAGCCTCTTGGAGAATTCTTAAGGAAACGTTATCTGCCCAGGGCTGTGTAATCCTCAGATGAGGCGCAGAAGGTTTTGGGAGGAGTCTGTTAAGGAGGAGCTCCCAGAGAGGAGACGCCCTCTTTCCAGGGAGCGCTGTCGGAAGAGCTGAGCAGGCTGCTCACAGATACAAACCACACTCCCCACCAGCCCGTTCTCTCCTCTGAAAACACCAGTCGCAGAGGATGCCATCTCTTTGTCGCACAAGTGAATTTACCACCGATTCTTGCCCACATTCACAGCCCTTACGCTGATAACAGAGAGCTTATGAAAGTATAATTTTGGTTCCAGAAGAATCAAGTGCTTGCCAGACCCTTATCTCATTTGCTCTGAGCTTGTCCCCAGAGGTAGGGAGGGCGGAGAGTGCTGAGCCAGCCTTGGGGCGATGAGGAAGTGACAGAGGCTGATGGCCCTCACAGGGCCCCTCAGCACTGGAGGGCTAAAGCCAGGGATGGGATGTGGATTTAATTACCCGTCTGTAGCTAGACCTCATTACTTCACACTAGAGCTGAATATGAAGCTAAATATTTTTTAGTATAATGAAGCATTTTTAAACTTCTTTCTGTCTCTGCCTTATTATTAGTCTATGATGTATTTCATATAACAAAAATTTATGTTATGAAGAAAATAGAAAACATGGAATCAAACACAGGCTACTATTGAACAGAGCATCTTGAGGTCAAGGTGAAAACCATCACCAAGGCAAGATGAGGTGTCTGTGGAGAAAGGCTGGCCCACGACGGCAGGGGGCCAGGTGTGAGCTTCCTTTTGGATCTGAGGTAATGCCGTTCTAAGTTTTAGTGAATGGCAAAGTCAGTGGAGACTGATATTTGGCGTGAACTTTCTTGAGCTTAATAGGAGTATATGAACCCACATATTTAAAAGTATAAATGGTTTCAGTTACTCTTAAAGCTATAGCACTGTGCTGGGGACCTGAGATTTCGTGTAGTTTAAAAAGTCAGCTCTCCTATGATGTAGAAGGTCACTTCACATCATAGTGGGTTGGAAATGCGTTGGATTTATGGAAATTGCAGCTTTGAGAGAGTATATAAAACAGTTAACATGAATCCATTTAAAAATCTGGCTGAATTCACATTTTTGAGAAAGGAGATTTGCCTTCAGCCCACTTAGAGAATGCCACTCTCTGCCCTTCGGCCTCCGTCCCTGGCACACATGGCACAGAGCAGAAGTAAAGGCGAGCCCCGCTTTGTTGCTCAGCCCCCTCTCCTTGGGCCGAAGGTGCTGGAAGCAACGGCACACGTTTGCTCAGAGGAGACACCTTGCCAGCGCTCTCCAGGTCTCCCAGGACCTCATGTAGGGTTGCCCCATGTAGGCGTGAAATTGAGCCTTTCATTCAGAAGCCTTTCTGCAGCATGGCACAGAGTTTTAATCTCCTCAGACAGAATCCTCCAGATGTCCATTAGCCGTCTCTGCTCAGAGTGTAACAGGATACAAGCAAGCAGGTCCTCGAAAACGTCATTTCTATCAGTATCATTTAGTTATAACTTTAAGGATGTCGCAGGAACCTAACTCTTGTTTACCACGATTAGCTTGTGGTAAAACTGGTTTCATTATATCTCATTTCATTTAAAGCCCCAGAACCTATCAATGAGTTAAGTAAGGACTCACTGCAGTTCCACAAATTACAGATGGTTAAGAACAAGGAAGCACTCGCCAGCTGGCCTCGGGCTCTGCTTCTTCGCAGCTGGTGGCCTTGGGCAAGTCACCGCTCTGTGCCTCAGTGTCCCCATCTATAAACGGGGATAATGTTACCTCATAGGGCTGTGGGCATGGAAAATGTGTCACGTGTTTAGAGTCATGCCTAACGTGTACTGAGAGCACTGAGTATTTTAGCTGTTGCTGTGTCTTCATTTTAAAACTTGCTTCCTCCTCCTCGCTCTTGAGTTGCTGGCGTCAGTACTAGCTGTAGCAGATTACTGTCTGTACCAGCCTCTCCTCTTATTTGGGCACTCTCGATGGCTAATTTTGTTTGTTGGGAGCTAGAAGCTGTCCTAAGGATGAATTGGTCAGCCTTTGTGTCTGGACTTACTCATTTTGTTGCCGCAACAGCAAAATACTGGCCACATGTTGAACAGGCAGTTAGAAGAAGAGATTAAACATTTAATCAGGTGTTTGGTTAAAATATTGTTCAAGCCACTCACCTTTGCTTCTACCACATGAGCTGCACCGTGGCCACATGCATGTAAAACGATGTCATGCTCTTCACAAGGCAGCTCCATTCATTCATAAATACTGCGGGCCACCCCGTGCCGGCTGAGGACAGGCGCTTCAGCACTGGGAGGAGCGAGGAGACAGGCCCTCCTGCCCGGCAGGCAGCCTGGTGGTGGACTGCACGTGGACTTTGTTTTCTCCTTTTGCTCATCTTTGTTTTTTGTTTTGATCAGTGACTGTGGCTTTTTGTACTTTTTAACCAGTTTTTAAGTGTTCTCATAAAACCACAAAATGAATGTTGTCTTTGATAAGTGTAGTTATTCAATCAGGAAAACAAAATTTCCCCATGCTAAAGTAGAATGTTCTAAGACAAGGAAGTTTTTTTGTTTTTTTGTTTTTTAACATAAAGGGGTAGAAATGTAACAGGAGTGTTTATAAGAGTACTGGAACACTGAGAAGTGCTTTTTAATGTAAATTTTACACTGCTGATCAGCGTTACTGTTGAGGATGGTGGCACAGCTCTGATGCAGACTGGAGGCAGGGGTGTTTATTCCAGCTGTTCTTCCTCATTGGGAGGGTCTCGGTCAGCTGGTTAACTGGCTCTCAAATCTACATTCTGCCGATTGGTGTCCCTTCATTACAGACAGAAAGAGACATTTCAAGTTTACTTTTCTGGATCGAAGATTGTCATGCTCACTAGGAAACGCAGTAAATGGATTTCTTTGAGTTAGGTTGTCCTAAGGAACTTTTTGTTTTCCAGGGCCTGGTGACATAAAGTGAGGCGGGTGGTTTTCAGTGGCCTCCTTATTCCCAAGCCCCATCCGTTTTTCTGCGGAAGAGCCCTCAATACCCATTCCCCATGTTCTGGCGTTTCTCCCTCAAATGTGTTCAGAATGAGGGAAATGCAGTCATGTCAGCTCTCTGAACCCTGGAAGCCTGATGCATAATGGCTGTCCTCCCTCTCCGATTTGCTTAACTTTTCACTTTTAAAGCTTGCCCTTTTAGTTGTATCTTTTAAATTTAACTTCCGTACATGTCGTTTTCCGTTCCACCTCATATGTGTCACACAACCGAGGAAGCCTTCCAAGAATTGTTTTCATGTCAGAAAACCAATGTGTGATCACCTTGGTAAAGGGCAGAGGATTAATGTCTGAATGCTATACTCACTTTATTTTCTGGATAAAACATTGGGTATGGTAAGTTGCTGCTTTTGAAAACATTTTCCTCACAGAGTCTTTGTTTGGTGGTAAAAAACAAAACAAAACAAAATCACCTTAACCTTTTTTCAGTTCCCACAAATTTCTGTATGTACCCCCAAAGCATGAGAGATTACTGAAACCGCCCTCTTTGAAACTCAGTGGCAGGTTTTAGTGAACACTTCTGTGAACTTGGTCTTGGGGCTGGGTGAGCACGGGGGCTGCTGTTTCTGTCCTTAGGACGACAGCTATTTAGCCGAAACCTCCGCTGCAGTTGCCCGTCCAGAGCGCAGGCGGGCGAGGCCACAGGGCATAATTCACTTCCTTGGAGTATCGTTCTGACTCCCAGCGGTTGCCTTTCCCTGTTGCCCTTGCCAGGAACGGAGCTGTGCTCCCTAATCCACTTAACCAAGCAATCAGCCTTTGGTACGCGCTGTGTGAAACCTCCACGAAACCGCAAGACCCTTTTGTGAGGTTTCTGAATGACTGAACTACATTGGGCTGTAGGATGTGACTGTTCACAAGAGTTGACACACTTTGTTCTTCAGGGGAAAATGGCTTTTATTAGACCACATTCCCCCTTTCCTTTTGAATTGCTCTCAGAAAATTGGCCAGACACCCACCTGCAATCGATCTTGGGTGCTTGAAGTAGAATCACTTGCAGAGCAGACTGCGTCATCCGCCGAGCCGGGCGTGAAGGGCCCCCCTTCCTCTGGCAGAGCCTGCCCCAGAGCGCCTCTGGGGGCCTGGCCGCTCCAGCCAGGTGTTTGGTCTTGTCTCTCAGAATTAGATGTCTTGTAAAGCTGCCTCCTTGTGGTGCGCCCGGGAGGGGGCCGCTCCAGGGAGCGGTGGGTGAGAAGCCCCATCCACGGGTCTGTTTTAGTGGGTTGCCATGAACTGGGTTCAGGCAAAGCAGAGCTATCACTTGGCTTCTCCAGGAAACATGCAGTGAGACTCTCTTTTGTGTACTGATTGTGGAACGTTCACTTGCCCGCGACCAGAGGCGAGTGTTTCATTCTTCTGGGTGATACATAGCAATTTGTTCACTTTCAGTCACTTTGAGGGGTTTCAGGCGAAGGGACCCTGGCTGGATTTGGTAAATAGTCTGTGTGCCAGAGTCATTGGCTTTCCCGTTGGCAGCCCTTTTGAAGGGACACGGGCGGTCTAGAGGGGGCTGTGGTGGTGTCCATGGCCCGTGCCCGATTAAGGCTATTTTACTATCATGCTTTTTAGTTACCACGCTTATTTTTTAATGTTGAAAAGCAGAAAGATTTTTTTCCAAAACCTGTCTTGTGGTGTGAATTTCACAGGAGTTAATTTGAGTCATGGAAACTGAGATTTTCATAATTTGCAATCCTGAACTAAATACATGTGTTTGGGAGTCCATGATAGACATTCATAACATGTACAGAAGTAAAGAACATACTTTGAAAATTTTCACAGGGCATGGCTGGAAAAGAAAGGTGAATTTGCAACTAGATAAATGGAATGGTAAATCAACTTAGTAACAACATTGGGCCACTGAGGGTCAAAATGTCATTGAAAGCAAACAAGACCTGGGCCATACTTAATGATGTATAATATATTGTCTGAACTTTCTCCAATGGGAATGCAGCAGTGATCTGCATTGCTTCCTCAAAATAGTTAAGTCTTTTATACAAAAATGTTGTTTTTTAAATTTGGAAACCTGGTTTTAAAGAGAGGTTTTATAATAAGTTTAAAATGTTCAAATGTGAGCATTGAGACAGAAATCCACAGATGTCTTTTCTCTGGGCCAGAAAACATCCATTTAATCCTCCCCTTAAAGATTCGTGCAGGAGATTCTTATGGGAAACGCCAATTGATTCTTAGGGGTAAAGCCAAGAAGATATATATTTTCTTTTAATGATAATTTTAGCGCTGTTTGAAAACAGTCTTCTGGTACTAGATTCTGTTAATAAGTTCTCTAAAGCCTTTAAAAAGGAATTTTAACTCAGTATGCAATTCTTTGTCAGAACAGGCTTGACTTTTATTTCGCATGCTCTGTCAAGTACACAGATGTTTCCAATAGTTTTTTTATTACTCTGTAAGGGGCTAAGAAAACCAGTGCCAGAAATAAGGTCTAGCTTAATTCTCCTTGGGCAGCCGCCTTCTCCCTTCCCACCCTTCCCCCACCCACAGAAGGCACCATGTGGCTTTGAACAGTCTGAAAAATTATTAAACTCGATAATGAAACGACCAAGGGCTGGTGACTAGGTGGTGTGTCTTGAAGCTGTATTTCCCGGGGCTGGGGGTAGACAAGTGTCAAGGCAGCGTGATGGGCTCATGCTGAGGGGCTCCAGGCAGGGGTGACATGCCGGACGCACACAGGCACAGGCAGTCAGGACAGGGTCTGTAGGAAGTGCGGGTCCTGCCGGGCCTTGGCAAGCAGGACACCCCGTCAGGGCTAGGTCACCGCTCGTGGTTTCAATGGAACAGGAACCATTCCTCCTTTTCGCTACAGGAATTAACCACTTCTATCACACAGGGTTTTACAAGGAAAATACTTCTCCATGCTGGACCTCTACCTTTCACCTTCTGACGTTAGCATCCTTGGTTGTTCACTGAGAAATGTGTAAGATTTGCAAGGATTTCCCACAGAGCAATTTGTAAAATTTAGAAGGAGATTAAACATTTGTGAAAAATTCCCTTTGTGGTCTAGCAAAGACGATTCACTTTGTCATGTCTGTGCTTTATTGCAGAAGGGCTTGGTTTCTGTGGTTGTCCGATGGACATGTGTTTCTTATTCTACATATCTAAACTTTCTCTTGAAAGACAGGCCGTTAGACCGGGAGGGTGATGAACGGCACAGGGCGGGAAAGAGGGCCAGCAGACACGGGCTTTGGTGCGGCCAGGCAGCCCACGGGCACTGCAGGCCACGGGCTTGGGTGGCAGGCTCGGTTCTCAGTCCTCCGCAAGCAGGAGGCCTGGAGCCCACCAGGGAAGCCGCTCAGGAGCATCCAGTCTAAGGGGGAGACGAAGGGGCATGAGGCAGAGGAAGTAAATGGTCATGGGACGGCCATGCACCTGCTTTCCATGTGAGGTTGAGATCGTGGCACTATGTCTTTTTTTTTTTTTAAGATTTTATTTATTCATTTTTAGAGAGAGGGGAAGGGAGGGAGAAAGAGATGGAAAGAAACATTGACCAGTTGCCTCTCACAGGTCCCCAACCAGAGACCTGGCCTCTAACCCAGGCATGTGCCCTGACTGGGAATTGAACCAGCGACCTTTTGGTCGCAGGCTGGCACTCAACACACTGAGCCACACCAGCCAGAGCACTGTTGTGTCTTTCTGGAGTTTGCAGTTGTGCTTCAGAGGGCCTAAGACTTAGTGGAGTTTTGCTAGACAGTAAACAGGAGTGAGCTTAGTGAGAGGAGAGGAGAGGGGGAAGGACTTTCAGACCAGAAAATACGTGGCACTTAGAAAATAGCCCTGTGCCCGTGGAATGCGTGAAGCAGGGAGTGGGAAGAGAGCCTGGAAAGGGTTTGGGGACAGATGGCAGAGGGTCAGGAATGTCCTCTAAGGAGTATCCCGAAGGGTTTTAAAGAGAGTAAGGCGTTGCTGTGCCCTGTGCTTGGGGTCTTGAGCCTCATCGCTTTCTCAGTCTCCCTGCCGCGTATATAAGGGCCCATAGGCGGACAGACAGCTCAGAGCGTTCAGACACCAAATTGGGAACAAAACTCTATCCCATTTTATCAACACGTTTCACAATAATCACCCAATGGACTTCAAACCAAATTTTTATTAGTTTTCCCTAAGTTTAAAAATGAGCAGACAGCACTTACAGAGAGGATGGTAATGTCTCAGGTACGAGAAGATTTGGATGCTCCTAGGAAAAACTGTATCAGATTCTTATAATGAAATACTCAGGGGAGCTAATCATACATAAGAATGTGATTCCGGGGGAGCATTAAGGGACAGTGAAACCGGACAGCTGTCCCTCAGGTGGTTCTCAGTGTTACTGACCCAACTGTAGGACAGAAGGTAGAGTTCCTCGCCCAGCTCACTGCCTCGCCGCAGAAGGCCAGCGTTGAGGCCTGCTGACGTGTCCCCTCTCCCTCCCCAGCTCTCTGGTGGCTGCGAGCTGACGGTGGTGATCCACGACTTCACAGCCTGCAACAGCACCGAGCTGACCATCCGCCGCGGCCAGACGGTCGAGGTTTTGGAGCGGCCCCACGACAAGCCGGACTGGTGTCTGGTGCGGACCACCGACCGGTCACCCGCAGCAGAAGGCCTGGTTCCCTGCGGCTCTCTGTGCATCGCCCACTCGAGAAGTAGCATGGAAATGGAGGGTATCTTCAACCACAAAGGTAGGAATCCGCGGGCCCTGGGCGGCAGGTGCACGTGGGCATGACACTGTTGCTTCTGTCCCTGCTCTTTTGCAGCCTTGTGATAGGCATGACTCCTTATCTCTCCTGCTTCGGGCCATGATCACTGTGTCTCTGGGCCATTTTATCCTGTCAGGAGCTGAAGTGGAAATGAGGCTCTCACCTGTTACTCAGAACTGATGGACGATGCCTCATTTCCCACAACAGTGTAATAAGATACTAGTTTAGAGAAGAAGGGGGCCGCTCTTTTTGGGCCAGTGTCACTTACCAATGGAAAACACAGAGAAGGTACTGTTCTTGTCCAGGTGATACTGAAGACAGCATCTCCTTATCAGGTTTTCACCTTGCTGGTTCTTTATTTTGCTAGTGTGAAATCCCAGAACATCAAGCGTGCAGGCTCTGGGAGTGTAACCTTGCCATCTTTATTGCTGTGCAAAGTGTCTCAGGATGTCCCCAGACCCCAGGCTCCCTGCACAGAGAGGGCATGAAGCCGGACCCAGAGAGAGGCTGGCGAGTCAGGCAGGGCTTGGTGTCAACCCTGTAACCGCGACTGTGACAAGAGATGGGTTTGGAAAGGAAAACTGAAATAACGGCATGTGAACAAAACAGCACTTCACATTGTTCAGAGCCGCCTTCATATTTTAAATTTTATTTTTCAATTATAGCTGACATTCAGTATTATTTGGTGTGAGTTTCAGGTGTACCTGCAGTGACTCCTTTAGATAAAGGGAACTGTGGTAGGACTGCTCTTCCACAAGGGTTTAGATGAACCAAAAATGGGCTTCCAGGGGGAGGGTGAGTCTTTTTCTCCGGAATGTCCACTTGGCAGCTGCGGGGCAGGCATGGCTGTGGAGATGTTCTGGACTAAGATGATCCACGGGTATAAAATACACACTGATTTCAAAATCTAGCCTGAAAAAAAGAATGTATAATTATTGTATATCCATTACATGTTGATTTGATCGTACAGGGTCTGGCACAAATAACGCCCCTTTTTTTATTAAATAAAAATATTTTATTGCAAAATCATAAGCATGTAACATAACAACATCACACTTGAGCACACCATATGACATTTTAGGTAACATGTTCAAATTGCTGTCCATCTCGTGCAAGACACTCACGTATCTGACCAACCATACTCAGTGGTGTTGCCTTGCCAGACCTTTTATGGGTCATAGATCAGGTTAAATACAATGTGTTATTAAAATTAATTGCACCAGTTTCTTTTTACTTTTAAGTTACAGGTACTAGAAAATTTTAAACTGTATATAAACTTGCACTATATTTCTGTCGGACCATTCTCATTTAACCCTTCTCTTAGTGAAAAGCTAATTTGAGGCTTCAAGCCTTTTCTAAGAAAGATCAGTAGCTTCAAAAACAGTGCAGAATGGGTAGAGTTTGTGTACTTTGAACCACATTACGTTACAGTCTTCGTACCCTTGCAATATTGGCAAATGGCCAATTTTTCTAGATTGGGGGGTAATACATCTGTTTTCCCTTCCTGAGATTACTACAATCTGTTGTATTCAAGTTCCTTTCTGTTAATTTTGAAACATTCCAGTCTCTTTCTCTGTTTGTCACCCGTGCCCTCCTCACACTCATCGTGACATGTCCTGGCGTCTATCCTCTGGCCATGGAGGGTCAGTCATGGCCTTGAGCTAAGTGAAGCTGTGCAGGATACAACCCGGTGAGCTCACCCCCGTCGCTAAAGGCCCAACTGTGTTCCAGATCCCTTGAGGCCTAAATAGGACCTTACTGTCACCTTAGTAAGAAGCTAGAATTCAGCTTTTATTTCTGCAGGAATCCAAAGAAAAAGGCAGAATTTTCAGAGTTTGGCCAAAAGCCGAGGGGTTTGCTTTCATTTCTGGCAAAGCTGTCCGTGAATTTAGAGGAGCATCGGACTTCCCCCAGTGTGACACTTGAGGTCAAGTGCAAATCTGCGCCGGGCTGCCCAGTAGCTCACTGCCAGAGCATTTCCGGAGTTGCATACTATACTTAAATCCTTGAGTTTGAGTAGAAAATGAAGTCAAATGTTTTATTCCTAAAGCTAATCGTTTATACAGAGGAGCCTGGTGAACGTAGCATGCTACAAATAACACTTGTTCTGGAAGATTTCTTCTTAAATGTGCCTTTCCCATGGTGTGTTCTTTACTTCCTGGCGTTTGTAATTGCAGGCCAGCAGAGAGGAAAGAGCTATGTATTTATCGCTCTTTACTTTGTCCTGAAAACTTCTTATGGAGGTTGAGTTTTTTGCTTATTTTTAAGTTCAAGTGCCATTTTGTTTTCTGAGCCCGTTTTTCTCTGACAGTCCATGACGCTCTAGAAAAGCTATTCCTTGCCTCTCACAAACCCACTACACTCTGTCTTTCCAAGAAGGCGTTTCTCCATTGATCATAACCTTTGTGAACTAACAATGAGTCAGTAGATGGGGACTCAAACTTTACTTGTTCTTTCCCTCTTTCCTCCATTATTTTCCCTGTAATGCAAGGACATTTAGGATTACCTGTTCCCTTGCAGTGTCTGGACGTAGGTGGCAGATTGTGGGGGGAGGGTGTTTGGTGGTAAGTCCTCCTTGAGGCTCTTTGACACGCTTCTGCCAGAGCCTCCTGTCCAAGGCCAAGTCCAGACAAGCAGACAGCAGTGACCAGGGTCCCCATCTAAGAGAAGAGGCCTTCATGATGCAGTCCCGACAACAAGGACAAGGATCTAGGACCAACGTCCAAAGGAAGACATAGAGACTCTGGAAGCAAGAGGCCACTGCCACTGCGGACGCAGGAGATCTTGATGCCCCTGCTCAGCCCGCATGCCGTTAAGGCCTTGTGGATTTGTATGCGTTTTTGGTGCCTGTTACATGGCATCTGCTTATGCCACGTCTCAGTTTGTGCCCCTGTTCATTTGGAGAGCCACGCTGGGCTTGACAGATACGGCAGTAAGGAGTTAAATGTGGCCTCTGCCCCGCAGAACTTCATGTCCATCACCCGGTGGGTCTCCTCTGTGTCAGACAGGCGGGTGGTCTTCCACACACCTCAAAATTCATGTACATTAGGGAACTGTGACTATGTATCTGTCTCCAGTCACTTGCTATTAACCTCTAAAGATAGTTTCTTAAATGTGTTTGATTCTTACCATTCTGACCTCCCTGAAGGAGGAAAGAGATCAGGAGGTCACATTTACTTATCTCTAGTTCCAGAATTTTCTCAGCCTTATTGCCCTCAGTATTTTCTAATAATTTCCTGGTCTAATCAACTTAAATTTCCATAAATTTCAAATGTAAAAACCATGCCCGTTAAGGTCAAATGTCTATTTCTTTGATTGAAATTTTTTTGAAGAATTGCATCGTGGCTGTGAGTACTCAGATCAGCTAAAAAGTACTCAGTACTCAGTAGGAGCACCGCCCAGGGTCCCTCGGCGGCTCTGCAGCATGGCTGGAATTGGAAGGCTGTGGGGCAGTGAGAACACGTGGAATTTATAAGCACTAGGTTTCTTCTGTTGTGCTGTATATCTCTGGGTGATGTGGGCAGAGGATAAAGATATAACATATTTTAAATGAACAAGAAATGTAATTGTATAGTTTATGTTTCAATAAGTTACATTTGTGCCTGAAACTAGGCTCTAATGTGAACATTATTCCACCGAAAACCGCTTTCCATTTTGTGGGAAAGGCCAGCGTCGGAAGATTGCCGTGAGGACAGGCTCCGCAGACAGGCCGGCTTGGTGTCTCGCTCTTGTCTCGCTCCGGCGGCCACTCTCCCTCCTTCACAGCATCTTAGTCACAAATTAAACAGACAGCAAGCACATTAAAGGAGAATAAGGGTTCAGCAAATCCTTTTGCTCATCCAGTCTTATTTGTGTTTGCGGTTTATGCCACCTACCGTTACATCAGACTCTGGGGTCGGGGCTGAGAGTGGAGCGTGTTTGCATCTGTGCCCCAGCGCGGCTCACCTGCACCCAGGTGGAGCGGCTCTGCTCTCCCACAGCCCCTGCGTCTGAGGCACTGGTTGACTGCTGGAGTGGGTACCACGTAATTATCGCTAATCTCCTAGTAAATCCAAGGACTTTTTCTTCCTTGCTGCCTCAACTTGTATAACTTTGTCACTTTTGTCTGTTAGTCTTGGTCACAGAAGATAAACAGGAATATCAAAAATGTTTATATTTCCAACAAGGCCAACTTAAAACATCGTCTTTTTTATGCTATGCTAGACCGATTCAGCTTTTCTCTTTTTCACAACCGAAACTACCTACGGTACGTGATAGTGTTTGAGAGTTTAGCTCCACGGTTCAAGTGACAACCCACCAAGCTTACCTAGAGCAGTGCAGGGGGCACTTGATGGGCGGCAGTGCCCAGAGTTGGTGGTGATGGGGATGGAAGATACTCAGTAAAAGTTGGATTGTCTCCCATAACCTAGACAAAGCAGCATTGGCTGCTTTCTGCAGGGCACACGTCTGGAGTGCATAGAAGCAGTCCTTTGACTGTCTTCACTGTTTTGAAGGGTAAGACAGGGCTCCATCATTGGTCTTCAGGTGGTTCTTCCTCTGTACTCACACCCTGCTCACTGCGTCTGAACAACCACCTTGGGACTGTGTCGTGACGCTGCCTGTCACATTCCTGCATTACCTGGACTGGCACAGTTCGAGTTGAATTTGGAAAGTCCCTTTCTGCCCTCGCTGAATTCTGTTTTGCTAAAATGGGGCTTTAAGAGAAGCCCTCTCAGCATATGGTTGGAGCTTTCAGAAGAGGCCACGTGTTGAAATTGCAAGGCCTGTGCCGTCAGGAGCACCTGAGTTCTGAGTCCATCTCTTTCTTCCATGACATTGCAACTCCGGGCCTGCGGGAGGGGGGCAGTTGATGCTATCTGAGATCCGTGCCGGCTCTGACGTTCGAAATTATGTTTCTTAGGAGGACCTTCTGAAAAAGGCCATTTCCAAACCTCTCCCTTTTCCTTTTGCTAACCCACAGTGAGACAGATGGCAGGTGGTCTTTTTACTGGTTCTTTGATATATTTAGAAGAAAATGCCCGCTTAAAAACCTCACTGGCTGAAAGCTCTAAAGTTTCTTCTTTGGATAATGTATAGCCCAGTACTTGTGTTTTATTTTGAAGAAGTTAAAAAACAGGAATTTTTTTTTTCTCTCTGAATTTTTCATGAGGAAAACAAGGGGAAAAAACATGCGAAATAAAATCTCTTGCTTGCTGGCCACTTGCGCCTCTCCACCCAGGGTCTTTAACTCAGCCCCTACATTTACTGAAAACCTCACCAGAAACACACCCCTCGGCTCTCCATTTACTACAGCACCTACAGGAAGTGGGCGCTGGTCGAACCAGGTCTCCATCTTGACCAGACTGGCTGCTTTTGTAAAATAGAAGACCCAGGAATTATCTTTCATAAATCAGTGATGGGTGATTTTGATCAATAAAATGGTACCTTCTTTAATCCGTCTTAAAATCAGCAAAGAGATATTGTCATGAGAAGGTACCTGAAATGCAATGTTTCCTCTGGGCTCCACCCTGGGCTGCGCTCGTGCCTCTCTCTAAACTCTCTGCCAGGGTTTTCCTGTCCTTCCTCCTCTGTCCACATGAATATTTGACTCTGACTTGACTGTTTTACCACCTTCTTTAAACTGATAATATTTACATTCCCTCTGCTGGCACCTCTGCAAAAGTGGAACAGCCCCATTTTTTCATCCAGAAAATGGCCAACATGCTTGAATCTCTCTTCACTGTCCACCATATTTTTTTCTCATCGTGGTAAAGGGCACGAAACATAAAATTTACCATCTTAACCATTTTTAAGTGTTACTAAGTGGTACTAAGTACATTCACATTGTTGTGCGACCATCAGCACCGTCCCTCCACAGCACACTTTTCCCAGGTGACACCTGTGACCCCACTGAACTCTGACTCCTCAGCCCCCCTCCCCTCAGCCGCTGGCATTCACCTCTCTACTTTCTGTGTCTGTGAGTTTGACCTCTCTAGGCACCTCATATGAGTAGAATCATATACAGTATTTCTCTTTTTGTGACTGACTTATTTCACTTAGCATAATCTTCAGGGTTCATCCATGTTGTGGCAGGTGTCAGAATGCCCTTCCTTTTTAAAGGCTGGATAATATTCCATTGTATGTATAGACCATGTTTTGTTTATCCATTTAGCTGTTGATAGACTCTGGAGTTTCTTCCACCTTTGGGCTCCTGTGCATAATGCCGCTCTGAACATGGGCATGTAAATCTCTCTTCAGGTCCCTGCTTTCATTGTTTTGGAGAGTATACCCAAAAGTGGAATTGCTGGATAATTCCATTTTTAATTTTTCGAGCATGCCCACATTTTGTGTTACTGTTATCTAAATGATATATTTCAAACATATTCTCTTTCTTCCAGCCTCACCGCTACCCCTAGCCCACCGGGTGTCCCAGCCTCACTCCTCACCGTCTCTTACTGCGACGGAAACACAAATCCAGTTACGCAGGCTCCTGCGTCAGTTCCCTCCGTGAATTGCCGTTGGTCATAGAATAAAATTCCAGGTTCCTAGCATGTCCTGCAAGGCCTGCACCTCACACGTGTGTGCACAGGTACACACGTGCACACAAACAACATGTGTGCACACAGCCTCTCTTACCCCTTGGCTTTAGTACATCAAGTAATGGAGGTTTTTTTCTTAGTCCCTCACCCCTGCCAGACATTTTCTGTTCCTTCTCACCAAATAAGTAAAAAAGGAAAAAATCCTAAAGGAAAAAATTTAATTTATCCAGTGATAAATTATGGTGGTTGGGGGGGTTGGCGCATAAATCTTGGTGTAGTTAATAAGTATTTCAGCACAGTACCTAACACCGGGGTAACCTGAGAAGGACAGTCCCAATGAGATGAGCTCCAGAGACCACTGAAGACCCACATGGGAACTCCCTGAAATTCCTTTGAAGCAGATTTTAATAAGAGGGGTGGATGCAGATATAGTACAGACTTTTAAATGTGATGGATGAAATACAAATAGCACAGGTTTAAACAACAGGATTGATGAGGGCAGAGAACTCCTCATGCAAACCAGCACTGCGAGAGACAAACAGAGAATGAAACGTGGGGCCCAGGGGGGGCTTTAAATGAGGCCTGTCACGGAGGTGGGGGTGAAGGGGGCTCTCCGTTGGAATACATCTCAGCCGGGGTGCTGGTGGGCAGATGAGAATAGTTCATTGCAGTCCACTTTGCCAAGTTATGTTCTGTTTGACTTTAAAGATACACACTTTATACAGATATGTTCCCTGGGGCCATTACTATTTATACCAAGGGTTGCTCCTCAGAATCACTTGTCATTTCTTAAAATGAACGAAAGTGCCCAGAACCCGTGCGTGGAGGACATAAGCTCCACATCTGTTCTCGGGGTAACCATGGTGAGAGTATAAAATTAGGAGGAGGCTCCCTTGCGAGCCCTGTCATCCTCTCTCCAGGGCTCTTGTCCTCCCCTCAGCCTTCCCTCAACCTCCCTGTCCAACCTGCTGGGCCCTGTGAGCTCGTGGCTCCGCCTGTTTGCGGGGGGCCGCCCTGCACTGTCCGCTCCCCAGTTCTTGGAGTTGGCCAGTCTCTCCCCTCAGCTTCCTGACCTTTGATCACCCTGTCATACCAGTGAGACCAGGTGACAGGGCTTTACCAGACCTTTTCAAATGGTGGAAGGGAAGGGCTCAGAAGGTTACCAGGGGCGTCCTCTCCCAGGAACCCCAGGCCTGGGCCTCGCCACCTGTGTTCCCAGCCTGTTCCCATCATCGGGGTTCAGCTGGCCTCCAGCACAGAGAGCACTTCAAAGCTGTTTCCCTCCACAGAGTGCAAGCAGTTACCAAGATGCCATGCCCCTGTCCTAACACCTTCCCAGTTCCCAGGACAGCAGCTGCCCGAGCCAGTCCAGGACAGAGGGCCAGCCTCTGCTCCGAGAGGAAGCCCAGCGTCTGCTCAGGGCCACACCTCCTCCTCTGCTGACCACCCCCCACTCCCCATGTCACCACCACCCAGAAAACCAGCAGCTCTGTGACACTGAGGGGCTTCTCTGGCTCCTCCAGAAATCTGTGTGACCAAACACTGAGCTCCCTGGTCCAAGTCTGTTCAGTGCAAATGTCATCTTTTCCAAATTGTGAACCACTGTGCCCCAAAGGTGAATCATGTCGCCTACCTCTTATAACTGGCGATGGCTTTTAGTGACCTAATCAGTTTTCAAAAAATGTACAGCATTGAAAAGACTTCAGTGACATTAAAAAATTTGGTTGAATGTATTGTGGCTCTGGTGTACCTAGACGTTTGCGTAATACCAGATCGCCCCCTCTCAGTCAGGAAACACACCTAGGCACACGCCTGCATCAACCTTTCAGTCCCGTGTATACCCACATGTTCTCTTTAAAATATACATAATGGAAGATCTAAATATATTTTTCTTAATTAGCTTGTTAAGGAGCAGTTTTTAGTCTCTTTGATCAGCTGCTAATGTAAGTCCCCGTGGGAAGCAACACTGAGAAACATGGAGTTACACCAAGAACAAAGACGTCGTGCCCCCTGAGGACTGCGCATCCAAGGCAAAGTGATCAGCCCAAGACCTGTGATTAAGGAGCATTTTCTGTGCAGCGTGTAATTACGGAGCCGCAGAAGTGGGCCATTACTCTGCTGAAAGCTTCATGGTTTAGGGATTTTCCTGTTCCAACTTTACATTAAAGTGTTTATTAAAACAGGAAAAAACTGGGAGCAGGTATTGACACTATCCATATTAGATGATCACAAAATTACATAGATGACAAAGCCATAAACAATGAGAACACCGCCTTCCCACACTTGACTTGAAATGGCCATGACACGAAAAATCTGTAATCAGAGAAGACATCACCAGGGGTGACAGAAGCCTGCCCCTGCTCAGGGTGTCTCATGGCTGGGCAGGGCTGGCTACAGGGATGGGTTGGGGGTGTCCCTTTCCTACCTCTCCGTGGACTGTACTTTTTTAACTGGATCCTTTCTTACATTTGGATTTATCAGACTTTGCTATTTAGTAGACAAACTGGGGGTTCTCTCAAATTTATTCGCTCTAATTAGCTGTGAAAAATTACAAAGAGATGAGGTATTTGGTAAGAGAGTGTTGAAAAGTTCAGGGTACTGGTTTATATTAATTATTTTGAAAATGAATAAATGCCGTACAAGGAGGGAAGCAATTGCATGTTCAATCCGATTCAGTTTGTGCTTGTTTTGTGATTCAGTGGCTTGGGGCTCTGGCAAAATAGCACCTAAGCAGCGTGTGCCGGTCAAACCAAGGTGTGCTTCAGCCTTTGCCGCTGTGTTGCCTCCTTCTGCCAGAGAAGCGTGAGATGAAGCAGTAAGTGCTTTGTGTTTCTAGAGCAAGCTTTCCCATGAAGAGCTAGAATTTTGACCGATTCGACTGTCGATCCTGGGTAACTGAGCTGAAACTGCGATGAGGAGGGAGGATACCGTCACAGATTCCGGCTAACTCCGAGGCAGCGGGCCCCGAGGGTTTGAATCGCGTACCCTGTTAAAATCTGATGAAAGCTGTGGGTCCTCCTCCCAGAAAAACACACATAGGTGCAAACTTCGGCATACAATTTCTGTGACCTCTTCTCTATAGAAGAGAAGAAAACCCAAATTTCAAAACTTACCGTTAGACATTTTACATGGTTCAAAAATAAAAGCACGAAAAGGTATAAACTGAGAAGTCTTATTCCCAGAGCCCCATTTGCCATGTGTAGTTAACTTTTTATTCATTTCTAACTTCTGCTTCTGGTGGTACATTGCTAGGCAAACACAAACATATTCATTCCTCCCTCCATTTTCTTACATAATAGTTAGGGCATTATTTTGCCCCTGCTTTTTTTCCCCCGACTTGGTCATACCTTTTAGAAAAGACTCCATACCAGTACAGAGACCTGCTTCATTCTTTTTTCATGGATGGACAGCACTTCGTGTGTGCACGTGGTGTCGGTCGTTGACTGTAGGGTCAATAGCGCCACAGTGGATCACCAGGGAACGATAGCCCGTCCACACTTGGGCATACCTATCGAATGGAATTTGAGATGCGGGATGGGTGGGAAAAGGGTAAATGTGTTTACAGAAAACAGACTTTTGAAGAAGAATCACCTGAACCGTAAACTAAGTGCATCAGAAAAATCATAGTAAACCTGCTATATAATAACATTTGCTTTTATATATTTTGATTTATATATCTTAACGACATCTGAGCTATACAAAACCCCTTGAATTCTCTAATTTCATTTTGCCCACTTAGAAAAAGAAAACTATCTCCTTTGAGTAAGGTTACTCTTTAAATTAAAATTATTCTTATAAGTTAAATCACGAGTCTCTGTGTGACTCCCACGAGCTGAGGTTTTGATGTACATTTTCCTATGGAGCTCTGTGCCGGGAGCATGCAGTGAGATATTAATATAGAGACTGTTTCACCAATTTCTGCATTTTTATTATAGATTCTGTTAAAGGGCTGCAGAGCAGGAGTTTGCCACCAAATCTGATGACTTCCAAAAAACCAGTAACTCCCTCAGTGTGTATATAAAAACAGCTTCTGTGGTGCCCCTGGCCTCGCCTTCCACACTGGCAGGGCTGCTTGTGAGCCCAGACCACCCCGTCTCTGTGAGAAACACATTCCTGCGACAGTGCCCGTCTGTGGCTTCTCTAATGGGCCTGTAAGTCTCCGTACAACCTGAGTACTTTCTGAAGGATTCATGTTCCTATCATAACAGTTCACAGTGAAGTTTTTAAAAATACTATTTTTCAAACCTACCCCAATCTTAACTTCCCTCTTTATTGACACCATGGAAGGATTTTGTAGGGGACAGAAGTGGGTGGAAGACTGGGGTTACAGAGGCTGACCATGAACTCTGACCCCCACGGCCATCTTTGTGTAGAAGAAGGGTCCTGCTCCCCTTTCCAGTGTTCCCTAGGGATCGGAGTGGCCACCCTGGAACCTTCTGAGACGTTTCAGTGCCTGAGCTGTCTAGGAGCACCCTAGTGTGGTCTGAACCCGCAGTAATGGGGATGTAGTGGACAGCTTGGTCATTCCACAGGGCCAGCTGTTCTCGGGGGTAATCATTTTCCCAGAACTTCTCTAGCCAAGCACAGGACAGGTGTTTATTATTTGAAGAGCCTTCTCAAACATTGGAGAGGACAGTAAACAGGCTCACCGCCTTGACCACATAGCAAGGCAGCTCTGGAATTCCATGTTATATTTAATTGCAACGTAGCCCTTAGTGTTTGGTTCCATCCTTTCCCTCCGCTGCCCCTTTTTCAGAGTCCATAGAACTTTGAATTTACTAGAGGGAAAGAATTTTAAAGTTCTGTTCTTACAGACAGATTAGTGTCCTGCTGTCTCAGAGACAATGAGCCATTTCAGTCCTGGATTATGGAACAGACTGTTAGCAGAGGAGGGAAAATGGGTGTGCCCATCAGCTCAGGCTCCCACAACAAAATGCCACAGGCTACATGGCTTCAGCATCAGAAGTTTAGTTTTTCATAGTTCTGGAAGCTAGAAATCTAAGATCAAGGTGTTGGTAGGTTTGGTTTCTTCTGAGGCCTCTCTTCTTGGCTTGCAGATGGCCACCTTCTTGCTGTGTCCTCACATGGCCTTTGTCTTTGTGCACACCCCTGGTGTCTCTCTGTCTGAACTTCCTGTTCCTATAAGGACATGGTCATATTAGATTAGGACCCACCCCGACAGCTTCATTGTAACTTAATCACCTCTTTAAAGACCCTGCAAAGGTACGTTCTGACATACTGGGCATTAGGACTTCATCACGTAAATTTGGGAAGGACACAGTCAGCCCACAAGGGGAGTGTTGGAGCTTTAGAAAATCAATGGTAATAGACAGGGTGTGTAGGGGGCTTGCAGTGAGCTAGGCACTGTGCCGTTTTTCTCTACTTTCCAGTCTTCAGGGCCTCCCAGAGCAATCTGTACTGTTACCAGCCCCATTGTGTGATGCGAAGCGGTGGCACGGAAATTTAACTTGACCAAGCAGATGATGGAAAGTGGGATTTTCAAAATGGCAGTGAGACTTCAGAGCACAAGTCCTTAGCCACTGACCATCCTGCAAGCCATACAAGCTGGAAGGCACATTGGGTGCAGGGTGGAAGCTGTCGCCTCAAGAGAAACTCAGTTGTTCAGGCCTCACTGTTTGTGGAACAGCTAATTCCAGAAGCCAACCCCCGAAGTGCGCTGCACACAAGACTTGCTTTTAGAGCTACGTCCGTCCCTGAGAGGTCATGACCCCCCAGCAATCCCTTGCCCTGAGAGGGAATCCATTTTCAGCTTTCTTTTTTTTTTTTTTAATTGTTTATGCTATTACCGATGTCCCATTTTCCTGCCTTTACCCCCCTCTACCCAGCCCATCCCCCACTTCCACAGTCAGTCCCCACACCGTTGTCCATGTCCACGGGTCCTTCATATATGTTCTTTGACTAATCCCTTCACCATCTTTCAACCAGTCCTCACTTTCCCCCTCCCCTCTGCCAGCTGTCAGTCTGTTCCATGATGCCATGCCTCTGGTTCTGTTTTGATATGACAGTTCTAATAGCCTTCCATCACCCAAAGAAGCCATCTTAATGGAAATATCTTCTTTTCCCCCTTGTGAGCCACTTCTCTCTTCTCCCTCCTCTAGTTCAGCCCAGAGCTTGAGTCACAGTGGGCTTGTTGTGAGTCAATGAATAGAAGAACCAATCCCAAAAGTAAAAACAATTTTTTTAAACCATTTGCATCCCAGAGCAGTTTTCTGCACCACAACCCATATCCTTCCCCAACCCCCGCCTCGACCAAAAGGTAATTAAAACCAGCTGCGTGGTCGCCACAGCGCTTCTTGGAAAGACCCAGGGAATGGGAGGTTTCCTGTCAGGTCTTCCGCACCCCTGACCCCTCCCTGAGCAATAGGTGGCCGATGTCACTCTCTCTCTGAGGTCCAACAGAATTGGGACATCGCAAGCTCGCTTTGGCTCTCCGGGTGGTGACATCGCTCTAATCTTTGAACACTATTGTTTTTGTTATTTTTTTAGGGAACACGTTTGTGAGGTTACCATCTCATATTGCTATTCTGCAAATAGTGCTCAGTGCTGATGCCAACAGAGAATGTCACATACTGAGTTAAAGTGCAGGCTGAAAAGGGCGTATTTGAATGTTTGTTTTGTTAAGGAAAGAGAAAAACTCCCATCATCGCTTGTGAAAAGATAATAAGTAAAGCCATGAAAAGGAGCCTATCAGGTTTTTGGCACCCAAATGAAGTGGTTGAATGCCCAATAAAGGTGCTTTTGTGGATTGGCTACTGTGCTGGAAAGCAGCAGGAAATAATGTGCTGAATGGGGCCCTAAGAAGCAGGATTTAGTCATCCAGCCCCTTCCTCCAGAGCGGGAGGTGTTATCTGTGGGGTAAGGAACTGCACAAAACGCCCTCTAAACAGGAGTATCTTTGTGCGTGGAACCTGAGAAACGCGATCCCGCTGGTGCAGCTGTGCTGAGGCCAGCTGTGGACTCGCTGGGCAGAAAGGAAACGCAGGGGGGAAACAGGGCTGGGAGGCCGGAGTCACTGTGCTAATGAAGCCACATGGCTTTCCCAAGTCCCCATCCCCAACTGCAGATACTCTACTGTGGATAACGGGGTTGTCGGGACTGACTTCAAGGTAGACTACTGAACACTTTTCAGTATTATTGATGTTTTAGGTCTCAGCTAAACGTTGCTGACTTTTAGAGGAAGTTATGAATAATATTTCCAATAGTTATTTCATTTGAGTTGCAGTCATAAAATCTAACTGGTACTGTTTTATATGTCTTTTGTTTGTAAGATTTTAGGGACCTTTTCATCCTAACATTAACTGCCTGATTAGTAGTGCTTGTCTCCGCTTCAGAATGTGCTATGATATTAACGGAAAGACTTTGGGTCCTTTGGCTCATCTGAATTTTAGTTTTACAAGTAGCTTTCTTTTAAGTATATTTTCACTCCTGATTTTTAAAATACCATTTTTATATGGACCTGTTTTACTAGATTTTTTTTTTAGATCTTCGTTGGCAAAAACGACCTGGTCTCATATTTTTATGGACAGATAATTAACAGGCACTTGAACATTGATATTCTAATTTAAAATATTTGAGGCATAATTATCATAAAAGGTTATATGAAAAGTAGTTTTTGTGGAGCATTAATCTTGACCAAAAGAATATCTTTCAACCAATCTAAATAAAAATACCTTTATTTTCATGAGAATGATATTGGCTATTTTGCCTTATAAATGTGCAGACAAATAATGATTTTATATTCTTGCAGCATATTTTCTTCAATAAATCACACATCCCTTTATTCACAGGCAATTAATTTGCCTAATATATTTCTTTTCCCACAAAATTTCTTCTCTGACTTTGCCTATTTTTCTCTGATGACATTCTTTACATTTTTAATTTCTTTAGCAATTATCATTTATATAACATACTCAGTATTTTTATTTTTCAAAACTCCTGATTTTGATATAATCTTAGACACCCAGAAAAGTTGTAAAAATAGTACCGAGAACCCCTCTGCCTGCATGCCTGGCTCTCCCGATGGTGTGTCTCACATGACCCTGGTTTAGTGATCAGTCCCTGGAGGCAGCCCTGGCACAGCCTTGCTAACCAAGCCAGACCTTATTTCGGGTTTTGTTTTAATGGCCCTTTTCTGGCCCAGGATCCAATCCAGAACTCATGTTGTATTTAGTTTTCTTCAATCTGTCATAGTTCCAACATGTTTATTTGTTTGTTTGTTTGTTTGTTTGGACCTTGATACTTTCGAGGTCTTCCTGGTCCTGTATTTTGTAAGATGTTTCCAAATTTGGGTTTATCTGATACTTCTTTTGATTAAATGGAATTCACGCGTTTTGGGCAAGAATACCACAAAAGTGGCGTGACCTTCCCAGCATTGTGTCGGGGCACAAGAGGGCCCTGATACGTCCCATTGCTGGTGGCGGTTGAAGTAGCATTTGCACCATTTTCCACGGTAAAGTTACTGTTTCTCTCTTTGTGATTAATAAATACCTTGTGGGAGATACCTTGAAATGCAGATGCTGTTTCTTATCCTGCCTTTGTCCACTCAGGTTGGCATGCAGCACGGCTTTTACCTGCAACAGCTGTACTGTAGTGTGTGCCCGCTAGTGAGTTTGTTTTCCTCATTTCTTTTACATTCATTAACTGGAAATCTGTAGGGAAGAGTGCTCCCTTTGCTTCATTTATTTATATCAGTATGGAGTCATGAGTACTTAATGTATTCTGTGGGTCATAATCCAGTACTGTCATTGTTTATTGTTTAAATTGTTCCAGCTTTGGGCATCAGGAGCGCTTTCAGGTTGGCCCCTGTGTACTTTGGACACACCCACATCGCTTTTGGAGCACTTCCTTGCTTTCTGGCAATACAGGATGCTCCTGTCTGTCTTCTGTTTTCTTTGCTACAGTCTGGGATCAGCCATTTCTCCAGCAGCCCCGGTTCCTTTTATTGGCAACTAGTATTAAAAACTAAAACCTGGTGCTAGGTGTGCTCATTGTTATGTGGTGTCATGACTTGCAGGTCTTCGCAGCAGACATGTATATGAACGCATGTCTATATTCATATTCTAGCTCCCCCTTTCTGTCTCTCTCTGCATATGTAACATCATTAAATCTATGTCCAGCCATCAAATGGAAATACCAAAAACATATAAAAATACTGAGAAACGGAATTTCTTCTTTTCTTTTACAAACTCCTGTTTTTTAATTTCTATATTGTGTATCTCCTGTTCTACCAGATGCCTGAAATGTTGGTCCTTAACCCACTGCCATTTAGTCAGTGCTCGTGTCCTCGTTCATTGCACAGCTCACCTGCTTCTGTTCTAGCTCAGTCTCACTCTTCCAATCCTTTCCTGGGTCCTGGTCATTTAAATCTCAGACTGTTGTCATTGTTTCCTGACCACCTTTCCTGCCTGATAATATTCTCACACTGCAGATACACTCATTCCACTCATTCTTGAGCTTTCAGTCACTTCCAGTCTCCTTTCTGGTTATGGCACGTTATCACTCCTCTTAAAACTTCCTGTTAACTGAAGTCACCAGTCCACACCTCACCTTCTCCTTCACCACCCCTCATGGCCACAGTTCCCGCCAAGCTTTCCTTCCCACAGCTGCTGCGGTCACCCTTGGGTCTTTCGCCCTTGAACTCGGCTCAAACTCTTGGAATGGATTCTTGGCCATACCACCAAGGGAAGCTTTTCCACTTGTTGGAACTTGCTCCCTTTTGCCTTTTCCCTCCACCCCTTTCGCATCCCTTTCCCTTAGCACCGGTACACTGTTGGTGCCGCGGTTGTCAGCCCAGTGGGTTAGATGGCCACTCTTCCAGGTCGGGATCACGTGGTACCTTTACTTGATGCAGTTTATCTGTACTTGCTTTTTAAAGTGCCGTGTTACGCAGTGAGCACTCTGTAGCCTCCCGCCGCATGAGTAGAAAGAAGGGGACGAGAAAAGCTTCCTGCTGTACTCCTGCTGTGCTCCGTGTCTCTGACAGATGGGAACTTGGAATTGGAAGGGGCGGCCACTGGGGAAGCTTCCCATACATCTTAGCCAAAACATTTTCCTCATTTTTAAGCATCATTCCCTTCCTCTTTAGTAGAGAACATATATTACACATAAAATAATTATTTTTCCTGACAGCTCCTTTTTAAAAATTTTTAATGAATGGCCCGGCTTGGCAGTCTGTGTTTTTGGAAGAGGGCAAAGTAAAATATTTAATAAATGTTATAGTAAATGAAACCTTACAATGTCAATTAACTTGATTTCCTTTAGGACATAATTTTTACTGCTCCCCCCCCCCCCGCCCCAACAAGAGAGATTATTTATTTGGTAATAAAATTTTCTTACATAAAAAGTGCTCTGTGCAGAATTTCACCTCTTGCTTGGTCCTGGCACAGGTATGCCATCTGGATCTGCCACAGGACCATTTATGGGGAAAAGCCACCTTATGCTTTGCACTTGGTCTTTTAAGAATATGAAGCCACCCTGCCTGGGTGGCTCAGTTGATTGGAGTGTTGTCCCATATACCCAAAGGTTGTAGTTTGATCCCTAGAAGTCTATGCTATTTTCACATTTTTTAGTTTGAGAATTTTTAAAATTTACTTTACCAGAGGGGTTAGAGTGAGAACCCAAATTTAACTTTTTTTTTGCCTTTTTTTATGTTCATGCGAGGACATGCTTATTGATTTTAGAGAGTGGGGAGAAGAGGGAGAAGAGAGGAAAAGAAACATCAACGTGAGAGAGAAACATGGATCAGTTGCCTTTTGTACATGCCCCGACCAGGGACGGAACCCACAACCTCGGTATGTGCCCTGACCGGAAATCAAACCCGTGCCCTTTAGGTTTATGAGAAGATGCCCAACCAACTGAACCACACCGGCCAGGGCTAACTTTTATTCCTTTTTTAACGAAGGAACTAAAAAATACAACATTTTTCTTAGCAAAGCAATAATACAACACCAAATCATTTATACTGTCGGGTTATCGAAAGCAGAAATGAGAAGAATTATTAATAAAGTGAACTCAAGGAGGTAGCACATGATTCTGTTAAGGTAGGTGTAGGCTTCAGCACATCACACCCCCTCTGGAAATGTTCAGGGTGCTGAGGGCCACATCACAGTTTTGGATATGCAAGGAACATCCCAGGTGACTGCCTCAAAGCAGGAGATGGGCCATCGCAGTACAGGTTGGAGAATGCAGAGTGCGCTTCTGGAATTAATGAGAAACGAGAGTGCATACACTCACCATAGAGGCTGAAAAGTTAGACTTCGTGATTGTTAAACAGTGGATATTCTCTAAGCCATTGTGCAGTGTGAGACAAGGGACAGAACACATGGAAACTTTCAAATAAAGGGCAAGAATTTATGTCGGCTAAGGAAAATACCCCATTTCCCGAAAGGACAAAAATGAGCTTTTAAGATGCCTTACTAAAAATGCCTTTACAAGTCACGAATAAGGGTATTTATTTTCACTTGTATAGCTGCTGCTTGTAAGGACGAATGCAGATATGTTTCTAATAAGTGAGGAGTGGCATTGTAGCACAGTGATGTAACCAGTTTCTCTTTGCTATCAAGTCACATCAGGAGGCACTGTTTGTTGTATGTCTCAGAGAAGACCTCCATCCAAACACTCACAAAGCCCAAGTCAGAAAGCCTGGCATGGATCCATCACCTGACATTTCTCCGAGTAAAGAGATCGCAGCTCTGGCGGGCGGAGGGAGGAGAAACATCTGGCTCTTGCGGCGCCCTCAGAATTTCCTTGAGCTCCAATTAGAGTCACTGTGGTAGAATGTAATCCAGGGCGTCTGGATGTTCCCCCATGTGAAACCCAACCGTGCAGCAGAGCCCAGACGCAGGCAGAGGGAGCGGCTGTCCACCAAGAGAAGAGCTGCGGGCTGCCTGTGGCCGCGCCCCGGGGCTGCACGTCCCTGCCGGTGTGCCTGCTGCTGAGGGCTTGTTGAACCGTTACCTGAGTTTGCTGAAGAGTGGCTTACTCTGGCCGCTCATAGGGACAGAGCCGGTAGGGATCAGAGCCTGCAGCCTCCAGTCAGCCCAGCACACACCATGCCAAACGGTGTTAAGCCGGTTGATCCACTGGACTCGCTCTCTTCCGTCGGCTCAGCCTACCGCAGCAGTGGGCAGCCCGGCACCTGCAAGTACTGGATCCTTGACCTAGGTACCCATGCCTCCTGCACACGCAGCCCCTGCTGCTGCCTTCCAGGTGGCCGCCGAGACGGGCACTGTGCGCTCCACTCTGAAATGTGTGCTTTCACCCTGAAGTGTTATGCGTGCTGGTTGCGTGTGAGAGGGGTCCGTGTGGTGGGGGTGCTTTGTGGGGACCTCTGGGAACGGAACGAGAAACGGGGGACTGTGCTCTGTGCAGCCGCATGCTGATTGCCTGGTTATAAAGCTCTCTGACTACCTGGGGACTGCTTTTGATTATCCCTTTTTTCCTCAAAAATGGCATGTAAACAGTCTAAACTAATCTAAGCTGCCAGTTGCCTTCGTAGGATTTTAGTTGGTCTTGTGTCTGTTTCGGGTTTAATTTTGTTTGGGATTTTTCAAATTATTCAAGAAAATGGCAGCGTCCCGCATTTATATTTAGACTCTCTGGTTCCTTCTCTTAAGCGCTGCAGCCATATAATAAGATACTATAAAGTTATATGGGGGAAGGGTCTCTGGTAACCACCAGCACATTTCCAGGGAGTGTGTGTGTGCGCCAGGCTCTGCAGTTTTACACAGAGCTGGAATCCAGACAAGAAAACACGATTCGTGCCAAGTAAATAAGCTTTCCTCCATTTGAGGAAAAGGCAGTAGGATATAAAAGAATGAAGTGAGGGAAGGAATTAGGGCTGTGGGTCCCCGCAGAACCCCTGCAGCGCTGCAGAGGAGGCTAGCTCTCCAGCAGTAACATTTGACCTCTATCCAAGCTGTACAGTCGTTAAAATGAGATTCTCACCGGCTGTCTCCTGCATACCAGCAGGCATGGCCCCTACCAGAATTTCATTCCTGACCTGGTGCACTTTTGATGTTCGCCACCACTCTCCACCAGCCATCATTCACATGTGCTTCAGAACTGGGAGCCGGAGGGTGAGAGCCGTGGGCATCTGGTGAGACCCAGGCGGGTTATTGTGAGCTCAGTAGGGAAGGGCTAAGGAGGAGGCATCCAGAAATAAAGGGGGATCCCAGGAAAAGGGAGGCTCAGAAATGTGCTTTCAGCATGTGAAAGGGAAGTGGCACTGTTGACGTGTTTGTTCGTGAAATACCAGAGGAAAACAACAAAATTATTTTTGATTGATGGGTCCCGAAGGGGATAAGTGTTGGCTGTGTGGATATTAAATTTGCTGGTATAAACATTGTTTTTGATAATATTTCTTGTACGTTTTGTTCACAAAGCTATCAAAACATTTTTAAAAGTCACTGACCATAACATTTTTCCTGTTTATGCTCATTAAACTTCTCCAGAATGGCTTCCCTCTCTGGAGGTGTCAAAGCTGGGTGGGCCCATTAGTGACACTGTGCACTAGGAATTTTGCACTGGGTGGGTGAGGGCAGATGACCCATATGGTCTCCACTGAAAATAATAACGGCTATGCAGTGAAAAGAATAGTCAATACCATCGAAAGTCTGATTTAAAAATTAGCCACTCGGTAACTGTGGGTCGCTAGTCAAGTATCTTATCTCTCTGAACTGACTTTCTTTGTCTGCAGAATGGGAATAACAACAGAGCACCCCCTTCAATGTATTATAAACATCCCCAATGTTTAGACCAAAATATTTTAATGAGCAGTTTTGCCAAGAAGTAAGGATTTTAGCCCTGGCCAGATGTTTCAGTTGATTGTAGCTAATTGTAGCGTCGTCCCATACACAAGAAAGTTGCAGGTTCAGTCCCCAGTCGGGGCACATACAGGAGGCAAGTGATTACTGTTTCTCTCTCACATCAATGTTTCTCTTTCTCTTTCGTTCTCTCTTTCTCTCTCTCTCTCTCTCTCTCATCCCCCCTTCCCTCCCTCCTTCCCTCCCACTTCCTCTACAATCAATAAACATATCCTTGGGTGAGGATTTTATTTAAAAGGCAGGGATTTTAAGAAAACAGCATTTCTCTTAGAGGGAATTTTGCATTGTAGCAATATTTTAGTTCCTTAGGCGTTCTTCTGGAGGGACATTATTAACCTGACTTTTTAAACACCGGAGGGGATAGTTATACTAGTATATTTTTGCCTTTCTCTAGATATATTTTTGTTCTGGCAGTTCTCAGACTATGATGGAAACTGTAGGGGATGTTATCCAGGCTGTCACCGCAATCATTTTTAACTAACGTAAATTTGGAAAGAAATTGATGTCCGCTGGAATTTTCATGGAAAAAACCTCTTTATAGTAAAAGATAGATGAGAGAAAGCAAAACTCTAGTTTAATTTTTTTTTCCTGCTGGAGAAATATGACTGTCCATTTCTTTCCAAACCTTCATAGTGATTCCAAGACAATTTCCTAAATGCCATGTTATAAGAGTGATATTTTAATAGTCTGATTCCACTTACTTGATTGATTGTGGGGAAATACATACGCATCTTTTTGAAAAGGAAAAAATGACTTTGAGTAATATTCCAGAAATAAATCCTAAAGTAACTTTAAATTGCCCAGCAAAATCAGAGACAGTGATTACAAAGCCTTTCTTTATATCTACAAGCAGTCTGGGGGTTCATTTGTTCAAGTACCTTGGGAATAGACAATTTTTCTGCTTTCTTGCACATTCATTGGTCCATTCTTCTTGTTCAAATATGAATTTGTATTGCTTGAAATAATCTGCATAGAAGCGTGTTTTTATTTGCAGTCTTTGCCATTACCAATAACTTACACAGCCATAAGCCTGAAGAGCTTCACTGCTAAGTAATTGTTAAGACAAGAACTCAAGAGATGGTAGGGTCCAGAAGAACTACAAATTATCTTTTAAGAGGTTTCCAGTGGGAGAATCTAGTTATACTGATAAAATAGTGGAACTATTAAATTTATTCGCATTCTGAAATAAGTGTACCCTTTTATAAAACACACGGAACCTGGACACAGCCCCTAAGGCAGGAAGGATGTAAACGCAGTGATCTTCTTTAGCACTGAACAGACCCACATGTAGTGTGCGTGGACTCTTGAGCCTTACCATCCTTGAACTCTCTTCAAGTCGTCTTTGTTTTTTGCTGAGGAGTGTGGATTCTCATCAGTGCAATTTTTTAACATAAATTAAAGGAAAATATTTCCAAGACTGAATGTAGAAAAGATGTTTCTTTGCCAAAATATAGTATGAGCCCATTTTGAAAATTTGCAAGTAGGTAACAGCAGGGCGCCCTTCACGCGAGGACACTAGTGCACCGGACAGTTTCCTGGGAGTGAATAAAAACCACACAAGTACTCAGCACAATAATTGTGTTGTTACAGCTGCAAAGACTGATCGTTTCACACAAGTTACTATGCAAACTAAATTCTGATAGTTTTTGCTCTTTCAGTATTTTTAAATGAGTCAGAGTTTAAGATCAAATATGCATAATACAGTGTGAATAGTGTGTTACTGTAGAAGTCAGACCACCAGTGTTCTCGTCTTGGCTCACCCCTGCCAGTGTGACCTTCACTAAGTCCTTGTTAATGTCACTCAACTGCAGTTTCCTCGTCTGCCAAAAAAAAACAAAAAAAAAAACAACGCATGCTTGCCATGGTTATGTTCTCTAAAACTACCCAAAAGGTTTAGTTTCCTTTTAAGCAAACTGCAGTTTTAAAATAATTTTGTTTTCTTGCTTCTCACTGATCAGAGTTACATTTAATTCTCACTCCGAGCTTATGACAGTTTTGGGGAGGGGAGTGTTACACACTGAATTTATATACATTTCCAGCCAAAAAGCAAAGAAACTTAAAATTCTTTGGCCTTCTTTAGGGCAAGTATAAAAATTTGAAGTATTAAAACTTTTTGAGGTTTTAATTTCAGAACTTCAGATTTAAAAAATAGGCTGCAGAATTCCCCCCAAGTGCCCTGGCAACTGGAGGTCCCAGGTCAGACACCTTCAGAGGAAATGGCCTCCCCAGGTTCTGGAATTCTTCCTCCTTTCTAGACGAGGAGCAGCCGCCTCCTCTTCAGCTGTAATCTCTCTTTGGTATGTGGTCTTTCGGAGCATTTCCCTTTAGCTAGGCTTCAGGGGAGCATGAATTTATGGCTTTTTTACTCTGAAGAATTTCCTCCAGGTGCTGAAAGTTGGCCTCCGGGGTGAGTGAGCAAGTCTATAAACCAGTGCAGTCCGCCCTGGGCGCTGGGTAATGGGCCATGGGACTGTGCATGGGGGCGCCCTCCACTTCCTCTTCCTGTCTCCAAGGACTGGAGCGGGTGGGGGACTGGGAGGAACCACAGCCCTAGTCATTTTTTACAGTTCTCACATAAAATCCTGCAAATGCGAACGAAGTACATCTCCCCAAAATATATTGTTTCTCTGGAATTATATGCTAATTGTAAAAAAAAAAAGGAAAATTCACAAACGTATGGAGCCGCAGAGGGGGAAATAACACCCATAGACAGCCACAGATAATATTTGGACACCTTTTTTTCTAGTCTTTTTGTATGTAAAGTAGTGCATCTTTAATTTATACTTGTTAAATTTGACTAAAAGAAGTCATCTCAATCCTTCCTATTGTTTATTTTCTCAAATGCAAACTTGAAGAGACTTCTAGTGTTGCGTCGTGTTGAAATTAATACTAACCCACATCACAAAAATGGACCTATACCATATCAACATGACTAGAGTTATTCTCATGTATAAGGACGCAGCCACTGAAAAACTTCTGAGCCAAAGTGTATAGCCCTAAGGCAACTCCCCTTCCTCTTTTGTCTCTTAAAGTGGCATGAGTTACTGGAAGAAGTGGCCCAAAGGCCCAGAAGCCCATGCGAAGCTGAGTAAGGAGTCTTTAGTAACAAGAAGGGAATGTGCTTATTACGAGGTAGAGCTAAAAACTGGATGTTTTTCCTTTGTCTTTCTCCAGCTAGAAAGAAAGCCAACACACAGGGCTTCCTCTGGTCACTCTCCGCCCCCCGCCCCCCACTCCTCGGTTCGGTTATTTCCGACATTGCTTCCTTTTTGCCTCCCTGCCCTGGCAGTGCCATTCTGTCACACGGGGCACTAATTAAGGCCAAAGACAGAATTTGTGCATTAATTGGCGTTCCTCGCAGAGGCGTTCTTTTCATTCCCTTTGTCTCTGTGCCTGCTTTGTTCCTTCCCGGAACAGCTCCAGCCCCCTGCCCTCCTTCCTTCCTTCTCACTGCAGTTACTCAGCCGCCTCAACAGCACCCACTGGCGAAGAGGTCCTAAAAGGACGACTTATTAGTGAGGAGGTGCGGGGGATTTTTAGAAGCTACCTTGTGCCGGCCTCAGCCACTCCTCCCGAGGCACATTGCAGATGAAGATTTCAGGTCCCATGTTGAGAACATGAATAACCAGCAGCAGTTGCTCCAACCCTCTCTTATTTCTGGGTTGCTTTTTCTTTTTTTTTCCTGGCTTTGTTGTTTTAGTATGTGATCTCCTGGAAAGAGAGGGGGCAGTCCTCAAGAAATTATAAAATCATAATTTGAAAACTAAAATTCAGTGCCATTCAGTTCTTGTAAGGGAGCGGCGGGGGGCAGGGGGCCGGATGTCTTAAAATCAAATTTAGATGAGGTTATGGGATTGCAGCCCTTACCCCCCGTGTTCTTGGAAGTGGACATGTTGGGCTTTTTGCCTTCTCAGCCGTGTGGTTAATATTTTAATGCCATGCTTAGCTTTAATTAGAGCAGCATTTTGCTTTTTTGGTCGAGGTGCTACTAAAATATAATTGTGAAAGGAATTCCTAATTGGTTAGGGCTTTTCGTTTCTTTGTTTTTGAACCAAACCACCAGGGACCCTAGAATATAATGTCCTAGATATTTGCTTTGTGGTTTGGGGTAGGGGGAGACCATCCAGTTCCTGATTCTGCACAGCTGTAACTCTTTCTAAACTAATATTCCATCCCTTGAGACTGAAACTTCAGCTAACCTGCAGGTAGATGATGTGAAGAGTGATACAGCTTGGCAAGCTCCCTGCAGAACATTCCAAGGCCAGGTTTGTTTTTAGTTAATGTTATATAAAAATGAGTATATGGGTCTATGAAATGAGTTATGTGGCTTTATGAAAACATAAGTTTGCATGGTTTATAGCATATTTTGGTTAGGTGCGTTCTTATGCAATTCATGCATTTTCTAGAATGTAGGAAAAAGACTTGCATGTTGGTATTCTGAATCTGGTCTTAATTTAAAATAATACATTTATATATAAATGAAGAGAAAGCTATCACCACCTGAAATAAATCAGTCACATAGTTTAAACTGCTAACTGCAGAATGTACTTTTAAACCATTTTACATGGGATGTCTTTGTTTTCATTTAAAGACACTTCCAACTTTGAAAATCTACATATCACCCCTAAAAAAAATCTTTGATTTCTTCTTTAAGCAGGTAGCCTATGTTATTTCACTTTTTTCAATAAGTAATAAGAAGACATTAATCAAAAGCATAAATATTCATCAGGAAGAATGTAGTTCCAAATGTAAGCCTCCCTCAAGATCAGAACTTTAACGACTAACACTTTGTGTTTAATATCAGGAATAACTGTGCCCACAGGTTAAACACTCATGTTTCTTAGTGTTAGAACCTCTAAGGCAGAGTCAGATGGAGGGAATGTTGTGTGGGCACCCTGTGATTGCTTATTTCCCCTCAAATTCACTTTCTGTTCGTTTAAAGAATGATTATCTGTTCAGGACAAGAACAAATACTGTATTGCCTTGGAAGTGACTTCCCAAATGAAGAAATTAAGAATCAAGAACACATTCTTTTATCACAGAGCAACCTCATTATGCCTAAGTCAGCAATATACTAAATACTAAGCAATCTGATAAACACAGGATTTGTTTTTAGTCTTCCTTTGAGTAAGTGATATTAATCATTTGACTTCTTGAGAACACAGAGGGTCTCAGCCTCTGAAAAAGCCAACTGAATAGAGGAGCATTCAGAAGTTTTCCTGGTCTCTGAGCCTTTAAGCAGACCGGGGCCAAGATCAGCATGCCGCAGGATGTCATTAACTGCCTGCTCAGCGGGGCCCTCGGTGGCCGCGCGGTCATGGCAGCACCCTCTCCTGCAGAGCCTCCATGAAGCAGCCTGGACTGGGGCTCACACCTTTTGCCTCATCCTGTAGGAGGGGAAGTAGAACCAGGGGAGGTGTCAAGGCCTTCTTGCCCCTCTGCCTCTGCGATTGGTGGCTGTCAGGTTAGCCCCAGCCCTTCCGCTGCCCAGGACTTCACGCGGAGCAGTGCCACTGTGGGGCTTGGTGTGGGCAGCGGAGCCACTTACTGGCTGGAGAACTTCCTGCGTGAATGCTGACGGGAAACCTTCCACCATTCGCATTCCTCCAGCCAGTGACGCTGAAGAGCCACGAGGCTCCTGCATTCGGAGCCTGAGGGCAGGGTTGGGAGGTGTCAGAAAGCTCTGGTAGACATTAGTGCCTGCGGCACGCAGGATTTGAGTGTGTGTTTCCGGTCTCATTTGTATGTAATTTTTTTTGAAAAGTTGTCTTTCTTTCATCCAGCAAGGATATCTTGAAACATCTGCTTTTGTCCTTGTGTAAAAGTCAGAAAGGAACCCAAATCTCCTCCCTGGGGAATTACTCTTCCTTTTGTGACAGCTTAGACTTTTGGTTGCAGAAAAAGCCTGCTCTTCATCTCCCAAGAATGTATTTCAAGGGCTAGCTCCTATAAAAAGCAGAGAAAATGGCCCTATCCTTCCTAGAAGACAGGAATATGGGCTCGAAACTAGCCCTGAACAAAGCCAGTGTCTGCACTGAAGGGAGAAGGACCACGTTAGACAGTGAGCTCCAACGTAAAGGAGAGTGTAAAAGACGAGGACTTTTGGACAACAGTTCTGTGGTTTGACAGCGCGTGGGTGTCTGTGCCTTGGCTAGCAGCTGACCCAAGTGCGCCTGGCTCTCCCTGTCGCCCCATTGCCCATCCCCCAATCCATCCGCCAGAAGGGCTGTAGGGCAGGCCAGTCCCACCTCAGCAGTGCCAGCGGGATGTCCTCTCAGCTTCGTTTTTGCCAGGGGCTGGTTTCCCTCTCGCTATAGCTGTCCTTGCCCCGCATTCAGGCCACAGCCCATGACAGCTACCAAGCTCCTCTCTTTCTGGAAACCAACAATCTGGACATAAACGGTCACCAGCCCCAGATCCACTGGAACCTAGAGCATCCCTCACGCAGCAGATGAGCCAGATCCTGTGTTATTCAGGGCTTGGATAACTCATTTCAGTAGATTCGTATTAAATTCCTACGCTGATCAAAACTCACCCATTCTTTTTGTTATTCACTGTCAGTAATGACCCTGCTTATTATTTTATTTCTGAGGTGACTTAGGATTTGCACTTTGGCACTGTGCAATATGCTGTTTATCTGATTGGCCAAGCACGGGCTTATGTCATCGGCCTCCTTTTTAATTTCTTTACGTTTCTTTATTGGAAATGCAAGTGGCAAAATTCAAATGGAGAAAGACCTTTAAAATGAGATGACTTTCTGACTAGAAATTCTGACAGGTTAGCATTCCCCTCACAAGAATAAGCTGGAGAGGGAAAATGATGCTTGGAGTTTTGCCTTTGTTGACATAGCCACATTTTCCAATGATTCTGTAATGTTTTAACTGTTTTCAGAAACCACCCTAAGAATAAATGCATTCAGAGACTCTGAGAGCGAGAAGAGCAAATGTGTGCCCGTGTGACCTCTCCGTGCACCATTCTGTTAGGCTGGAGTTCTGTGAGGCTGGACAGATGCCACAAACCCCTCTCTCTAATGCTCCCCCTTCTGCCGTGTGAAGGAGGCTGCCCTTGTCATTTCGTGGCCCCTAAGCCGAGAGCACGGAACAGGGAAACTGCAGTGTGTGTCCTCCCGCTGGCACTCCGGCCTTCACCTTTCACAGAAAGGTAGAGCAATGGCTTCTAATTGAGCTCATTGTTTCTAGTTGAGTCTGTTTTAATTAATGCCTGTGATTACATTGTGTTCTTTCATTCAGGGGTCCCCAGGTGGGCTGCAAGTGAAGGTTCCCTTGTGAATTGTGGAAGGGGTGGGGGCGTCCAGAGAATAGGAATGTGTTGGTCATTTATGTGCATTTTCTCAGGCAGCAAAGACCATGTGTTCTTCATTACAGTGTGAGAGCCGTGGGCTGCGTTATGTCGGACCTCTGGTTGAATCTAGGGATTATTTAAAAAAAAAAAAAGTTGAGGAAATTTATCCTTCTCTGTCATGTTTTCTGTGTTCACTTCATATTTGAAAGCAAACATGGAGTTCACATTTTTGCATTTAAGGACCCACTGTGAACTATTTCACCAAATTGTGAAATTTTGTGAAATCTGTATCCAGCATTTTCTTACTACATTTTCAGCTATCGTCATCCTGCACACTAATGCATGGTATCTCTGCACAACTTCTAACTTTTTAAAAAGATTCTTTCCCATGTCAACATGAACGTACATGACAGAGTCCGGAGCAAAGCCCTGGAACCCCAGAACACCTGAAGCCAGGTGTGTGCAGAGAAGAAGTCACTCACTGAGGACGCAGTGTCCAATCCAAGTCTGTGTTTCAGCCCCTGACGGCTGTAAGTGCGCCTTGGAATAGAGTCAGTGGCTCACACGTGGAAGATGAGTGCAATTATATGTAAGAGTACGGTAGCTAGAATGAAAAATTAGAAGTCAGTCGAGTTTTCAGACACTTACTCACAAATAGCATATAGATTTAAATCTGGACAGGTAGTCTTAAAAAGATCTGCTATATTCTGAACCACCAAAAGTATCACCCTATCTGGGCAGGTCACTTTCCTAAAACTCCCCACTCGACACCCTAGCTTCGACCTACTCATCACCCTCATCAGTTACTACACCCAGCACATGGAGGTGACATGATCACTGTAAAATTTAGAGATGACGTGACCCTAGAAATGCATCTGGAAGAATAATTTACAGATTACCTTACTTTGTATGTGATCTTCAAGAGGATTTCTAGAGTGTTGTGGTCCACTTCTTTTTCTATTCCATCAAATACTTACCTCGAACCCAAAAGCAGGGGATTAAAAATACAGTTTTAAAAGCATAGAAAGGGTAATAATTTACTCAAAATTTTGCTGTAGAATATTCGAACCAACCTAGGCAGCGATCCTAAGCTAACAACTTATTTGCTCTTTGTTATATAAGTAATTCATAGATCTGATTTCCACATGTACATATCAACCCCTCCTGGTGTGGTTGAAGAATTTCCTAAATTAAAGTATGGTTTGCTGCATTGAATTCTTGACAAGATAGAGGTTTAATAGGCCAGGTGCCCCTGATTAAACCCTGCCTGGTCTGTTCTAACAGTCTGATGGGATTATCTTCAGACTTCAGAAGCATCTGCCCCAAAGTGTCCTTGGATTTTCTTTCTCTTACACATCGCAATAACTGATAAAGGTTTTTCCAAGTTCTTCCAACCAGAATTGTAAATTAGCACTTGACTTTGAAAGTGCGCCATGGGCTTATCGTGGTCAGAGCGTACGTGTCAGGACATCACCACGTTGCTCACTTGACAGCTATTTTCAAGCACCTACAATGGACAGAAAGATGGAAACATCTTTCTTTAAAATGAACCAGCTAAATTTGTTCTTGGAGACTGTGGAGGAGAATCTGAAATGTGAGACGGCTGTTTTTTGGAAAGCCTCCCAGTGCTGCATGCGTGCATCCATGTGGCAGCCTTGCTTCATCAGACATGAAGCGGCGATCAGCACCGGTCCCATGTGTGCGCGTTTGGCTGACAGTATGTGGGATGGGGGATGCCTGTCCCAGCAGGCGCGCAGTGACTAGGGAAGCACTGTGACTCTGGCCATCCAAAGAGATCAGGCTTCGCTGTCCCAACTGTTCCGTCTTCCTGCTGTTGGCCCAGGGCTGCTTGTCTTCCAGATGGGTCCTGACACATCTCCCCGCTCCACTTTGCCCTGCTTTCTTCCTGGTCTTTTGCTATTTCTTTTTCTCTGCAAAACTATGAGCATTGCTTCATGTTCATGTTAGGCTATCGGTTTACAAAGACCTTTTTTGTTCCCTTCCCCAGCAGGCTGGTGAGGAATCAGTCATTTCACAATCAGGAAATGAAGGCCTTGTAAGATACACTCACCCAGTGTGTGACCCACCACAGTGGGACTGGAACTCAGCCCCGTTGCCTTTGAATGACCATTAATCTGTAAAGTGGTCGCCCTAAGGTAAAGGCAGGCTTTAAACTCTGGAGATCCAGCATAAACAAGCAGCAAAAACCTCTGCCCTCCTGGAGTTTGTATGCTGTTGAGATGGTGAAGTGGAGGAGATGCCACAGAACCTGCAAGGAAATGGACAGATTTTGGTGACACATTCAGATTCAGAGGCCGGAGTTTGGAACTCGGCGTACAGCCATATGCAGCAATGCACTGTTTACTCTAGAACACGAATAAACATCCCTAAGACTTTACCATTCCAAAAATGAGGAGAGGGTTAAAATGAAATTTGATCCTTTTCAGTCTGCATCTAGCAGGATATGGACTCTTTTCCTTTTCTTCTTACATTTTTTTTAAGTGCTTTATTAATCACAGATGTCTCAAATTTACAGTCTGGGAATAGCAGGCGATTTCTTTTCTCCCAGCAATTTTAGTGGGGGAGGGGGCGTATTCACATGGTGGAATTCTTTCCTGTGTGGGGCTGAGGGTCAGGGCTCCAGCTTTACCCCCCTTTCTTTAGCTTTTTCATTACTTTAAGAAGAAGCCTAGCATGGACTTTGTGTGAACTCTGACTTCAGCCAAGAAGCCGTCTTCTTGGGGTTGTTTTCCTCCTCGAAATAAGGGGAGATCAACTTACTGATTCTTCTCTCTTAGGGCTTCAGGCCAATCACAAATGACTTTCTCGCACACACTTGAGCATCTTAAATGGCTGTGATGTTCAGATTGTATCTCTTTATGCTAAAATTTCCTTTGTCCCCTTCATATAAGAGTTAAGTTATTTTTTAAAAAAAATAGTGATTCATTCATCCTTCATACATCTAAAAATGATTTTGAGTATGTCTGAGCATGCTAGGCCTGTGATTACAAAAATGATTGAAGCAAACCCCTGTGTCCTGGGTACTCACAGTTTGCATACATACAGTATAGTGAGTTCTGAAAGACCAGGGAGTCCAGGAGAAGGATGCCTCAACTATCCTACATTTGTAAATAGCACTTTGCAGTTCGTAAAGCTCATTCATTCCCATTACTTCTTGTGATCCTGTTGCAGCCCTGTGAGATAAGGAAACTCAGATGCCAGAATTTTGGCATCGGGTCTTGGCTGTTGAGTAGGAGAGCCAGTCTCTGACTCAGACCCTTGACGAGTCTGGAGTCCCTCTGACATCCTTAATTGATCTTCCGTCTGGACCTTGAATCAGGGGAGCCTCCCCAAGCTGAAAAGAGGAAGGCGCTTCCCAAGCAAGGCAGGACGCGAGCCGCAGGCATTGTCACGGATGTGAAGGTTCATGCACTGAAAAGCACGGTACTGAGTGTTAAGTCCTTTTTTCTCCCAAGAATGTGGAAGGTGAGAGCGTGACACATGAGTTTTCCATTATAGTTCTCAGGCATTTCTTTCCTGTACTCTATTTCTGCCCGTGTGCCCACACCACGCGTGATGGGTTGATGTTCCCGTGCACACCACCCTCACCAAGGGGCATCTAGCCTGACTCTGTTTTGCAAGAAAAGCGTCGTATAGTGCAGGCCGTTACAAGAGTAACCTTGAGCTATTCCGAATTATCATTTGTAAGTAATAATTCACACACCTGGAACTTGATTAAAAATAGATGTTACTTGTAGCTCATCTCAAAACTGACGGAGGCGTTCCCTGCGTCAGGACCTTACCTGGATGCGTGTATACGTGGGACTTAAGTTGTCAGGCAGTGTGCTGGGGATGGGAGTGCATTCACTCGTTCACCCCATCATCATTTATTCAGCACGTGCCTGTCAGGCCCGCAGGTTGTGCCACACGGCCTGTTGGCAGCAGGGCAGGTGGTTGTACACAATCAGACCAGTGCCCACCACCATGAAGCCTGGAGTCAGGGTCACAGCTAGCTTCGTATCTTGACGGTTACCTAGCTGGAAAAGAGCTGTCCTGTCATGGTTATATAGAGCACTGGCCATAGGCTCTGTGCCCGAGGATCATTCCTGTAGCGCCTTAGCTGTCCTAGCTGTCTCTAGTCCCATTCTGAGCAGAAAGGTGAAGTCTCAGAGGGGACAGCAGCGGGGGTCCCTGAGCAAGCACATAGGCCAGGGCAGGGCTCTGCAGTTCATCTCTGCCATCGGGAGCTCTTCTGGGAAAGTCACCATTGTGCAGACCAGTAATTTAAGCTCTTCCCAAGGAGACTTTCTAAAGCTGTGTGTTTATTGTGTGATTTATGCTTTAACTTATGCCCAGTAACATAACAAAACTCAATCCTACTGGATTTCATTAGGACCTGTTAATTTCATTTAAATTTTGCAACAGAGCCCTGGCTGGTGTGGTTCAGTGGATTGAGTGCTGGCCTGTGAACCAAAGCGTCACAGGTTCCATTCCCCAGTCGGGGCACATGCCTGGGTTGCAGGCCAGGACTGCATTAGGGGGTCCGTGAGAGGCAACCACACACTGATATTTCTCTCCCTGTCTTTCTCCCTCCTTTCCCCTCACTCTAAAAATAAATAAAATCTTTTTTAAAAATTTGCAACACAGCAATTGGGCTACTGGGCAAAGTCTGTTCTTCAGATAACTATAAGTAATAGTATTACTTTATTTCATTCTATTAATGATTGTATTTAAATAATTTTCAAGTTTTTAAAACTGCTTTATGCATTTTATCGCAATCCAGTAAAGAGCATACAAATGGACTATTATAATCCATTGATTTGGGAAAAAGGAGTTTGTGTATTGAAAAGAAAAAAATATATAATTTATTGTTTTTTCAGAGTATCAAAAGCATAAAGAATTGAACATTACTGTTAAAAGCAAAGTAGAAGAGGAGTCATTTATCTGTTTGGCTTTTTGTTTTCTGTTTTTCATTAATCACAAGAATTGTGACAAGTGTATCAGATCTGCACTAGACAAAACATCTAATGATCTTAGAGACAGATGATGAAATTTCTCCTCTACATATTCAGACCTCTGAAACGAAATTGTTTTTCAACACATAATTTAAAAATTGACAAAAATTTCCTTTTTAGTTTATAATTGCGGCTAACATTTTTTTTTCTAGGTCATAAATACTCCAGTAAAGTAAAATAATGACACTTAAGTGATAGGATGAAAAGCAGCACAGGGAGAGACCTGCAGTTCCCTTCAGAACATCAGTTTGTCTGTGATACTCCTGAGCTCTGACAGGGGCTGCCCCGGCCCCTCCCTGGGTCTAAGGTGGTCCATTCAGGCCACAGCCACGTTAGTAACGCTCGACCTGCCAGATGTGGAGGAGATCTTTTGAACCTGCTGTGCAAAGTACAAAAAGCCAAATCCTGTGCAGCCAAACCCAGAGAAGAGAAGCTAGGAAGCATCGTCTCTAATTTCTTTTTCTTTAGAACCAGTAGGTACAACCACCAGCCCCTTTCTCAGGCACGGCTAGGATGTCCTGAGAATCACCCTCCTAAAGCCAGAGGGTCAGTCCCCAAAGCATCACTGATTGATTGTGGGTACTTCTGTCCTGCCTGCTAAGGCCCACTGGGTCTGCGGGCCAGAGGCGTGGTCTGCACCTTCAGGGGGTTACCCTGCCCACACCTCTCACCCCATCCAACAGCTCTCTCACTTTTCTGTAACCCTGCAAGTTTTAGTGGACAAAGAGACTATCTCAGAATTCCTGGTAGGCATCCTCTTTGCACTTGAAATTCATATTGTGTGCTGCATCACTCCCTTGCCAAGTTCCCCGAAATTCTCGTTTTTAGGCACAGAAAGACACGTGAAGTTCATTTGTTGACTTAGGTGATGTTCCCCATTACTTCTGATGTCTGAGTAATCTGCTTATGAGCATCAAGACCTGTAACTGATTTAGCGTTATTAAAGTATATGGGCCTCAGTCTTTCTCCTGCCTCCCCTAGTTCATACAAGACACGATGGACCTCCCTCAGTGACAGCCAATCTTAGCTCAGCCTGCCCAGGATGGGGCCCCACCTCCACTTGTGCACCAGCATCCTAAGTCTTTGTCCTGTGCAATTATTCAACTGAGGGCATACACACTGAAGAAATGACTGCCCTTAAAATACGGACTGTGAGTCACCTTGCTTTGTTTCTTTAGGCAGGAGATTTCTGATGTTTCCACTGGGTACTTAATACGCACCTGCTGTAGGCAAGGCCCTAGGTATACATCAAGTAACAAGACGGGTGAGGCCCCTGCCCCCATGGAGTTACATTCTCTGGCCCATAGGCGTCAGGCCCAGCCTGTGCAAAGGCCAGCTTCAGTGCTGCCTCCTTCACAAAGCCCTCCGTGATTGCTCCACCTGGTTCCCTTTCTTCCCGGCTTAACGGCGTACAGCTTGTGCCCCTTCTTGCCTGTATGATAGTTATGCCATTCCAGAAACCACCATGTGGCGAAGCCCGCGAGTAAAGGAATTACATTTTATTCATCTCCGTCCAGTGGCAAGTACAGGGCTTGTCTCTGAGTCACAGCACATTGAATGACTGAAATATGTCATCATGTCTTGCTAATAGTCAGTACTTTAAAAAAAAAGCTTCAGTAGAATAAATTATCATCTGGTATGTGGATTATCCAAACCCCCCCCCCTTCCTCTGGTCTTTCCTGTTGTCACTAGCACCAAGAGTTTCTAAGGTGAGGGACCATGTCTCCTTCGCTTACCTTTTCTCAGCACCTGAGAAAGTCCCTCGGAAGTACTTACTTAGTGAATATCAGCTTAATGGTGTCATTCTCTCCTACCTCGTCCAGATGGTACCTGAGGAAAATAAGACTGATGTGGAAATGTTTTAGTGGCAACTCATTTAAAAATAAGTAAAATAAATATATATAAAAAACATATAGAGGGGAAAAGATTATTACTCTTCAACAGAATGCTATTTTGATTAGTTTTAAACCAAAGTTGGTCCCTGAGAAAATCTAGATTTTTAACAGTGAGAGATCCTGCTGAAAATGCCTTGTCTGTTTATGGAAGATTATACCCTCTGCCATGGGAGGCTTGGGCCAGGAAAGCAATAGGACAGCAATTAGACTGGGATCCGCTGTCTAGTCCGGGCGTCTGGAGCTTGAGTGGGAAACTGCCATTGACTCTCACTATAATCACAGGATTGGGAGGAATTAACACCTTTCTTTCTGACTGCATCCCATAATGGCCTGCAGTGCCAGCAGAGGTAAATGCAACTAGTACAGGTGTCTGTGTGAAAGAATCTTTTCAATTATTTGTTTTAACTTATTGTTAAGACTTCAAAAGCTTTTAGAAAATAACAAGCTATTGAAGGATCTTCGTCCTCATGCCATTTGCTAAAGTGAAGCGTTTATTCCGCCTCACTGTGGTAGAGCCCCAGATCTGAGCGCTTGGGAAAGGGCCAGGGTCCAAGGTCACTGGTTTTCAATTTGTAAAGTAACTTATGCCTCATACATAACTCTGTGGGTCTGTTGAGTATCAGCCGTTACCTAAGTTTTTTTTTATATCTCCTTTGTTCTCCTGAAAAATCAACTCAGGGTTGACTATATTTTTAAGATCCAGTAAGAAGATTGGATATATTTTCTGTACAGCATTTTGGTTAAGGAAGAACTCTTCCTTCTCACATATTTCTTTTTAAAATGTGTTGTTGTTTGGTTAATTGTTGTCGGTATTTACTCCAACATGTGAAGTAACTTTGCTGAGGCTCAAAGCAAAGATGTACACGCCTGCGAGCAAGGGACCGTGGCTGGATCTCCCAGTACATCCATCAGCTTTGCCACCGCCACTGTGCGCCTCTGACACTGAACTTGTCAGAAGGCTGCCGTTTGTCACAAAGCCTGACCTGGTCAAATCTATATTGATTTGTACACACACCCACATAAGTATGTTCATTTATGGAGTTGTACTTTTATTTACTGGGAGTGAATCAGAGTAGTATACCTTTATCCAACAGGGTTAGTTTTTAATTTCCTTTAAGAAGTTCTTTATTCTTTCTTGGTTTTTGTTTATCAAGAAAATGGGTAAAAATAATGTAAACATTCTGTCCACCAATGTCGGTGGCATTTTAAGTGATAATGACATTTTAAATCTTTGATAATGATACTGGATTGGAGACTTGGGGTGTCTTAGAGGGAGGCTGTACATCTTGAGTGAAATCATCTCGAGCGTAACTCAAGTTTGGTGAACATTTGAAAAGCGTGTGCTTGAGGGATGGGCCTTCTCTTGAGATGTTTCGGCGTGGTAGGGTGAGCCAGTGGGCACAGCTTCCAGCCGTCCACCCAGTCTCCACCCTCACTGGGTGCTGCTGAGGCTTGTGGGCACAATGGCTCTGCTTAGACACCAGGAGGATTTGTGGGCCACTCAGTCACTCGTGCTGTTTCTCTCTCGTCCCTTCAGACTCGCTCTCCGTCTCCAGCAACGATGCCAGCCCGCCTGCCTCCGTGGCCTCCCTTCAGCCCCACATGATGGGGGCCCAGAGCTCCCCAGGCCCCAAGCGCCCGGGCAACACCCTGCGCAAGTGGCTGACGAGCCCGGTACGGCGGCTGAGCAGCGGCAAGGCCGACGGGCACGTGAAGAAGCTGGCCCACAAGCACAAGAAGAGCAGGGAGGTCCGCAAGAGTGCCGACGCCGGCTCGCAGAAGGACTCCGATGACAGTGCGGCCACCCCACAGGACGAGACCGTCGAAGAGGTCAGAGCCCCGGTTGTAGTCATAGCTGCTGGCCTTGGGACCACCGTCATTTGGCCCTGTGTTCTGCGCGTGCCTGGAGGTGTCAGGGAGCCCACTCAGCTCCCTGTGAGCAGACGGCTAGATTCAGGGGGGACAAGCTCCAGGAAGAGCCGTTTCCATGTCAAGAGGGTGATAAGCAAATCAGAGGACCATGACCCTCCCTCCCAAGGCCTGGGCACCTCAGTTCTGCTCCAGAGCAAGTGGATGCCATGCCACCTCAGCCCTTCTCCTCCTCATTCAGCCAGGGACAAGACCACCAGGAGGTGCCGGCTGGTGCCAGCCTGTGCTGCCTGAGATTTAAGCAGTCCCTGGGGTTAGCACTAAACCCCTGGGGCAGCACATTGCATGGAAAGCACCAGTTTCAGATGCAGAAGGACTAGAGAAATGTTCCCGTCGTCCAATTATTTCCACCCTCCTTTCTCCCCTGCCATAGTCACACTTAACATCTACCCTGAGTAGGAAATACCCAGTTAATTTACTTTGCTACCCCAGTAGTAAACACTGGGTTATTCCCATATCATCAAAGACAAATGTATGTAGATCAGCCAGGACTTTTTTTCATTTCCTTTTGTGGGGGACAAGGGGGCTTTATATTATACTTAAACAAAACTCCTTCATGACCCCCAAGTTGGGCCAAAAGCACTGGTGGTGTCAGTGAGGGGCCCGCGGAGTTTTTGACTGGACCCACCAAGATCAGTCATCGACTGGAAAAAAAGAAAAGGCAGAGGTAAAGGACAAACTCTGTATCATTTAATTTATTTTGCAGATACGGGTTTTCCGCTGCTTTTTCCTGGGCATGCTTTGCCACGGGTTTGCACTGGAATATGTGGTTCATTATGTCCCCATCTTTTTTCTAAATCTGTGTCCTCTTAGTAGAAATAATACTGAAATTTTTTCTTAAAGTAAGAATAGAGGAACATTCATGTGATAATTCAGGTTCTTAAAAATGAACCTTGGGTTGCACTTTTTATGCCATTATTGTTTCCATGAATTTTGTTCTAGCAAGTTACCGAAAGTGAAATGAAAGTGGGCCAAAGGACCTTAATCACCATGAGGGTTATGGTTCAAATTTCTGCACTTTCTTTTCCTTCTCGAAGATGAGATGTGTTCAGAGCCTAACGGATACCATTGGCAGTTCCTTTAAAAGACACACTCAGTGGCCCTTGTCTCATCCAAGTTGGCAAGCAAGATGGCTGCGTTGCAGGAAGGAATTAGAAGTTACCGTCAGGGTTGGAAAGAGCTCGTTTCTGCGATCAGCCATCCGAGTTTCTGTCCAGGCTGTATTTTTCCAGTTAACCCCTTAGGGCTTGTTTCTGTCAACTGACGTTGAGAATCAGGGCCTGGGCTATAATGAGCAAATGTTGGTTCCATTTCAGAGGGGCCGCAACGAGGGCCTGAGCAGCGGCACGCTCTCTAAGTCCTCGTCCTCGGGCATGCAGAGCTGCGGAGAAGAAGAAGGGGAGGAGGGGGCCGACGCCGTGCCTCTGCCCCCGCCAATGGCCATCCAGCAGCACAGCCTGCTCCAGCCAGACTCACAGGACGACAAGGTAGGGGGCTGGGCTGCCCACACAAGGGGAGGGCTGTGCAGTAGCTGCCCTGCTCCAGCCTCGTTGCAGGAGCTAGGTGACTCCAGGGCTGTGCAGGGGCACCTGGGAAACGTGTCTCTTTTCCAGGCAGGTTCCTCTGGTTTTTACCCCAAAATCTTTGTGGATGACAGAGTCCAGTTAGACTAAGTAATGGGCCAACATGTGCGGTTTTCTTACACGTGTGTTTGTATTAATTTGTTCAGTGCATTTTTAATGGTGCCACAGTATTGCTAGTTTTAAAGTAACGTTCTTTTTTTTTTTTACTGTCCTGACTAGGGTCCCCGAGAGAATAGTCAGAGAGTCACACGCAGTGTGCGTGACTGCGTCCTCACTGAGCATTAGGCCTTCTTGTTCTCTCTGTTAGTTGTTTTTGCACATGGGCATTGGGTTCAGATGAAATTGTGTTGCTGTCCAGTTCCTTTCTCCAACCTGCCGAAACCAGGATCACACTGGAGCGTGGGGATAGGTGTCCAAGGGCAGGTGTCAGTTCAGAAACTCCCCCTTGGATCTGAGCGGAGGCTTCCAGCCAAGTCAGCCTTTTCTTGCTGTTTTTTTAGAGTTCTTACATAATCTGTAATTATTTAATATATCCCAAACATAGAACCTTAAAAAAGCAAAAAGGAAACCTGATGGCTGCCTGCATGTCCTCTCGCATCCTGGCCCATTGTGCTCCTCCAAATTGTCAGGTGTTGAAAACCGCGCTATGAAGTCATTACTGGGGATTTTTATTTTTTATTTTTTTGGCAATAACTAAGTTTTAGGAATAAAACAGATGTCTCCATCAGTTCTCCCTGTTCTTCCCCGTTTTCCGTTTCTGACTCCCTCCTCAGTGCTCTCAAGATCACTTGCTGAATCGCCAGTTTTATGACCGGGGGTCAGCCAGGGCCCAGGGATTGACAGCTGCCGAGGCAGATCACACAGGAATCTAACCCAAGCAGACGTTTCTCTGGCCCCTTTTCTGCAGAATTTACCTCCTCCCCGCTTCGTGGCACTCAGCCACAGTCAGGGAGCTAGCTGCAGGGCTTGGCTCCGTGAAGGATGTAGCTTAGGTTTGAGTATGGAGTTTGGGGCATCTGAGGTGCACACACCGCACTGTTGGGAGTGAGTGGGACCTGAGATGAGAGAGGACCCCTCCCCCACTGCACAGAGTGGACACAGCAGGAAATGGGGCTGTGTCATTTCTCTAACAATTCCAAAGCTGGTTTGTAGTACTCTAAGCTATCCCATTCTTAAAAGCAGAAAACTGAAATTTCTTAAATTTAGATGGGCAGACAAAAGTGAAGTGCTAGGCCTGGTTATTTACCAAATACAAGTATTTTTCTCCACTTAAACAGGGTATTACACTATAGTCTTCTGTTTGCCAAAATCATTTATTGGTTAGTGTGTTACCTCACTGGATATTATCAACAGCAATTCTTCATTTACGAAAAGTTATAGTGATGTTCCCAGAGAGTATATTATCTTGTGACTAATATTTTGTTTTGTTCTGTTTTCTCTTTTTGTAAACTTTCACTGCAGCATTATGTTGATTTGTGTTCTGTGTCTGTTTTGGCTCAGTTTCCTTACCTCTCCATTTGAATTTTTTCCTTGTTTTCTTCACCTCATATTCCAGATGTCATTAGCCCAAGCCAACATTCGTTTTGCAAAGTGCATACCTGAATCCACATATGTAAAAGCCTCATTGTAAATGCATAAATCCGTATCTGTCTGCTGTGAGAAGTGCATCGTTAGGACAGCTAGCTGTGTGTCGCATGCATCTCCGCTGTCCTTAATATGAAGCGAGGTTCATATTACGCCCCCTTCTAGTTTCCAATCAATGAACAGCGCAAGTAATCTGCAAACACGCCATGTTTGCTAATTACTGAACTTGAACTCAGTAGCCCTTCCCCCAGATTCCTTAACTGTCACCCCCGTGCACCCTGATTCTAGCCGTAAACGGCATCTGATAGCTTGTGCGGCCACAGATCTTCTGTACTCTGCACTAATCATTGGGGAAGTGGATGGCACAGAAAATGGTGAGCTCGTCCCCCCTCCTCCCTGTCTGGTCAGCGCACCCTGGTTCCTTTTCTTTCTCATTTCTTTCTTTTAACCCCATAAGCACAGTAAAGCCATTTTTAGTTACCTCGTTTTGTTTCCTGATTATTTAAGGATTCACTCATTAGACCTTAAGCCTTTCATTCTTCCATTGATCAGATCCTGTTTTTTTTCTCCTTCGCCAATAGCGTAGCCAGCAGTTGCAAACGTTACAGTTAGAGTTTCCCCCGTGCCCAGTCACCTCTCTGAAAAACATTATGATGTTACATGACTGCGGATTAAAAACAGACATTGTCTGCTTTCCACATGTATCCGAGACAGGTTTTATTTAATAATTCATGTCAGAATATTGTAAATTTAAAAGGATGACTTTAAATAAATGCAAACAAAGACAAACTTGTGGTCTTTTTGTCTGGAATTACTTTTAAGAAGAGCTTGAGCTTGCAGGAGAATTTACTCTCTGCCCAGTGACTAACATAAGGCATTCCCCTCCCCCTCCCTTTCTTTTTCTTAACTTCTCCATAGGCCTCTTCTCGGCTATTAGTCCGCCCCACCAGCTCCGAAACGCCGAGTGCAGCCGAGCTTGTCAGTGCAATTGAGGAACTCGTGAAAAGCAAGATGGTAAGGCTTCCCAGAGAAAGTCTGAGCTTTGGAAGCTGCTCTGAGGTGCTGCACAGATGGATGTGCCCTTGCCCATGTGTTGCTCTGGGCTGCAGAATGCGTCTGTGGCGCCCTGCGCAGTTTGGGGTCCCCAAGACCGTCCTTAGGTTCGATAGTTCACTTGAAGGACTCACAGAACTTTATAGAAAAGCCGCAGTATTACCGTGAAAGGACGCAGTTTAAAATCAGCCAGAAAAGAGATGCGGGGCAGGGTCCCGAAGGGTGCCGGGCTCAAACTGCCTGCTGTCCTCGCCCTGCGGAGTCAGTGTGGACAGTGCTGGCTTCTGGCAGCAGCAGTGGGTGACGTTTTGTACAGGATATTGCCAGCCGGGGGCACTTACCCAAGCATTGGTATTCAGGCATTTGGGGGCGGGGGGCTCAGTCACATTTGTAAGATTGACTGCTGATATGGCTTGCCTTTGACCTCTGCCCCTCCAGAGATCAAGATAGCACATGGCTCAAAGCCCCCACCAAAATTACATAGATAGCATAACCTGCCTTGGCCCAAAGCCCCCAGGTCGAGTTACCTCCCAAGAGCCAAGGTTAATCCTTTCCTTCACCCACATTATCTTCAATATTGGCACCTTCGTGACAAATGTGGTCAGTTCCAGCCTTGTCTAAAGGTGTGTCCGGGGTCAGTGGCTGCTCATGTAGGTTGACTCCTTTCTTTCGTGGTCTCTGAGATCTTTCATTTCGATTTAGTGTGTGAGAGAGAAAGGTGTGTGATGGTTGTGTGTGGGCTTTATTTCTCAGTGACCTCTGTATGGGCAGTTGGTCAGCATGGTTTCATTTATTAGAGCCCCAAATCAGGTGATGAGTCTTTGAAGCTAGACAAGTGTGCATTGCTTTGAACTGATTCAAATATTTCTGTGTTTCTTCAGTTTTCCTAACCCTGAAATGGAAAAACCATTAATGGTAACAACTTTTTAGACTATTAGTATATTGCACTACCCCTGTAAAGTTATTTAACTTCTTCCGAAAGTCGCCCCTCCCAGACTGAAAGCCCTTGATCTCCCCGTGGTCCACCCTGCAGAGGCAGCCACTCTGAGCAATTTGGTGTGTGCCCCTCATGATGTGGGCATATGTGGGTGGGTGGGTGTGCCTTTTCTTTTAAAATGGATTCATTCAATTTTTAAGATTCTAAGACTTAATATATCCTTAAGAAGACTTAAGGATCTTCTCCCGCCAATATGTATAGATTTATCTCAGTCCTTTTAACAGCTGTATGATATTCCATTAATGGATGCAGTGATAATACCACCAAGGGCTTATTCTGAACTAGGTGCTATTCTAAGTGCCAAGCATGTTTTAATTTAAATAGAGTTATTGTGGGGAGTATTAGGTAGGCACACACGGTTGTTATCCCATTTTAGGGACGTAGGAACTGAGGCATGCAGAATGCTTAAAAAATTGGCCAGAAAGTAAGGGGCAGAGACACGATTATACTATAATTTGTTTAAATAAATTTCATAATATATATTAGGTTTTCAGTTTTTCACTATTATAAACATCCATGTTTGTTGCATCTGTGATTATACGTGTATCTATAAGGCAAATTTCTAGCACTGGAATTGCTAGATCAAAGAGTATATACTTCTTTGAAGTTAGTAATTTGTCTTCCTTCAGCCAGCATGTAGGTACCATACACATCATACCAATTTCTTCTCCCACTCTTAACCAGCTTCTAATGAAACTGGTTAACTAGGACAAATGGGAACTATATTAGGAAACTTCAGACTGACGTGTATTGCCCTGCTATACCTGGAATCCCCTTGGGCAGTCTGGCCATGTTCTGAAAAGGATGCAGTGGGCTTTGAATCTAGACAGTAAGGTAGGAAGTTAGACAAGGAAGGCTGCGAGGAGTTGGCAGATAACTCAAGAACTCGACTCCACTGGTCAAGAATTTGGGATCATATCAGTATGAATTGAGTTAAACCACATCCTGGCTGTCTCTTTGAGAGAATATGATTAATGATCCAAACAAAGGACGCTTAAGTTGTATTCTCTGAGTTTCAAGCATCCTTAAGCATTTTAAAAACAGCCGTTCATACACATCAATTGTGTATGACCATTAAAATCATTCTTGTCTATGAATTGAAATAGTTTTCCCAAGGAATGCTGTAAGGCAACACTTTGTCAACTTGCTAGTCATTATTCTGCACATATTTAAATTGCGATCCATTTTAAGTGGCCTGAGATTCATTTGAAATGAATTTAGATAGACTTCCAAATGGAGAGGAGTCCTACGGCTTATCTCTTTGAGCTCTTACTTGTTTATTCTGCCTTTTCAGTTGTGCTCACGTATGTCTCTTCCTAAAATCAAGTTATTGGCATTGTGGGAAGGGCATAGGCTTGGGAGTCAGGTAGACTTGGGTTCAGACTCCCCTACTTACTGCTGCAGCCACTCAAAGCCTGTCTTTTAGCTGTAAACTGGGCATCAGGAATGGAGTACGGTTTGTCCAAACTTCTAACAAGGGCCCGTCGTTGGGGCCTTCACTCATGCCTTTTCTTCCCTGTTTGAGAACCATATTTATGTTTTTCTGATGGCCTCGCCCATTCTTCATGCTCCATGGAATGTAATCTAGATTCTGCCTCTTTTTCTGGTCCAAGAGAAACATAACTCTGTATTGATGTCCTGTCACTAACCCTCAAATGATAAACAGGAACTACTTTTTGTCAATAAAAACCCTAGTGAATCATTTTAATATTCTTCCCTCTGCTCTGGTTCCTGTGACTCGCGAGTGACTCCTGCCTGTATTACCGTGTGCTCCAGATCCGTAGGCATCACGTGTGTGTTTTTGTGGATGATCTATAGGCTAGAGCGCCCTCATGATAGGATGTGGAGACTGGCTGGTTTGTGCATCAGGAGCTGTGCATGAATGGAAGAGACTGGGGAGGAGAGGGAAGAAGGCGCCCAACTGTTATGTAGTCATGGCACTGAACCTCTTAGCCCAAAAACCTGAGGATTCAGTCTGAAAAATCAGAATCACCCAGAAACCCGTTCCCTGGGGCTCGCTCCCCTCTCCTGTCTCCACATTCCTGATCCAACCAGTGTTTAAAGGCCGCTGTTTTTCCTGAGCAGTGGCCGTGCGACAGTAGCAACAGAAAGCAACAGTGACCGTTTGAATTTGATTTTGGAGTTTTCTCTTTTCATTAATCTAAATAGAAAGGGCTACAGGAAAGAATGGCAATTAATGAAATAAACATATAGTGCAAGGTAGTAGAAAAACAACAAAGTAAACCTAAGCAAAGCAGAGGTTTATTTTGCAGAAGGAATGAGTTCACAGAGATAAAAACAGAAATTACTGGGTTGGAAAACAGAAACATAGTAGAATAATAATTAAAGCCAAAGATTTGTTCTTTCAAAAAATATAAATATCAGGCAAATTTCTAAACAAAATAGAAAGCACAAATTCACAAAATAAAAAATTGTATGGGAGCAGTAAACTGAGGAAATTGAAGCAGTCATAACACATTACTTTGTTCAACTCTTTGAAAGTAAGTGTGAAAACCGGGATGAAATGGACGATTTTTAAGAAGATGTAACTGACCAAAACAAACATCAGAAGAGAAAATAGCTGCACAGACCCATCTTCATCTAAGAAACAAAGTTGACCAGAACCTACCCGCCGAAACCACCAGACCGGGAGGACATCACAGGCAATCTGTCAGAACCTGTTGAGTCCCAGCCCTTTCGGATTTGAGGCAGCTCTGTGGCTGAGGGAGTGAACAGCATAAATGTGACGAGAACACATAACCTTGATGGTGCCCTTTTGGGGTGTCTGCACCCATCTCTCTCTGGATGCCCACCCAGGTCTAGCCCAGCCACCTGAGGACCAGCAGCCAGAGAAAGCCTGGCAGTGTCCCCCATCTCTGGCAGTGTCCCCCATCTCTGGTCCAGACAGCCTTTCCCCCCGCTGGAGAAGGCCAGCCTCTTGGACATCGCCGAAGCCCAGGGGCTGACCTCGTCTCTCGCACCTCTGCAAGAGGGCACCTCTGGGGCATTTCTCTTTTCTTTTTTTTTCCTCACCATTCAAGTAAACAGAGTTAACTCTGACGCGCTTCAGCTGTTCCCCTGCAGATCTAGACAGGAGATAGTGCAGACCTTCCTCCCCCTCATTCTTCAGACTCTCGTCTCTTGCCAAAGACCTCCAGAACCAAGGAGCATGGTCAGGCTCAGACGCTCACTGCAAAACACTTGCTTCCAGTAAAGGTCAATAGCAAATTCTTTAAAAATGAGAGGGCTGTTTGCTCGTTAAACCGGGTTCCTCAACTGTTTTCCAAAGCCGGAGCAGTAGTTGTTGTGTGTCCACAGCTCCGTGGGTGTGGTGGACAAGATGGCATGTACAGACGTCCTCAAGCTGTGCCTGGCGGCGGAGTCAGCGTCAGCCTGTTCTCTGAAGGGGAGAAGATAAAGCAAGTGTTAGAGGTTTGGTTTGATAAGAAATATTGTGCTCTCGCCCTTTGTATTGGGCTTCTCATTTGAAGATAAGCCAGTCACATTTTTCTAGCTCCGCCGCAGAATACTTACTGATCATCTTTGTATGTCCAGCTGGGCTGCTTTGGAACTTCTAAAACTATAACCTATATTATGTGAACTCAGGCTAAGGAAGAAAATGAATATGTACCAAATAGAAAGTAATCAATTGCAAATCATTGAACCCTAGTCCAGGGAAAGATGTCACCAATATTTAGCTCTCAGATTTATTGATCACCCACAGAGCTTTCCTGGAGGCTCTCCAGGAGGTACAAGGAAAACTGTTACCTGCAGAAACTAAAATCCTGGGGTGGGGGGAGGGGTAGATGTGGGGAGTTTTCCATAAGTAATCAAGACCAGCATGACAGCTGCTTCCTCCAGAAGAGATAGAAAGGAAAGTGCAGGTGCCACAGAGATAGACATTATTTTTAGCTAAGTGATCTATGTGCACTGAAGTATGAGTCAGGGCTCATAGGTAATCAAGAACCAAACCAATTTTGTTTAAAATATGGATGACTGGTGCTGCTACATGGCCCACCAAGGCATTGTGGGTGGGTATATCTGGGGCCAGCTGGCCTGACTGAGGCAATTCTACACACGTCTGACATGATCACGCTTTCATTCTGCAGGAATATAACCAAATAGAAAATTTCTGGATTCAAACTGGGTGCAGTGCTCTGATGTAAATGTGTCGTATGTTTTTCTAATTATTTGTAATCATGAATAGGCTTTATCAATGTATATAAATTTACTTTTTTTTTTCATTCTAACTTTGCTCTTTTATCCAGCTCCTCTTACTCAATTTTTAAATTAATGTTAAGGGGGTTTGTTATTAAAGACTGTGTAATTTCACAAACACAGATTTTCTGATTTGCAACCAGGTCTTCTGAGTGTGAGATTTTCTCATCCTGCTCTCAGCTCTGATGAGACCAAAATATGACTGATGGCGTCATTTCTTTCAGGCACTGGAGGATCGTCCCAGCTCACTCCTCGTTGACCAGGGAGACAGCAGCAGCCCCTCCTTCAACCCCTCAGACAATTCCCTTCTCTCCTCCTCCTCGCCAATTGATGAGATGGAAGAAAGGAAGTCCAGCTCCCTAAAGAGACGGCAGTAAGACACAAATGTTTTCGTTGTCATCATTTGGGTGGCTTTCCTCCCGTCACTGTCACCTTCAGAACTATGGCTGGGATTCACGTCGGACTGGGCGCCATGAGGAGATCCAGGATCTCTCTGAGTCACTGTATGTGTTTGAAAAGTGCTCAAGCCTCGGAAGGGCTCAGTAAGCCAGCACTGCAGTTTTTACGGTTTCATTTGTACATTATTACTTTATCCATAAATAAAAATAGTTTGAGACAAGAATACCTTCTGTCACTTCTGGTGGGAAACTCCAATGCTTTCTATTGTGTACATGGTTGTGAAGGAAAAAGAAGGCAACCTAAAATTAAATGCAGTCCCGGAAACTGTAATATTTTTCAAATACACATTAGTGGTAGTGTTTCTCAGTTCCAGTAAAGCATCTTGTGGTGAAAGAAAAAATAGAGTCCTGATAAATATAAGGTTTAAACTTGCCTTTGGAAGAGAGAAAAACTGGCACGCTGTGTGAGGGCAGAGACTAGGTTGTTCTGCACACTGTGTCCTGGCACCTGGAATGATGCTGGGCACACGGCGGTGCTTAGTCAGTGCTGGTTGGTTGAATGAATAATGAACAAATGAAGGAATGACTTCAGGCCAGAGGATGCGCCCTACCGATCACGTAATTGTCTTCTGCTATCTGAGTGGCCTTAAGCAGTTACTGAACCTTCTAAGTTAAAGTTTTTTAAAACAACCACTTCTGAGTTAAATTTTTTCCTTGTATGTCCAATGAAGCTTACAAAACAAGAACATCACAAAACAAAAACAAAAGCCTCCTTCCTATAGTATCATGCCATTATAACAAAGTCATGTCTAAGTCATTCTCTTGGGCATTTGTAAATGTGATCAGAGTGTGGCAGTGGGAATTCACCCTGGATGTGAAGTGTCTTGCGACCCCCTCAGCTCTCAGGGTCACCCACGTGAACCTGTAAGGATTCGGGACACTCAGAATTGGACACTCAGCTGTGCAAGTTTGATATGTTTCTATTCAGTCCTGAGGGAGTCTGACCTGACAAAAGCAAAAGTGTGCAAGACTTCATTTAGAAAATGAAGAGTTTGGACTGTAAACACTTTTTCTCTTTCTAGCTACGTTCTGCAAGAATTAGTGGAAACAGAGCGTGACTACGTGCGGGACCTGGGCTATGTGGTTGAGGTATGTCTTCAGAGATTTCATAACCTTCATCAGCCCCCAGGGCCTACAAAGAGATATCATGTTACGGTATATAACACTGGCACCTTCTCAAAAGCTTATAAAACATTTTTGACCCAAAAAAAAAAAAAAACCTTTTGAAGAATGAAATTTAGCCAGTTATCTTAACAATCTATATTCACTTTTAAAGGCCCCTTTTTGCTTAGCATACTTGACATAATCATTTTTTAATAATTAAGTTTTAAAATTATGATATCTGACCACTATATCTATTATATGGGAGTCTTGTCTTTAATTATTTTACCTGAGTGGCAATCACCACAGAAAGGAGAACACTGCTGGTTAACAAAGTCAGTATGTCTGGCCCGTGGATTTAGCTCCATCCTGAATCTATCTCAGTTCAGGGAATGTCAGTAATACACCAGATCATTTGCTTATCGTTTTCTCAGAATGAATGTCTCACCATTTTGATTGCCCAGAAGTTGCTATGTCCTGTTTAGCTGTCACAAAACCACTGCCTGTCACACTGGATCGAGGACCATCTTCAGGCGTTCCCTGCCCTTAGGCTCAAGGCATAATCATCATCACACGCTCGGCCTCTCAGAAAGCTACTTTTACAGTGTAAAATCTTAGCAGTTACTCTTTCAGCTGTGCAGATATGTATAGGACAATACTTTTTGGGTCTACGTTCGATTAAAAGTAACGGCTAATAAGTTAATTGTATAACTGAAAAGACTTAACCATACTTGCTTTGTCTACAGTCATTTTTAACAGTAAAATTAGCCACTTGAATGCAGGTGGTTCTGGTACAGGCTAAATTTCTTTTGGGTTAAATGGGAGCTTTAATCACATTTCAGGAATGTATTTAATCAGTCATTGTTAAAAAATCATGATTTAACAAATTATTTAAATAATTTAAAAAGAAAATCAGTTTCTATGAGAAACGCTGAGAACACAGAAAATGTTTCTGGACAAATATTTAATATTTGTAAGCTGATAACATGATGATTCATTTTAGGAAAACATTTGCATTTACTTAAACGTCTTCAGTTCCTCGGAAGAGTTTTGATTATGCCTGTCGAACAAGGCCAGGACGAGAAAATCACAGCACTGACTGTCACAGCAGTGACGTTCTGTTTAAGTGTGTGCACTGGCCCTCGGACGTCAGGGGTTGGAACTGCATGGGTCCACTTACACATGGGTTTTTTTTCAATAAATACTGTAAATGTATTCTCTCTTTTCAATGGCTTAATAACATTTCTTTTCTCTAGCTTACTTTAAAAATACAGTGTATAATACATACAACATAGAAACTATGTGCTGATTGAGTTAATGTTATTGGTAAGGCTTCTGGTCGACAGCAGGCGATGAGTGAATTCTTGAGGAGTCGTTTTTCAAGTGCGTGGGGGTTGACACCCCTAAACCCCTGTGTTATTCAGTGATCAACTATATTTTAAGTGCCAGTTAAGCACCCTTTTCATATAGCATTTTTGTTTGTTTTTAAGTAAAGAATTGTTTCCCAAGACAGAGTATATACTTGTCTTATCCATTATGACTTTTAGTAAACCATTACTCAGACATGTTCAATGAAATAAACTTATGTTTAAATAATTATAGGGCTACATGGCGCTTATGAAAGAAGATGGCGTTCCTGATGACATGAAAGGAAAAGACAAGATTGTGTTTGGCAACATCCATCAGATTTATGACTGGCACAGAGAGTACGTAATATCCACGTCATGCTTGAGGGTGTGCACACAGCGTCACCTGCAAGACTGCAGCATGTCAGCAAACGGGGTTGGGTATTCATTGGTTAATTCTATTTCATCACCCATGCAGCTAGTGTAGGTAGCTAGTGCAAAGAAAATTCTGATGGGCCCAGTTGTGTGGTAGCGTTTCATGGTTCGTGGAAGAACCTTACCTCCTTCGTGCTGGCCCATCACAGGGGGCTCACACGGGGGCGCCGAGCCTCACTGCCTGGTTCACGGCCTGGGCCTGCCTTGGGGTTTTTATGAACTGAGTTAATACATGTGAAGCACTTAAAACATCATGTGTGTAGACTAAACCTCGATAAATGTTTCTAAAGAATTGTAGCCACCTCTTGAATAAGTACTCCTGGAGGGTTTTGAAGATGCTCATTTTTCCAACTGATTTTTAATGAAAGAAGTAGACATGACTGCCCCTGAAAATCAAATTGATCCCAGCACATTGCCACGCCCATCCTAATGAGGAGGAGATCCTCATGGGGGCTGTTTTCTACAGCAGCTGCCTCAGCCTGCCAGAGCTGGTCACTACACTTCTGTCCCTTCAGGTCACCTTGCTACTAGTTTTAAAAATCTTTAATCATTCAGGGATTGCTTTATGCCAGCTGCTGCTGTTACCATGCAATGTTCCAGCTGTACTGTTCTGGTCCCCATGATGTGGGCAGGCCTCCTGCTTTCCCGTCTTTATGTGCATAGCTGTCCCAAACTTAGAGCGCTGTCGTCAGCCTCTAAACCCAAGTCAGATGCGCACTTCCCGGGGAGCCCCGATCACTCTCGTCAGAAGTGCTCTCTTCTCCTTGCTGAAGACACATGTAAATATGTGCTTCTGAAGCTGTGACATATTCTACAAATGTAAGGAGGAATTACCGTTGTGTGTATCCAGTGGTGTTTTATTATTTCAATACTTAACTCTCCTAATGGAATATAAAACTCTTGAACCCAGCTACAGGGTCTTAATTTTTATATCTCCTATAATATCTAATTCAGTTGGGCTCAGATAAAAATGATTGGTCAGCTTTAGGAATAGCACTCTAACTTGTGGCCCTGTAGACTGTAGACTTACTTCAGTCTACAATAATTAAAAAAAGGGATATTTAGTGCTATTATCTAGGCTTCTACTCCCAAGGCTGGTTTTTAAGCTGTGACAGAGAAGGGGAAGTTACGCAGTGGTGCCAGCAGACCAGACAGAGAAATTGGCACCCAGAGACTGTGTCTGCCGTGACGTCCACAGAACTAGGGGACATTTGAGCCCAAAAGCTAGACGGTTCAGCATAGCATTAATTGGTGTACAGGTTTGCAGATTAATAAGGTACCAAGCATAAATATCAACACGTGTAAGTAATAAGGCAGGCCTACACCTGACAGACAGCTACAGCCCAGAAGATGAAGAGCATTTATCCACAGCTCTTTTGTTCCTGCGATTGTACTAATTTTGATCTGAACGAGAGCTAGGATTTATAACCTAGAAGCTGATTTTGATGATGTTTGAGAAAATTTCAAAAAACTGTCACAGATAACATCTAGTATTTTACATGTTATTCAATTTGAGCCTCCTAAAAGTTATAATAGAAGCATATGAAACTTACAGGTACAAGGACCAAGTGTTTTGAAATAAAGATTGCTTTGAAACATTTATTTTTCTCTCAGTATTCAGCCAGGATATTATTGCATGTGTCATTTTTAAAAAATGAGACAAAAATGTTCATTGCCCAAAGGAAGGGAAAGTTGCCAGCTAAGGGATGCTGTCGTTCTGCTTTGTCTTTTTTAACTGTGTGTCTTTTGCTTCCTGTCCTAACTTAATGTATATGCTTTGCGCTTCACAGCAGCTCATGTCCAAACAGACTGCTTTGGAATTACGAACCACAATCTAAAATTAAGAGGCCAAATTGGAAATGGTTGTAATCCTTCTCTTGTTTTAGCTTTTTTTTAGGAGAGCTGGAGAAGTGCCTTGAAGATCCAGAAAAGCTAGGATCCCTTTTTGTGAAACACGTAAGCACGATATTGTTATTTACATTCTGTTCTGATACTGTCATGTTTAGTAATTGGTCTGTCAAACTGCAGGTGAACTCTCAGTTCACCAAAGTGCTCAGGTTAAGAACAGAATCAGACTGCCCGGTGTCAGAGAGCTGGGAGCAAGCGGAGCCCGCACCAGCTCTCCTGCATGTGGATGGCCTGCCCCCTGGTCGCCTGGCCGCAACCCGATCTTTAACTCACGACAGCACAGGGCAGCCAGAGGTGGGCCAGAGCCAGACCAGAAGCACAAACGTATTTTGGAGTGTTTGTGGGCAAACAAGTGTTTGGGGGAGGTACCTAGACATGCAGTCGTTTTACTGTAGTAGCCAAATATATGCATATCTGTGAAATAACTGCCATCGTTAAAGGGTTCTTTTAATGAAAAACTATTCTATTTTCAAAAAATTAGTGACAGTACATATATTTTTGCAAATCTCTTTAATATTTAGGTCAGCAAATTTCAGCCAGTGTGCCACAAGAATTACCTCTTTTCCCTTAGATTGTCATATAAAAAATGACAACAGCCCACACAATAGCCACTGACTTTTAAATGCCATGTCTTGAACCATGAGTTGCATCGTCTCTTTTTTTTAAGTGTATTTTATTGATTATGCTATTACAGTTGTCCCACTTTTTTCTCCCCTTTATTCCCCTCTGCCCTGCACCCCCATTCCACCAGCATTATCCCCCTTAGTTCATGTCCATGGATCATACATATAAGTTCTTTGGCTTCTCCATTTCCTATTCTATTCTTAACCTCCCCCTGTCTATTTTGTACCTGCCATTCATGCTTCTTATTCCCTGTACCCTTTCTCCCCCGACCCCTCCCCACTGATAACCCTCCATGTATTCTCCATTTCCGTGATTCTGTTCTTATTCTAGTTGTTTGCTTAATTTGTTTTTGTTTTTATGTTCAGTTGTTGATAGTTGTGAGTTTGTTGTCATTTTACTGTTCATAGTTTTGATCTTTTTCTTAGATAAGTCCCTTTCACATTTCATATAATAAGGGCCTGGTGATGATGAACTCCTTTAACTTTACCTTGTCTGGGAAACACTTTATCTGCCTTTCCATTCTACATGATAGCTTCACTGGATAGAGTAATCTTGGATATAGGTCCTTGCCTTTCATGACTTTGAATACTTCTTTCCAGCCCCTTCTTACCTGTAAGGTTTCTATTGAGAAATCAGCTGATAGTCTTATGGGAACTCCTTTGTAGGTAACCGTCTCCTTTTCTCTTGCTGCTTTTAAGATTCTCTCCTTATCTTTAATCTTGAGTAAAGTAATTATGATGTGCCTTGGTGTGTGCTTCCTTGGTTCCAACTTTTTTGGGACTCTCTGAGCTTTCTGGACTTCTTGGAAGTCTATTTCCTTTGCCAGATAGGGGAAGTTCTCCTTCATTATTTTTTCAAATAAGTTTTCAATGTCTTACTCTTCCTCTTCTCCTTCTGGCAGCCCTATGTTCAGATGTTGGAGTGTTTAAAGTTGTCTCAGAGATTCCTAAACCTCTCCTCATTTTTCGAATTCTTGTTTCTTCGTTCTGTTCTGGTCAAATGTTTATTTCTTCCTTCTGCTCCAAGTCATTGATTTGAGTCCTGGTTTTCTTTCCTTCACTGTTGGTTCCCTGTGTATTCTTTTTTCAATTTCACTTTGCATAGCCTTCACTTTTTCCTCCATTCGGCAACCATACTCAACCAATTCTGTGAGCATCCATGTTGCTAGTGTTTCGAACACTGCATTCTGATAGGTTGGCTATCTCTTCATTGCTTAGTTCTGTTTTTGAGCTTTGATCTGTTCTTTCATTTGGGCCATATATTTTTTGTCTCTGGTATGCCTGTTATGTTGTAAGGGGTAGAGCCTTAGGTATTTGCCAGGGCTGCTTTGTGGTGCTGTATGTTGGGGAGGGGTCCAGGAGGGAACAATGCTGCTTAGTCCACTCTTGGTGGTTTTCAGTCACTTCCACCGCTACCCACAAGCAAATTGGGCCCTTCTCGTGCTGGTTCCCAGGTGGGTGGGTTTGTGTACATTCTAGGATCCCGAGGGCCCCTCCAGTGAACTCTCCTGTGAGGCTGGGAATTTCTCCCACTGTTGCAACCCCCACAGGTTTTTACAGCCAGAGGTTTTGAGGCTTTCTCTTCCTGTGCTGGAACCCTGGGTTGCACGGTCTGTCTTGCTCCCCTGTTGTTCACCCAGTTTATCTGCATGCAAATGTGGGACCACCAGCTGCTATCTCGCCTGCCCAGTCCTCCAGCTGCCACCTTGGTGTGTTCCCTCTGCTCCGGCTTCCTGTCTCCTTCTCTGCCCCTCCTACCAGTCTGGATGAATGTTTCTTCTTTAACTCCTCGGTTGTTGGACTTCCATACAGTTTGGTTTTCTGGCAGTTCTGGTTGTTTTTGTTTTTAAATTTGTTGCTGTCCTCCTTTTGGTTGTGTGAGGGGGCAAAGTGTATCTACCTACACCTCCATCTTGGTTGGAAGTCTTAAAAGAGTTGTACCTTATTGGTCACATTGCATAATGTAAGGTTGCATATGATTCGTTAATTCTTGGTACCAGAAATCCTTATATGCAAGCATAGGTACCTGATTTTTTTAAAAGTCATTTTGAACAAAAAGGGTAGATAATTACTATTATTTTTGTAAATCAATAAAAATACCTGTTTTTGTCATATCGGCAAACGTAGTATTTTTCAGAGTGCTGCAGAATTTTAGTAACTAGTTTATCTGTGCTATAAGATGAAAAAGGTTGAAAATCGCTGGTGTAGCTTAATAGAAGACAGATGGATTTTCCTATTTGCTTATATATACAATCCATTGTGTTGTTTTTTCGTTAAAATATATGAAAAAAGTCCATTGTCCCACAGATATGTGGTTGGAAAGGGCTGGCTATTTTTATAGCCTTTCCAGATGAGTATAGATAGTTTTCTTAGAAAGTACACCAAAACTTGACAAGCAAACACAGACAGAGAATGACAAACTGATGGTTGCCAGAGGGGAGGGGCGCAGGGAGACTCAGTGATAATTTCTTAGTTGCAGCCTGGAACCTAAACATCGATCAGTGAACTTCTTTCTCACCAGCGTGACACTAAAAGCCATCGACCTGTCTTGCATGTAAAGGCTCTCTCACCCGTGCAGCAGCGTGTGGCATCATGCACTGATCACTCAGAAAATATTGCTACACCGATTTAGACAAATCTTCCAGGTGTTGGACATTTCATTACACAATATCAAAAATGAGATTTTTTTAATAATACCACCCATTTCTTTAGAAAAGTCTTTCTAAGTATTGTCTAGTTCATGGCAGCAGAGTCATGATTACCAGACAGTGCCATGTGTTTGCCTTGAAACAACAGCCTCATTTTGTTTGTGTTCAAGAAGGTGTCTTCCAGATACCTGAGTGAACATAACTACAGTTGGTGCCCAGCATTCTTTTGAGTAAATGTGGTGGCTCAGCTCCCAGCTCTCACACAAGTTCTTTTCGTGGAGACAGCTAGCGTGTGCCCCAGAAGTGTTGTGAGGACCTCAGTTGTGTCACAAGAGTGTTAAAAAGATGCACACTCCATGACTGAGGTTTCATAAAATGTATTTTTATTATTTCAGAAGGACATTCTGAGGTAAAGCTGGTATTTTTTTTACTGCAAATGTGTGGTGGTGATGAACATTTGCTAAGACCCCAGTCGTTTCACCCATCATTGGATTTGCACATTGGTGCACATGGTAGCACAGTGAAATGAGCAAAAGACATCTTAGTATTATTTGGAAAATAGTTTTGAATTTGTGGACCCCCTGAAAGCCCTCAGGGACCCCAGGGGTATGAACACCACACTTGGAGGCTCACCAGGTTAAGGATGGCCCACTGTCTGCTTTTTCCTACCTTCATATTTGAGACCAAAGAGCTTTTTCTTCCCTAATTAAAAACAGCCAGACTTCCTGGGACCAGTGGCAGGGTTGGAAGGAGTGAGAGTAATTTTTCCTTGAATAGTAAGAACCGTGTCCTTTCACTGCCTCCAGTATTTGCCTGGTAGAGTGAGGGGCTTGATGTATCCATCTGTTTTGGAGCCTCGAAGGAGAGGGATGACCTATGTCACCATTCTGGAATGTGCTCCCCCACAAACCTGAACCACGCAGTTTTGTTTTAAGAAAATTTCCTCTCCGAACATGCTAAAATGTGTGTGTGCTCTTATATTCTAATGAACTTCTAATTGTTTTAACCCATCTGTTTGCCTTTTTCATTCCTAGGAGAGAAGGTTGCACATGTACATAGTTTATTGTCAAAATAAACCAAAGTCTGAGCACATTGTCTCAGAATACATTGATACCTTTTTTGAGGTAAGATCTAAGATAGAAACAAAGCATTTCTGAATCTTTTGTTATACTTGCTTTTCAAAACTTTAAATATTAATTGTTACCCAGGAATATTTAGGAAATTAGCCTCAGTTATAAGAGTTCTGAACGTATAAATCAGTTTCTTTCCTATAAATCAGAGAAATGAATATGAATTCAATCTGTGATCATGTCCCTTAGCATTCAGAAGACTGGGGTTGTTGTGAAGTAGGGTTTTTGTTGTTGTTGTTGTTGTTTGTTTTTTTAAATCAGTTTTAAACCTAAGGCTCAGTAAGTTTATGATCTAAATTTTTAGCCTAAAACTAAAATATGTGAATGAATAAAAGAAGGCAGTTGAAAGCAGATCTTTAAACAAGCATTAAAGACTATTTTGAAAAATAGCTTAAAAGGCCAAAGTGTAAACTTTGGACTTTCTAAGAAATCGTATCCACTAATTGGTTTTTGTGCAGTGTGGCCTCTTCTCAGCACTTTTACTCTGGTGGAGTTAGCATTTCTGACAAGTATGAGGACTAACAAATTGCCCTTTAAAAGACAACACTTACCTTTCTTTCTCCTTTAAAATCACAGGACTTAAAGCAGCGCCTTGGCCATAGGTTGCAACTCACAGATTTGTTAATCAAACCAGTGCAGAGAATTATGAAATACCAGCTTTTACTGAAGGTAAGGACTCACTGAGTGCAGATCCTGGTGTTGGGGGTTGGTTTGGTGAAATAAGATGTGGTGAGGGGAGAAGGAAGGGATGGGCAGACGGGGTAGTCTCTTCTGTAAAAAAGCATAGTCTTGTTATTTTTGATTTTAAGTATTTCAGAATGGGTTTTTTTTTTAATTTAATAAGTCACCTTACACTGTTTTCTTAATTTTTCATTTACATCAAGTTCTGAATCAAAATGTCAGTTAAGTTGAACTCCACCCCCCACACACAAACCTTTGAAAACTAATGATTTCTCTTCAGCTCTGTTCACCTTACATATTTTATAATCTCCTTGGAGCCTTAGATAAAATTAAATTTTTAATCACTGCCTGTTCATCTCTGTTGGCTCTGTACAGCTAAAGGCATAGTTACTATTTTCTGTGATAAAAGTGACCTTTTAAGTACACTGAGGTCTCTCTCGTATATAAACCAGATAGAGAGAGACCAAAAGCTTGTCTTGGACAGAAACAGGGACCGTTGTCTGCTCCAATAGTTTTGGTCTGACTTTGCATTGCTGTAGCTTGAAAGCCGCCTTTTCCTTGTGTTACTGGGAGGGGCAAAAAATGAAAAAACTGAAATACTTAAGCCAGCGCCTGGCATGTCAGGAGTGTTCAAAAGCTTAGCCGCTGCTGGGACATCACCTGCTCTTGTCCTCTCCATTTCCCTTGCAGGATTTCCTCAAGTATTCCAAAAAAGCTAGCCTGGATACTTCAGAACTAGAGGTACTTACCCGCTGCTGGCCCGCCCTGGTCTCCCCCAGGCTGTCCCCGCATGTCTCCGAAGCAACCTGCTGTCCCTGGAGGGGTCTGTCCCTGGGAGGGGCTGTTGCAGTGGGGGATGGTAGTCTCGCCACCACCCGGTGCCCCTCTGCACGCTGGAGGGTGGGAGGGCCGGAGCTGAGCTCGGAGGTGTGGCCGTGGGTTGACCACTGACTGCCTTGTCCCGCCTCCCCCGCAGAGAGCTGTGGAAGTCATGTGCATAGTGCCAAAGCGGTGCAACGACATGATGAACGTCGGGCGGCTGCAAGGATTCGACGTAATGCGCTCTTCTTCTCTAACCTGCCCCTCGGGCTCCCGTCACTGTCCCCTGCGCCAGACTATTTATCTGCTTGTGTAGAAAACTCATCCTTTTTTGCTTGGTTTTCTGTATTCTCTCACTTTACTTCCAACTAATTGATATTTCCTTTCAATTCCTTTTTGATGCATTTGGTTTGCTTTTGGGGGACCTTTCTCTGCTCAAAGCCCAGCGCCTCGTGGTGGAAACAGGCAGGACTCTGTCTCCTGGGTTCTCTGCTGCTGTAAGAGCAGAGTTTCCAGCAGGTAGTGGGAAGCAGGGGGCTCTGTCCGTCAGTCACCCCGGGACCTCAGGGTCCCTATGTTCATCATTGGTCTAACAGACTTTTCTGTGAGTTGCTGGACCACTCATACCACATATTACCTGTTAGTATTCTCAAGGTATTTCAGAACCAGCAGCTTTTTAAAATTTGATTGTTAAGTAAGGAGAGGGAAGAAGTTGTTACTTTTCTTATCTACTGTTTTGCTAGAGATTTGGGTTCCAATTTCTTTTGCTGTGGTTCTCAAGAAAGCACACACAGAGCCTCCCAGAGAGCTACCGAAAGCACAGGTTCTCGTCCCTGCATCCTGCCGGCAGGTGTCAGCGCCATGGGTGCAGACACTGCTTTCAGAACCACTGTTCCCCGCTGACCTGGACACTCCAGACCCACTTTCAGTCTGTGATTGTCACAGAGACCAGTGGTTTATACAGAAGTAGGAAAGACTTTTATTTAGATAACAGTTCTCTTTAGGGCTAAGAGCTCACAATAATAAAAGAAAATTTTAAACTCTATATATTAATAGAGGAAATAGATATGATTTTGTGGGAGGAAATCTAAAGAAAACAGAACTTCCTGCATCTTAACTTAGAATGCAATGTTCTCTTCTTCCTTTGCCCCCATTTCTTTGTTTTAGGGTAAAATCGTTGCCCAGGGCAAGCTGCTCTTACAGGATACATTCTTGGTCACAGACCAAGACGCAGGGCTCCTGCCTCGCTGCAGAGAGAGGCGGGTCTTCCTCTTTGAGCAGATCGTCATTTTCAGCGAGCCACTGGATAAAAAAAAGGGCTTCTCCATGCCAGGATTCCTATTCAAGAACAGTATCAAGGTGATGCGTGTTTGCGTGTTTTCTCATGTGCTAATGTGTGTGCCCATCACACTGATGGAGTGCCTCCTAAGGACATGTCCTGATACTTTGTTTATTAAAAATTGGGCATTTCAGAACCTTTAAATTCACCTATCTACTCTCTGTATCCTCCATGTACCAACGTTTGCTTATTTCAATTTTGACATAGGATAAACTTTACTTTGCACCTAACCAGTAGGAATAAACGTGCTTTATTTTTTTTATTGTAAAATACACATAACTTAAAATGTACCATCTTACTCATTTCAAAATACATACCTCAGTGGCATTACGTACATTCAAACTGTTGGGCAGCCATCACCACCATCCCTCTCCAGGACTCTTCATCTTGCAAACTGAAACTCCATACTCCTTAAGCACTAAATCCTCCCTCCCCCACCCCCCACCCCATTCCCCCTTCACCCAGCCCTGGGCAACTACCATTCTTTCTGTCTCTCTATGAATTTGACTACCCTAGGGACCTGGTCTAAGTGGAATCATAACAGTGTTTGTCTTTTTGTGACTGGCTTTTTTTTTTTTCTTTTCACTTAGCATAATGTCCTCAAGCTTCATCCATGTGGTAGCATGTGTCAAATGCCCTTCCTTTTTAATAATATTTTAAAAATTTTTTGTTTATTGATTTTAGAGAAAGAGAGAGGAAGGGGGGCAGAGAAAAAGGGAGAGAAGCATTGCTTTGTTGTTCCACCTATTTATGCATTTATTATTTGTTGTTTCTTGTATGTGCCCTGACTGGGGATCAAACCCACAACCTTGGCACACTGGGACTACACTCTAACCAGCTGGCCAGGGCTGTCGTTCCTTTTTAAGACTGAAGAAATTCCATTGTATGGGTAGACCACATTTTGTTCATGAACATTCGTTTCCCACCTTTCGGCCATTGGGAATAATGCTTCACTGTTTTTCAGGTGAGTTGCCTCTGCCTAGAGGAAAATGTGGAAAACGATCCCTGTAAATTCGCACTGACATCAAGGACAGGTGACGTGGTGGAGACCTTCGTTTTGCATTCGTCTAGTCCAAGTGTCCGGCAAACATGGATCCATGAAATCAACCAAATTTTAGAAAACCAGCGCAATTTTTTAAATGGTAACTTGTGCTCTGTTACTGGGCATGTGTTTTCCTTCCGTAATGTACATGTTTCTATTCTTCTGCTCTCTCCCACCACATGCAAATAATAACGGCAGGACTGACTTAGCCCTTACAGTGGGTCAGGCACTGTTCTCAGCACTGGCCATGTACTGCTTCATTCTCTCTGCACAGTGACTCTATGTGACAAGTACTCCTATTATTCCCATTTTATAGATGAGGAAACTGAGACATGGAGTAAGTGGATTAGTAATTTGCCCAAAGTCCCACAAATTGTCGATGGCACAATCAGGATTCCAAGCCGACTGTCTGGCTCTCAGACATGTTCCCAGTGCTACTGTCCTACTTCATCCTGTCCCATGTGGCCTCTCACACCATATGTGTACCAGAGCCCTGTCCTGGAACAGTGGTATAGGAGGAAACCGGAGGCAGCAGGTGGAATTGGCACATTCTCGAGTTGCAGCTATGAAATCTGTGTTCGATTGCACTGCACATCTACACCTCTCTTCTCCATTAAAACACAAGACATGTTTTGCCTTCCCAGCTTCCATGACATGAGCGATTATAGGGGAGCAACTGACCTTCCATTGCCGATAATTATTGTGACTTTATATTTGTGACCTGAAACTGCTTGCTTCTTTTTGTCACTGCTGACTTCAACTCTACTTTTAATTTGGTGATCATTGAAGAGCTTCAAGAATTCAGTCAGGAGTTCAAATACCTACTTAATGTCTTTTCTTTGCCCTTTTCCCCATGTTCATGGTCAGTGTCTGTGCCCCAGTCCCGCAGGATACTGTAATATCTCTGTCACCACAAAAGCACCTTTCCACCTTGCGTGACACTCAAGAGCCAGGAATACTGACACTCAGTGAGAAATAAGGGCACGTGGCCTTTTGGGCCACATGGTTATGAGCTGCCTAGATGTTAAGTCCAAGCTCCTGTCCAGATCGTAGACTGACCATATTTCATGTTTGCTGTTAGAATTAGATGCGTGGAGCAAAGGGACGACAGTTCCTGTGTATGTAGAAAAATGTTTCACTCTGTGACAGTGAACAAATGCAGTGAGATCTCTTCTAATGTGTTGTTCTTAAGTGTTGCATGAAATGCCAATCTGTAGCATGTAACTGTTGGGAAATGTCTAAACTTTGACCTTCTTTAACGTAAAATGAACTGCCTCCAGATTGCCAGGATGAGTCAGCCAAGCCGTCCTGGTTCCCTGGCCCCTCAGTCTAGATGGGATAATAGCGGTATTGGAGGACTGGACAAGATCGGGAATGGAGCTGGGGCTCTGGGCAGGTCTCCGCGCCGCTTTCCCGCCATTCCCGTGAGCGGCCATGGCCGACACAGAGTTTGCGAAATGTCATTTGGCTCCAGGTGCTTTTCCACACACACCTGACGGCTCCCAGGCAGAAAGGAGCTGTGGCTGATTGTCGTGCTTCTCAAAGGCTTTTACGCTTCAAGCATTTGTGTTCGTGTTCCCATATATCTTACTTGGCATGTTTCCTGAGGTTTCCTGCAGATGGTTATGTAACGAATTAAATCACTGCAGCTGAGACAGCTTCATGACCCAGAAGGGAATTTGTGGAGTTCTTTTCCACCCCTGTCTCTCATGTCCAGTCTGCAGAGCAGAGGTGGTCCATACTCCTGCCTCCTCCCTGGTGACCAACGGATTCCTCCGCCCCTAGCCAGCTTTTCTTGGCAGCAGCTGGACTAAACTTTCCCCTGACACCGGAGCCAGCTGGTGCCTATGGAGTCCCCGTCGGGACTCCCCTGGCAGCATGAGGCCTCCCATTGACATTGGCAGTTGGCCCAGGATCTCCAGCCAGTTCGACTCCTTTCCACTTGGCGGGGATGCTGAGGCTCTGCTTGGTGCTCCCAGGCAGTGACTGTCTCCCTCACCCTTGTGCTCATTTACTCTGTCCTTCTGCGCTCTCGGCCTTCTCGTGCCGCCCACCCACTCACACATGCCCACTTCCCTCCATCGAGTCCATTTAACTCGTTCATAGACCGGACGATGGCATCGAAGGCCTTTTCCGTGACGGGTGGGTGCTGTCAGTCTGCTGCATCCAGATGGGTGGCTGTTTGTAGGTGTGAAGGCGCCTGTGATGGATTGCCTTACGGCGACTGGGGGAGCTCGTGTCTAGCACTCCCTTTGGATTACACCGTGATCCTTTTGTTGTGCCCCAGGACGACATTTTTTCCTCGGTGCCTGATTCTCTTCTACTGTGTCTTGGGTATCTTACAGCCTTGACATCACCAATCGAGTATCAGAGGAACCACAGCGGGGGCAGCGGAGGCGGGGGCAGTGGAGGTGGGACCCCCGGCGGCGGTGGCAGTGGCAGCAACCACAGCAGTGGCCCCAGCAGCTGCAGTGGCCTCCCCAGCTCCAGCAGAAGCAGACCCTCCCGGATCCCCCAGCCCGTCCGACACCACTCCCCCGTGCTGGTCTCCTCTGCAGCCTCAAGCCAGGCAGAGGCAGACAAGATGTCAGGTATGTCCACTCCCGGCCCTTCACTGCCTCCTCCCAGCAGCAGCCTCACCCTGGAGGCTGGCCCCGGCCAGCCCGGCAGGCACCTCCCCGGCAGCCAGGCTGAGGGTCCTGAGAGAGAAGCGGAGCAGATCCCCAAGATGAAGGTGCTTGAGAGCCCCAGGAAGTCCACTGGGAACGCTGCAGGTGCCAGCCAGGATGGAAATGCCAAGGAGGATGGCCGCTCACGGAGTGGCCTGGGCTCCCTGCCCCTGGGAAAACCCAGGCCCGGGGCTATCTCGCCGCTGAACTCTCCTCTTTCCACCACATTCCCTTCTCCTCTGGGCAAGGAGCCCTTTGCCCCCAGCAGCCCCCTGCAGAAGGGGGGCTCCTTCTGGAGCTCCATCCCCGCCTCCCCCGCCAGCCGGCCGGGCTCCTTCACCTTCCCGGGAGACAGTGACTCCCTGCAGCGGCAGGCGCACCGCCACGCGGCCCCCAGCAAGGACACGGACCGCATGAGCACGTGCTCCTCGGCCAGCGAGCAGTCCGTGCAGTCTGCCCAGAGCAATGGGGTAAGAACGCCTGGCAGCCTCCACCCATCCGCCCCACTGCCTCTGTCCCGCCAGCTCCTCTAAACCTCCCGCCGCTGCCGCTCTCCTCGTACTAACTCCCGGCTCTCCGTGCCGTGCTGCAGTAATCAACTCCTCCAGGCCTCTCCGTGCACTGACCACGTAGACCCACGTGTAGCTCTATGTGTGTGCGTCCACTGTCTGCAGGCCTGGACGGGCCACAGCCCAAGCCGACACAGGAGTGCCTCCTAACCCTCCTGCTCCGGGGACAGCGCTGCTCTCATCTCTACTAACTCGCTCCTTGCTTTGTTTGTGTCTCCTAATATGGGAAAGCCGATCATTAACCTTCTAAATGCAGCATCTGTAAGTCTTTTCCGTGTTCTGACCAGCAGACTCTCTGGGAACTTTCTTTTTGTCCCTGCCTTCCTCACTCACATTTTTTAGAGGGGCCACTGCCCCTGCTGCCTCCCTCCTATTTAGTTTGAAACCTACACTTGAAAAGCTTTTTGCTCGTCGCTTGGTGATGCTCTCTTATGCCTTAAGTTATCCTTGCAGCATTTTTGACTCATCTGCTGAAAAAAAAAATCCCTCAAGAAAACTTTCAACATCTACTCAAAGCAAACTAAGCTGACAGTATGGGGGGCAGGAATCTCTCCATTGGAAATATTTGCTCCCCCCACAGTTTCACTCGGGAAGAGAGAGACTGCTTTAGGGCCTCTGGAGATGGGGCTCCTGCCGGCCGCCGGGAGCAGAAGCCCAGGAGGCTGGAGTGGGAGCGTGTCTGCATTCTGTCCAGCAGGGGGCGCAGTGCGGACTGTGGCGCTCCCTGCATCCTCACCCTCATTTTTCCTGCCACCTATGTTGTGATCTCAAGCAGAAGGGTTGCCGTGGTGGGCTTTTCTCCCATTTTGTGGCCTCCTCACTCTCCTACCCAACTGTTTTCCTCCACAGTAGATGGCCTGACCCGTAACACCTTCTTGAAGGCATGCGTGAGGGAATACAACTGTTCTATTGAGTGTATGTTTGATCGCTTTATAAAATTTTAAATACATTTCCCTAAAAGGGTCTGTGTCTCTCTTTATAAAAAAAAAAATGGCTTTTGCATGTCTCTCTCTCTCCCCTCTGGACTGACTTGGCCTTAATCCTTTCCTCCTATTTTTTATTATGTATGTTGTTAAACTCTGTATTTAACTGAGGAAGAAATTAGGAAATGGGTCTTGGTACATTTGTTTATCCTGAATCTTACTCTCAGAAGCAAGTGGTTGAGCAGGCACCCTCTGTAGTGGCCGTCGACAGTGGCCGTGGGGTGGGTGCCTTGCTGTGCCTTGCAGACTAGCTTGGCCCCCTTGTTAGGTCTGCAGCACTGGCATGCAGTGTGAGCTTCGGCACGCGATTGCAGCCAGGGGACAAGATGCAAAGGGCCCAGTGGCCAGGCCTGTCTCTCAGCTGTGACCCCTATGAAATCAGCCGAGGAGCAGCGTGTGAGCTCGTCCTAACCTGGACACTTTTCCTAAGCACCCAAGGAGTACTCAGAGCCGGTGTTTCGGAATGAACACCCAGCTATTCCAGCGCAGGGGCCCGTGCTGGATTCCAGGTGCCCGTGAGTGCACACGGCGCAATGGCCACCACCGGGCTCCCTCCCGGGATGTCCGCTGACACAAAGGGACGGTCACATGTGGCACATAATCCGGCAATTTTAGGTTGCGAAATATGCTGCTTATTTCTGTTTTTCACTTTTTCTCATGTAGGTAACAAGGCAGGTAAGAAGGAAATTGCCAGAGTTTTTGATGAGTCAGAATGACTTACAGGAATGTCCCAGAGGCCCGGGAAGACCACTAGAGGCCTCAGATGGGGATTCGGCCTCTGGACTCTTAAGTATTTCAGTTAAAAGGAACCACCGCTACCCCTCTTCCCACCCATTTGGGCCACCTTATCCCCTGGCTGGTTGACCATGGCCTCCTTCCTCCTGACCACTTCCGTGGAGCTGTCTGCGGTCACAGTCAGGCAGCTGTGCCTTACCCACGTCCCAGGTTCTTCTTCCTCCTTTGTATGGGTACCTTCTGAAAAGTTACAGAGGGCAGGAATGAAGTGGATGTGGACCAACCCAAAAACTGACTGTGCCAGCCCCTAAACAAGGACGCATAACCCCCTGCACGCGCCCACCTGCGCAGCGTTAAAAGTGCAGCCCTGCCTTCCCCTCAGAGGCCAGGTGGCCCGTGCAGGTTCCTGCCGCCCTCCCTGTAGGTGTGAGGGTCCTGCCTGCTGGGGAGGTGGTTGTGAGCATTAAGTGACGTAGATTTTAGATGTCCTTATACTTAGCCTGGTTCGGAGGAAGTATTTATAAAGTAGTTAGTATGATTGTGGAGAAATACTCAAATTATAAGACAAAGCCTGGTATGCTACATTACCAAAAACAGCTGTGCCACAGAAGGTTTTTTTTATGTTTTCTAGTAAATTTGGCTTTGTAATCTCAAAACTATTAGAAGTTACTGTATAAGCCAAAACACGAAGATACACACTAAAAGAGTAAACTGTATAAATGAGTGCGCAGAGACCAAAGCCCCGCAAGGATGGCCTGGGCTTCCATGAGGGCCAGGGACACATAAGTGTCCTCAGTGACACAGGAATGACAGCTCACTCTTTGCTATGTTTAATTTAAACATCACTGCTGGTCTTTGTTCAGAGCCTGGCCTACGGATTCCCAGTGCACTTCCTTGTTAAGAGTGGTCAGCCGTCTACCACAGTGCGTCCTGGCACCAGCCCCGTAGCCCAGGGCAGACAGACACATGGCAGAGTTGCCCAACAGTCACATCTGTCCCAGGTGTCCGAGAGCCCAGCAGAGGCTAGCGTCATCAGAGTCCTGGGGATACAGGAACATCCTGACAGCATCCTTGGTGGATACCTCTGAGAACAACTGGGTGCAGGGCACTTGGTACCACTCTGTGTCCCAAGTCTTTTTTTTTTTTAAGACTTTGTTTATGTTTAGATAAAGGGAATGGAGGGAGAAAGAGAAGGAGAGAAACATCAATGTGTGGTTGCTTCTTGCACACCCCCTGCGGGGGACCTAGCCCACAGCCCAGGCATGTGCCCTGACTGGGGAATCGAACTGGCAACTCTTTCATTCTCAGGCCAGTGCTCAATCCACTGAGCCACATCTGCCAGGGCCCCATGTCTGGACCCTTGATAGAGGGGGATCAAGCAAGACGTAGCTTAAGATTGGCCAGTGGTCTCAGCTTCCTCCTTCTGTTCCTCCTCGTCCTCTGGAACGAATAGATCACTTGGTAAATGACAACTTGGGGCAAATACTGCCATTTGTGTTTCTTCTACTCTCCAGCCAGTACCACTCAGCTTGTGGGCCTGGGTAGGCGGCTTCAGAAATGATCTTTGTTTCACTTTTGCAATCTTGCCTCATTGACTGTGTTACTGAACATGTATTGAGTACCTGCTACATGTCAGTCACTCTGCTGGGCACTGAAGACACTGTAGTGTCCCAGAGAGATTGGGTACCACTGGGGTTGCAGGGTAAGTGTGGCGTAGGCTTTCCCTTGCAAGAGTCTATTCCTAACGCTTTAGTCTCAGGGCCAGTGGTGTTCAAAGGTCTCTGTTCGCATGGCCACAGTGCCTTTGGGACACGTGCATCATCCAAGATCATAAAAGAGGGCCATCCACCGAGGGACACAGGAAGGAGCCAGAGCAGTTATCCCTAAGAGCAGAATAGCAGCTGATTTACTTTCTAGGTATTGTGCATTCTTCTTTTAGAAGGGAAAAGGAGGGGGAAACGATTAAACCAGCAATCTGGCAGTGTCCTGGATTATGCGTTCTCGATGAACATTCTGTCTGGCGGGTTTGGGGGCGTCTCCATGATCTAATCTGTCAGGGAGCTGAAGGACTGCTATTCATGGCTCTTTAATTCAGTAGCACTATTTCACTGAGCATGATGGTCACAGTGGCATTACTGTGACGTAGGTATAACCCAGCATGGCATGAACATAAGACCTGAGCCATTCCTTCAAAGGTGCAAGGAGATGGGGCTAAAATAATGGGAATGAAATGAAAGCTTCCCATTGTAAAGTATCATCATTGCACTGATTTTTTTTTAAAGATTCTTCCTAAATTGCTTAAACTCTGATTTTCAATTATTGAAAAAGCACAAAGTAGCAAAGAGTGTGGCGTCCCCCATGCCTGTCCGGTGAGCCACGCTCTCACTCACCATGCCACGATGCACACTGATGAGCGAGCTCATGTCATCGGCCTCATTTCAGGTCCCTCTGCCTCTTTTCTTTCCATCTGTCCCTCTACAGAGTGAAAGTAGCAGCAGTAGCAACATCTCCACCATGTTGGTGACACACGATTACACGGCAGTGAAGGAGGATGAGATCAATGTCTATCAAGGAGAGGTCGTTCAAATTCTGGCCAGCAATCAGCAGAACATGTTTCTGGTGTTCCGAGCCGCCACCGACCAGTGCCCTGCAGCCGAGGGCTGGATTCCGGGCTTCGTCCTGGGGCATACCAGCACAGTCATCATGGAGAACCCCGATGGGACCCTCAAGTGAGTTCCCGGTGGGGCAGACGTGCAGATGGGGCCCCGGAAGGCCAAACGTCAGAGAATGTGGTGCTCTTCTGTTAGTTCAGGTTCCCCCCCCAGGCACAGTGTGGAACCCCAAAGTGAAGAGGGCTTTCCATTGCTCAGACGTGTTCTATGGGTTCTTTCATCTCCCTGTGCTTGCAAACACACAGCTTTCTCAAGCCACTAGAAAGACCTTGGTGGTATTTTAGTTCTAGGGTATCTAGGGGGTGGGAACATGGGCAACTTTCCAAGGACCCCTAACTCATTATTGGCATACATCCGTGAAGATACTCATTCTGTAAGCTGCAGGTAAAGATATAAGGTAACTTATAGTTACTGGAAGGTTAGTTCAGTTAAGAAACTTGAGAAGAATTTTGTTGCATTAAACATTATTTTAAAGAACGCCGAAGTCAGATGCTAGATTGAAAAACTTCCCTCGACTAAATCTCTCTGGCAGTGGTCAAGGCTAGCCACATGGCTTCTGGGAAGCATTTCAGGACTTTGTGCTTTTGGAAGTCGCCAAAGGCTTCAGCCCAGGAGCCCAGACCCAAAGGCGCCAATGGTGGCCGTGGTCCTCTCCAAGCTTGGCTTTGCCCTTGGCTGGGTTTGCGGCCCAGGCTGTGCCTCTGGGCTCGGCCCTGGCCACTCACCCTGACCCCCCAAGGGAAACCAGGCTTGAGTTCAGGCTACAGAGAGCCTGTCTCCCATGACAGTCTCTTGTTCTGTTTCTCCTTGATACACAGAAATATTTTATTCTAGTACATTGTTCAAGAATTCCAATTTTATACTTTGTTTCCTCCAAAAAGATTCTTGAGCTCTGTACTGGGGTTCTCCAGAGAAGTAGAATCATGTGTGTATAAAGAGAGAAAAAGAGACAAAGAGGTACATTTTAAGAAACTGGCTCGTGCAGGTATAGAGGCTGGCCAGTCCAAATCTGCAGTGCTGGCCAGCAGGCTAGAGACCCAGGGGAGCCCATGGTGCAGATGGAATTTGAAGGCATTCTGCTAGAGAATTTTTTCCCTTGTTCAGCAAGGCCTGTCTTTTTGTTCTGGTCAGGCCTTCAGCTGTTTGGATACAACCCACCACTGCATGAAGAGTAGTTGGCTTTACCACTCCTAATGTTAATCTCACCCAGCCCTGGCTGGTGTGGCACAGTGCATTCGGCGCCAGCCTGTGAACCAAAGGGTCCCTGGTTTGATTCCTGGTCAGGACACTCACCTGAGTTGCAGGCCAGGTCCCTGGTTGGGAGCATGTGAAAGGCAGCCAATCAATGTTTCTCTCACACATTGATGTTTCTTTCCCTCTCTTTCTCACTCCCTTACTCTCTCACTACAAATAAATAAATTACATCTTTAAAAAAAGAAAATGAAATGTTAATCTTCTCTAGAAACACCTGGAACAATGTTTGACCAAATTGCTGAGCATCCAATGGCCTGGTCAAGTTGATACATAAAGTTAACCATCAGAGGCACCTTTGTATTTTTTTTTTTAATATTTTATTTATTTTTAGAGAGAGGGGAAGGGAGGGGGCAGGAAGGGAGAGAAACGTCACTGTGGAGGAGACACATCAGTGGTTGCCTCTTGCATACACCCAACCAGCGACCTGGCCTGCAACCCAGGCATGTGCGTTGGCCAGGAATTGAATTGGCAGCCTTCTGGTTTGCGGGCCGGCACTCAGTCCACTGAACCACACCAGCCAGGGTGGCACCTTTGTATTTGAATCCTTAAAATTTGATTTAAGAAAGTGTTGGTTTTATCTCCTGGTCATTGAGAATCACGGGAAAGTGTTCTCGGCAGAGATCACTGTTAGGAGGTTTTCTCCACTGCCCTTTATCTGTGTGAGGTGAATCATCCACTTTCCTCCAACACTTTCCAGAATCATTTGCTGAACACTGGAAAGGCAGGATATTAACAATGCATCAATTTCCCCCTAGGAAGTCAACATCTTGGCACACAGCACTCCGTTTAAGGAAAAAATCTGAGAAAAAAGATAAAGACGGCAAACGGGAAGGCAAGTTAGAGAACGGTTATCGGAAGTCGCGGGAAGGCCTCAGCAACAAGGTATCTGTGAAGGTGAGCTCAAGTGTCTCCAGGAAGCGGTGTCAGACCTCACGTTGTCCCTGGGCGGTGGGAGGGGCTGACACTGACCCAAGAGCAGTGTGCAGGGCCGTACGCTGCAGACCGGCGGCCGCACCTTGCCTGGCAGTGGCGTGCCGCCCACCATGCCACTTCCTTCCGCCCCATCAGCAGATCCTGCAGGCTCTGCAGAGGGCTCTCAGGGACAGTGCTGGATGGCACAGGCACTAGTATGTATTCTAAGGAACCAGATACACATGTGGACACCTCACCAGGTGCACGCCTCGCTTTTACAAAAAAAACGCTGTTAGGTTCCCAGAAGAAGCCGAGACTGGTTTCTGGGAAGCAGGCAGTGCAGCGCAGCTGTGGCTCAGACTTCCTTCAGTGCCCCCCTCAGGTCGCAGGGGCAGTGGCTAGATGCCGACATACGGGCACTTTGGCACAAATTCCCTGGCTCCAATAGCTTTGCTCTTTATAATCACGCTGCCTTAAACCTGTCGGGGGTTTGCCTGGAGAAAAAGAAAATATTCCTTGATAGGAACCCAGGAACCCTGGGCCCAGGATACTGGCCACCCTGCAGAAGGAGGGTCCAGAGACGGCTGGCCTTGGGTCGTAGGAGGAAAAAAATGGGCATCTCCGAGTTTCAGCAGCGCTTTTGTGTTTTAAATCCACCCAAATTCTTATGGCAGGAAGTTTCAAGTCCATTTAAGGAGTGAACACGAGGTCGATCGTGAATGAAATCCAGGCAAACTAAGTCATATTTCTGCTCGTCTTTCAGCGATCACTGTAGCCTTGGAATGAAAGTAATGTGTCTCAAAATAGGCCATTTAATACCTGAGTGCTTTTTCCCTTTCAGCTTCTCAGTCCCAGCTACATTTATGACGGTGAGTGCTGGTTTCTTCTTCTCCTGGTCTTACAGGCTGTAGGGCCAGGGGGCGTGTCTCGGAACACTGAAGGGTGCGACCTGGGACTCTGGGCTCAGGCAGTCACTGAGGTCCCACTTGTTTGTTCAGGAAGCATTAGCGGGTGTGACAGGGAGCCCAGGGGACCAGCGATACTGACTCCTTTCTCATGCAGTTCCCCCAGAATTCGTCATTCCCTTGAGTGAGGTCACCTGTGAGACAGGGGAGACCGTTGTTCTTAGATGTCGAGTTTGTGGACGCCCGAAGGCCTCGATCACCTGGAAGGGCCCTGAACACAACACCTTGAACAACGATGGCCACTACAGCATCTCCTACAGGTGAGGGAGGCTTGCTCGTGGGTTGGTTTTGCAGACTAGTTTCACTGTGACAGATGTCATTGACCCCCGTGGTCACCTTTCGCAAGGGACACTCCCCATGAGGGAACATTTCGTTACCTGGGTATGCAACTAAAAACTCCACTTGAAATTCCTCATCAGTCCTTGGGCCCCTACTTTCCTCTGACCCTGAAGGAGAGAGGCCGGGGTCAGCCGTTGTGACATGTGTGCTCTCGTCTGTGCGGCAGTGACTTAGGAGAGGCCACTCTGAAGATCGTAGGCGTGACCACAGAAGACGACGGCATCTACACGTGCATTGCTGTGAACGACATGGGCTCAGCCTCGTGTTCGGCCAGTCTGCGGGTTCTAGGTAAGCGGCACTCCTGAGTTGGAACCTCGAGTCCAGAGTCCCCCCACCCACAACATGGCCAGAAAAATGTGACAGTGAGTCACTGTGGGCCTTCCAAACAAGAGCTATAAGTAGCAGGCCATGGTCCCTGAGACGTCCTGAGGTGGTTGACTTCCAGGCCCCTCTGACGGCGGCCACTGGGCACTTGAGCCTGTAGGTTAGAACAAGGTGTGTTCTGCGCTCTGAGCTATCAAAACACATTTTTGTATCCAGTTCCTCTTTGATCTAGTTATTCAGTTGACACTTTAGCTCTAAGAGAATCTAATCTAAGTGGGTCTGGTGGAACATGAGTGAAAGGAAGGAAGGAAAAGAGGGCGTGTGGCTGAGGCTTGTGCAGGCTCTGTGCCTGTCTCAGACCCTGACAAAGACCCTTCTGGTGGACGTGCCCTCCTGTCCCTTCCATGAGCCCAAGGCGGCTTCCGTGAGACCCGAGTCCCGGGTCTGAAGCCCTTGCTGTCTCCTATCACCTAGCAAGACTTTGTTCTCCCCCTCCACTAAGCCGTGAGCTACGGAAGGCGGAACCCATCTCGTAAGCCTTTTAAATTTCCCTGTAGTTTCACTCGACATATGGAGATGCTCAGAAGCAACATGTCCTCATTGACCCCCAGCTACCATTTCATTCACGGCCAACTGCGCAGCAGGGGCTGCTGTGCATGGTATTGGAAGCTGCTTCCAAGAATGAAAATAAAAATGCAACCTGAATTGAGTCCAAGTGCCCCGTGTGTAGACAAACAGAATTGCCTTAGAACTCTTCTTTCACATTATCTTAATCCTACATACTTTAACCTCATTAAGTCAGAGAAAGGAAGTATTCTGATTTTGGGATTATGGCACAAGAAAGAAAAGTCTTGAGTTTGATAGTAAAGAATCACTGATGTTCTAATTTTTAAAAGATGCCACAGAAATTCTACAGGTGACTTTTTAAAAGATAAATCCCGAGTGAACACTAACGGGGATAGATGGACATGTGGAGAAGTCAGTGGGGAAACCATGGGAGAGGAGGGTGTGTGTGTTTCTATCCCGTGAGTCCACCTTTCTTCATACGGAGCCCCACGCGCAGTGTGCACGCGCCACGGGCTATACACCTTGTGATGAACTGCGATGTCCAGCGGCCGCGTGTGCCACTGCGTGGGACAGCGGGGGCCTGCGGACTCCCCAAGACGTGCCGTGTAAACTCAGCTCAGGGCGGGCACTGCTCTTCTTGCAGGTCCAGGGAGCGACGGGGTCATGGTGGCCTGGAAAGACAACTTTGATTCCTTCTACAGTGAAGTGGCTGAGCTTGGCAGGTACGGTCCAGGGCCCCTTTTGAGAGCGTGGTGTGTGAGACGTAACAAACTGGGAGGATAGACAGTATAGGTAAACGCTGTGTTTGCCAGCAGGTGAAAGTTATAGGTATTACATTTGCAACGTAACCTGTAATCGCCATTCAGTACTAAATGGTGAAGAAGTAATGGAGACATTTTCAGCTCAGGTTCCAAGAGGGAATTAAGACCTAGTGCCATGAGCTACCATTGCTGTAATGGAGTGATTCCCGCCCTGCCCCCAGGGTAGTGCCAGCCACGTCCCATCCTTGGGGAACTCAGGAGTCACGAACGCCTTTCCTGTAGGACTTCATTCTCCTGTGGAATCCAGGCTGAGAGGGGCTGCACATGGAGCTGCCGGCGGAGCAGCAGGGGACTCGAGCACAAACAGAGGAGGCTTCTACAGAGGGACAGCCAGGCTCGGGCAGTGTCCTCAGGCACCCAGGCCCCTTCTGACCGTCCTCCCACACAGTACCCACCCGCATCTCACAGCAGTCGTGTGCTGTGTGGCGAGAAGGAGGCCAGAAGCACGACAGCCGAGCTCGTCCCTTCTGAGAAAAGCTTTCCCCCAGCAGCAGCCTCTTATAGTCCAGTGACCACACTGGGGGGCGGCGTGCAGGCACCATGCTGCACGGGGCAGCCGTCTCAGAGCAGCCCCGACTCCTCACGTCCTACATCAAGCTTTTGATTGGCAGTCGTTCTGCTGGTCTCTCCTCGGCCTCACCCACATGTCTGTGGCCTCGCCTGGGGCGTGGCCCTGGGGCTTCCTCACATGGTGGCAGAGGCATTCCAGGAGGGCAAAAGCGGCAGCTGCAAGGCCTCGTTAAGGCCCAGCCTCAGAAATCAGCAACCGCGCTCCCTCCAAATCCTGTGGGTCAGAACCAGCCCCCAGCCAGCCCAGATTCCAGGGAGGAGAGAGACTCCACACACCCACACACAGCACCTGCGCGCGCATGCCCACACACACCCACGGGAGGACTCGCAGAGGAGGGCGACCATCTTGGCCCACCACAGTCTGCCCCGGCCGTGGGTTAATTTCTGTTTCTCACATTTCCCAGCCCACCTCACTTACCCCAAATCTCAACCCGTGTGGCAGCAGGCTCTGACTTGAGGTCTGAGATCCTGTTGTCTAGATCATGTCCAGGTGCAGCCAAGGCTTCTCTGGCGTGGTTCCTGGGGTGCAGCTCCAGAGACCATGAACTAGAGATGAGTGACCTGCCCTGCACACACATCCTGCAAAGGCAGGATGGCAGTAGACACTCCTGTTCAAAGGAGGGGTTGGGGGGTGGTGACCAGGAGGCACCGAGTAGTGCCTTCTGAGCTTCTTCGCATGGTGAGGAGAGTTCTCCGTGACAGCAGAGGCGGAATCTGCCCAGTAAGTCTCACAGTGTCACTTCTGCCACATTCAGAAGTCTGCCTGTGGGAGGAGGAGAAACAGTCACACCGGGCTGAGGGGCTCGGGGGCTCGGACACCGGCGGCCGCCTCGGGGCCATCGTGGGGCCTGTGGACAGGCTCGGCCAACAGGCTCGGGAGGCATCTGGGCCACACAGGTTCACCGAGCCTTTTCCCCATGATACTCTGAGGCCTAAAAATTCCTCGCAACCTGTGTTCCAGGGGCAGATTCTCTGTTGTTAAGAAATGTGATCAGAAGGGAACTAAACGAGCAGTGGCCACTAAGTTTGTGAACAAGAAGTTGATGAAGCGCGACCAGGTCACCCACGAGCTTGGAGTCCTACAGAACGTCCAGCACCCACTCCTGGTCGGCCTCCTGGACACCTTCGAGACCCCCACCAGCTACGTCCTGGTTTTAGAAATGTGCGTACACCTGGACTTTCCTCCTCTGTTTGTAACCATCGGCCTGAATGTTAAGTGTTTTATTGTTGTTTCAGGTAGAAATCGGGATTGTAAAATTCATAGAACTTCTCAAAAGTATGTCTACTATCAGTGCACAGCTTTGTAACTCCCCAGTAAATGTGGAAGGAAATACAGTCCTTAGGTATGTGCTGTGCACAAGGGAGCGGCGAGCCTGGCATCACACCTCCCAGGCCCCTGCTCGGTCTCAGCGGCCTGGCGATGCTGCCTGGCCCCCAAAGGTCCCGAGAATGCCAGGCCTCTGCAGGTGCGGGCTTGCTGAGACCTGCTCTGTCCGATGCTTCAGGCATTATGCTCATCCCCAGGGCTGGTCCTGCCCCTCAGGGTGGGAAGGTGCTCCTCACAGAAAGGCCACCATCGGGGGTGGCCTTCCACCAGAGCAGCCCCACTGGTCCTCGAGGCCCTCAGAGAGCCCTGTGGGCCATCTCAGTAAATGTGTTGGTCATTTTAAAAGGAAGCGTGTGTGAGACCTGTGGCCCAAGAGCAGCGGTCCTCAACTAGGGGCAGTTTTGTGCCACAGGGGACATTTGCCAGTGTCTGGAGACTTTTGGCGTCACAGCGCGGGGTGGGGGTGCACCTGGCATCTAGAGGGTGGAGGCCGGGGGTGCCGCCCACGTCCTGCGGGCCCAGGGCTGCCCGCAGCAGAATCCTACGGCCCGAACCGTCAGTGCTGCCAGTGCTGACACTGGGGAGCCCCGCCCGTGGGACCTTCTGGCCTGACTCTGTGGGACAGCTCCGCGTTTACCTTTGAATTGCCATTTCCCCTTTTTTAGGCGGCGTTTTCTGTTTCTCTGTTTTTCTGTTTGTTTTTTTTTTAAGAATTTGTGAGTACCTCCACCCCACAGTCCTCAGAGGGCAAGGCTGCCCCAGGACCGAGCAGCACTAGCAGGCCAGGGGAGGGGGCGTTTCAGGAGGGACTGCCCGCCCGGGCCGCGCAGCCTCTCTGGAACAGCAAACCTGTCAGGTGGTGGCAGGGAGGACGGCAGACCCTCCCCGAGGCTGAACGTCATGTACAAAGGGCACATCCTGGAGGAGGGGTCTGGGCAGCCTTTAGGACCTCAGTGACCTCAGATGGTCGTTGTGGGGCTAAAACGACACCCAGGCGGGGTCTGGCTGCATTGGGCCCTCGGTGCCTGGCTGGGTCCTTTCTGGCTCTGGAAGCTTGTGACTGGGAAGTGCCAATCTTCCCTGGGGGCGGATATGTGACTGGCCTGGAGTCCTCATCAAAAATCTACAAGACTGCCATCATTCCGGTTCACTTGGGAAACTAAACGTTTTGGCCTCATCAAAGTGTTAATAGGATTTATTTCATAACAAACTGCTATCAAATTCTTCTTGATTGCTCTCTATTACCAGAGAAGCTGCTCATCTTCGTATAAGTTTCTGTTTTGCAAACAAAGAGGGCATTCTAGACCAGTGGTCAGAAAGGCCAGGGCCAGACCACCTCATTGCAATTCCAGCCTTCATTTATCTATGAGCTGTGTGACCTTGGGGAAGTTACATACCTTCTCTGGGCATCAGTTTCATCATCCATAAAATAGGGAAATGAAACACTCTTCTCAAAAAATTAAGTGAATTGATAGAAGGTATATAGTCCCCAGCATATAGGTAGCTGTGTATTAGTGTTGTGTGTATGTGTGTGCGAGCACACGTTTTTCAAATATGAAAAGTCAATCCACAGTAGGAAGACTTTGGAGACCAGTGTGTAGCCCTTGCCGTATTGCCCTATTGTCTGCTTCCACTTACATCGCCTGTACAACCTTCCCATCACCCATTCTACAGATGACAGAACTAAGGCTCAGGGTTTCAATGGAGCTGGCTGGGCGAGGGCCTCCAGTTCCCTCTAAGGGTTGGACTGCCCTGTCCGCCACATACATCTCCACAGTGATGTTAACAAGAAGCCACCCTCTTGAAGCCAACGTGCCTTCAGTTGGAACAGAACCTTCAAATGCCAGTAGAGCATTATTAGTGGGGCACAGAGACCGTGTGTTTGTTTTGTTATGAGACCAGAGAGGTCTCTAAAGTGAACCAGCACCGTGATGACGGTCTTGTATGTTCCTATCTCTGCAGGGCTGACCAGGGGCGTCTCCTGGACTGTGTGGTGCGATGGGGAAACCTCACCGAAGGGAAGATCAGGGCGTATCTGGGGGAGGTTCTGGAAGCTGTCCGATACCTTCACAACTGCAGGATAGCACACCTGGACCTAAAGGTGAGTGGGGCTCCCGGGACAGCAGCGTGTGTGACTGCGGTTTGGCCACAGCATGTGGGGGGTCCACCCTCCGCTTGTCTTCTGAATCCAGACCATATGCCCCCAGGGGGACTGGGGCCAAATATGCGGGAGTGGGAGATGGGAACACTGATTGCCAAACTCTGTTTTTAAGAGTTTGCTTTAAGTGATCTGAGAGCTTCACACATTATGTGAGATTTCAGAAAGTCCTGGGAGTTTTGCCGGGCTGCTGGGGAGCTGGTTCAGCGGGGGTGGCGAAAGGAAGGGAGAGTTACTGTCAGTGCTGAGATGGAAAATGACCGCACAGCTTCACGAACCAGCACGTTTAACGCTCTGCTTCCCGCCGACCTCCAGAGAGAGTGGGCTGAGCTGCACCGGGGCAGCGGCTGCTCTGCGTTGCTTTTTCCTCTTTCTGTGGGCCTGCGTGCTAAGAGTGTCATCCTGTTTTGCACATGAACAGTTTGCTGCCGTCGACCTCATGGGTCCGCGGTGAGCGCCTTGCTTAAGCTTAAGACTGGGGTTGATGAAAATGACGGTTGCCTTATCCTGTCTTCCAGCCCGAAAACATCCTGGTGGATCAGAGTTCAGCCAAGCCCACAATTAAACTAGCTGACTTTGGAGATGCTGTCCAACTCAACACGACCTACTACATCCACCAGTTACTGGGGAACCCCGAATTTGCAGCCCCCGAAATCATCCTCGGGAACCCGGTCTCCCTGACCTCGGATACATGGAGTGTTGGAGTGCTCACATATGTACTTCTTAGTGGCGTGTCCCCCTTCCTGGACGACAGCGTGGAAGAGACCTGCCTGAACATTTGCCGGCTAGACTTTAGTTTCCCAGATGACTACTTTAAAGGAGTAAGCCAGAAGGCCAAGGATTTCGTGTGTTTCCTCCTACAAGAGGACCCTGCCAAGCGTCCCTCGGCTGCGCTGGCCCTCCAGGAGCAGTGGCTGCAGGCGGGCCACGGCCACGGCAAAGGCGCGGGCGTCCTCGACACGTCCAGACTGACTTCCTTCATTGAGCGGCGCAAACACCAGAACGATGTTCGACCGATTCGTAGCATTAAAAACTTCTTACAGAGCAGGCTTTTGCCTAGGGTTTGACCTGTCTTGAAGTTCTTTCTCATTCTCTTTCACCTGCCAATCAGCTGTTAATTTGAATTTTGAGGAGAGACACAAACCAACGTAACTGCTCAGCTGCCGTATGTTCATCGTGTGAAATCCGCACTCCGAGCGGGCCGTGCTCGGCAGTGCTCGGGGCTCGGGCTGCCAGCCGTGCTGGGGTGGAGGACCTTCTCTTGCACTCTGAGAGTGGAGACAGCATTGCTGTGTCACAGTCTTTTATTCAGGTTTCTGCAAAAAAGAAAAAGAAACTTTTTTTAAATGAACTCGAATAGAATTTTGCAAATTTATCATTTTCCAAGACTTATTCAAGGAAACGAAATGCCTATGTTCAACCACTGGTGTTAACGAACAAAACAGAGATACTGGACACCTCTGGGGAAGCCTCACCCTCGCGGCAGCCGTCCCCGAAACTTGGGCCAGAGCTCGGCGTCCGCCTGGCTCTCAGCTTTTCCAGCTGCCTGGTCTGCGTGCGTCTCTCTCGGATGCCAGACTGGGCTCCTGAAACGTGCATTCGACCTCAACCCTTTGCATAAAAATAGAATGAATTGTTTTGCTCTGATGAAATGTAGGCCTTACTTGTATATAAGACTGGTCCTGCCTTCGGTCTGTCCTCTTCCCACCTGCCTTTTCTCCCACTCCCTGCCCTCTGCCTGGGGCTTCCTTTGGGGGTCGGAGGGTTCTGCCCATCCACAGAGGACATCAGGCTGGGGCCCGCCCCACTGCCCCCACCCCCAAGCCGTCAATCAGATTGTTGAGCAGTATACAGTCAGATGAAAATACTGTAAATGCACTCATTGGGGGGTTTTTTTGGTTTTATTTCATATCATGTGCAATGTTGTGGCTTTAACATTTTATGCAACTATTTATGAAGACCTCTGTTGTACCTGTAATAAATATATAGAAAAAGCACATACTTCGTACGGTGAGCTTTATGGTTTTGTGCGTGTGTCGGGGGTGGGGCGAGGGGTGGGGGGTCATAGCCCTGTGCCATCCATTCAAGGAGACTTAACTCTTCGTGAAATTTGTCAGTTTTGAGGACTGTAAAAAAGTGATTTCATACTCTGAATATAAAACTGGATAATAGGGTAATGTTTTAAATTTTATTATGCTATTATTCAGAATGCCAAAGTATTATTTTTTTTCCCAAAATCAGTCTGGACATTTACTACTTTTTAGACTTTTTGACGTTCAACTTTCTGTATAAAAATTGGCTGGACTTTGAGCTTTTGGTAAGAAATAAAAAGCCAATTCAGCACCGGCAGCCTTGAGGCTGGTGTCCCACGTCTGAGTCACTGTGGCAGCATTAACGCTGGTGTGGGGAGGCCTTCCACAAAAGTCGCTGGGCTGCTGGGCACGCTTGAACTTTTCTGGATGTCTTTTTATCTTTGATGTGTGAAATACAGTAAAACAGAGGCCAGCCGCTTCCCAAGCCAGCCAGACACCTGGGTCTTGAGCCATAAAGTGGCATAGTTAAGATTTGCAGCTTCCGATGTATTTTATTTATTCTTTTGTTGGGTTTTGTTTGTTTGTTTCTTGTAAAATTGTACAGAAACTTTTTAAAAGAAATTGGATTCAAAACTGGATGTGTATTCGTAACCTCACAACTTTTATTTGTGTATTGTTTCTTTTATCATTTCAGTTAAATTTTTACATTATTTTGCATGTATATTTCTTTGTACAGAGACCTTACATGTTTACACAGTATGATGTGATGTAAATATTTTATTTTGCCATCAGTTATTTTAAAAAATTAAACATATTTGCCTGATATTTGTGTTAGGCCTTTTATTTAAATTGGGCATTATTGAATCAGAAAGAGAGAGATCACGGAGGGAGAGACTGCAGGGTCGGCCCCTCATGGGTCAGGGAGGGGGGACTGCCGGGGAGAGTGTCCTGGATTGGGAACCCGCTGAACACAGCCAGGCTGGTTCACAGAAGCAGACACAGACGTATAACCCAGAATGTCACTTGTTTGCAGTGGGGCTACACCTTGTCCTGGTTAGAATCTCTCAGGTAACCTGTTTCTTGATGGATATAGAATCGGAGCAGAGGGAAGAACTGTCGCAGCCTAAAATTAGCCTTGTCCAGATGGAGTGAAGAAAATGAAGCACTTAGGTTCAAGCGCCAGTGTTACGAGCAAACCCAAAATCCTGCCTCTGTGAAGAACCCCTGCCCCACCCCACGTGGGGATCACCTTGTCCTGGGGGATTTGAGGAGCAGGACACATTTTTCATCTGTCTGCTGAAATCCTAAAGGTAAGACAGGCGTGAAAGGACATTTGCCCTGAGGCCCTAAGTCAGGGCATGGGATGCTCACACTCCCTGAGGTGGCACCTCCTCTAAGTTCCAGGGACACCATTGTCTCTGGAGGGACAAAAACGTAAGGTTGGTGTTAACCCACCACAGCAGCACGCGAGCGTGGTCTCAGGCTCCACAATGGGTCACACGACCACCACAACTTATAATAAATTATAAGCATCATCTTATAGCCAGCATTAATCCAAAGGATATTAGACCACTGGAAGGAAAGATGCTTTCAACTGTACAACTTTGAGACATAATTTTGGGGACAATAATAATGCATGGGACTAAGCATGTTCCAAGTGTGGGGGGAGTACAACTTACAAAAAATAAAATACACAAATCTTGCGTATATAACTCAACACATTTGTATACATGTATGTAACTGTGATCGCTGCCCAAAGCAAAATACAGAAGGAATTGCATTAAATTTGCATATTAATTTGGGGAGAAGTAATACCTTTTTCTATGTTGTCTTCCAATCCATAAATATGATATGGAAATAAATGTAGGCTCCCTCCATAATCCCACTTACAGCAATGGGACACCCAGGGCTTTGGGGTGCCCCACTGCAACCTGGCAGTGGTGGAAATGCGGGTTCCCTGCTCAGTCCTTACTGGCGGAGTAGAGGCGGGAGCCACAGTGTCCTGTTTTCTGTGGTGTCGGCTAGAGTACAAGTTACTGTCTAAAAGTTTTCTGTCTTGCCAGCTTACCTCTTCCTGGTCTTCTGTCTAGAGAGAGTAGGGTTTTGTTTTGACTTTTGCTGTCCATGTGCATTGGCAATTCCAAGTTGCACCTTCTCCAGCTCTAAGACTGGGATATAAGAAGCATCAAGAAACCACCGAGAACTTGCTACCTGTGGTTCCTCAAGCCTGAAGCCCCTCAGTGGGCTTTCCTCTCTCCACCTTGCAGTCTTGTTGAATTTATTTCAAGTGGACCGTCCAGGGGTTTTGGTGGCGCTTTGGGGGAACAGGAAAAGTCTGTCTGCCACTGCTCCCGGAAGCAGACGTCCACTATCTGCAGCTCTTTTTATTTGTGGGTTTTAGGATTCTGTGATGTTGGTCTCCTGAGATGGGTATAAAACAACCACTTACTCTTACTTGCAAACTGACTGATTTTCTGAGTTATAAAAGGGGGAACTACACACCATTGTTTAAATTCATCAGTTTTAAGTTCGTTTCACATTTCACTGTCCTGTACCTTTTCTGCTGATTCATTTCTTGTTGCAGTCTCCCTTAACTAGTAGCATTAGTATTCCACTCCTATTCTACTAGTATTCTGTCTGGTTTTCACAATAACCAGACAGAATATCGGGGAAGGATAACCGGGAAGAGAAGGTAAGTAAGGCTTAGCCAGGGCACCGAGCAGGAGTGGCCCAGGCCGGCCCTGGCATCTCGCTGACAGCCGTGCACGGTGCAGGGCTGGCGCATGTGCAGAGGTCGGCTGGACTCTCAAGGAGCATCTGGGGAAAATACTGACTCGGGTAACTTCTAGAAGGGGAAATGCACTGAATTGTCCAACAGAAATTCTGAAGGAACAAAAGAAAGGAATGCACATGGGCTTGAAGGGAGAACAGGGCTTCAGGCATTGGCCCTGGGATGGGTCCCAACATCCCAATTGCTCTGGCAACGGCAAGGGGTCAGGAGAGGAGGCAGGATTCTGGTGAAATTTGAGGCGGCAACACATTGGCTTCCTCATTATCTCTCTATTCCATTGGCGACTTACAATTCAAAAATTTTTAGGGGTTTATCTTTCGCTACCTGGCTCCCATTCTGTTGAAATCCCGGTTCGGAGGCGTCTTCATGATTTCTGCATTCACCAGAGTATTTTCCTGCCTTGTCCCGTAGTGCAGGAAAGTCAAAGGGTTTGAAAGGCTGAGTCTCTTCCAAAATTTCAAGAGAAGTTCAGGTTTTAGAACTAATTGTCTCATTTACAGTTACTGCTTGTAGAAAACGTGCATCTCTGCTCGATTTTTTTTTTAAGTTTAAAACCTCTTTTACTTCATGTATGGTGCCAGGTGGGCACTAGACATATTCAGGGGGTGGGGGGGTCATCTTGTGAGCTATATAAGTAAATGTCTAGCCAATATGCGGTGCACTTGAAACTAATATAAAATGATACGGAATGTCCAAAAAACCTCTTTTATTCCATTTTACCCTCTCTATCAGTTTCTTTATGACTACATTTATCTCATGCGAATGTGCTCATACAGGAAAGAATGTGTCAGAACAGGTGACATAAAAACAGATTTATGGGGCACACCCTATTGATAATTTGAGAACTACCTTACCTATATGGCTGGATTGTTAAGATTTAGTAATGACCCAATTTTCATATCTATTTCAAAATTCTTACACGAAAAGAGAAATGATGCAAAGCATCAATCTTTTGCAAACTCAACCAACACCGGAGTCATTCCTGTAGGCTCACCAAAAGCAGGAAGAACTCAGTGTTTTTCAATTATATGGCTGAGTGGGCAAAACAGGAAATATAAATGAGAACAGGCACTACAGCTGTGGATGTTAAATTCGCCCACTGGACTCCTCTGGACAACCCTGCTTTGAGGCCGTCTCCTCCTTCGTGGGACTTTGCTCAGATCTCAGGTGGGACCACCTCCTCTGACAACAGAAGCTTTTCTCCTGGACGACCTCAGCTGACCTTGTTCCCTTGTATAACACAATGTTAGTTGCCTGTGGCTTTTTAACAAATCACCACAAATGTGGTGGCTCAAAACAAAAGAAGTTCATTCTCTCACAGTTTCGGAGGCAAACGGTCCAATTTCAGCATCACTGGGCAGAACTGAAGGTGTCAGCAGGGCTGCACTCCAGGAGCTCCAGGGAAGGACCTATTCCCTTACTCTTCCAGCATCTAGTAGCTTCTGCCATTCACTGGCCTGTGGCCACATCACGCCAGTTTTCAAAACCAGCATCTTCGGACCTTTCTGCTCCGTCCTCACACTGCCTTCCGCTCTGTGCATGATGAACCCCTCTGCCTGCCTCTTTGAAGGACCTTCGTGCTGGCACGTAGGGCCCACGTGGATGATCTGCCTATGTCAAGATCCTTCATTTAATCACATCTTTGCCATATAAGGTAACAGTCGCAGGTTCCGGGGATTAGGACACATGTCTTTTGGAGGATGGGCCATTTTTTTTTCAATATACTACACCATCTCTGTACCAAGAATTCCTAACTTTGTGTCCCCAGCAAAGTTCCCTGTGCTTCAGGTGACATACCAAGGAACAGGATCAGACATGCCACTTTAGCATAAGGATAATTTTTAGCTGAAGGCAATTAAAAAATCGAGATAAGGAAAGCTCCCTGTCGTCCCCTCTGTTTACCTAAAAGCAGAACATAAGTTGTCAAAAGTGTTCTCCTTCCCTCTCTACCAGGAAAGACATGTTCATCGCTGGAGAAAACATTAGACCCCATCAACCTGGAGTTGACATTAGAGGAACCTACACGACAGATTTTACTAACTAGCCTTTATCTTTGCTTTTAGAAGCCTAAAACTGTCTCCTTTGTCTTGTCACTTCTCCACAGATTTATTATTCTTTATGGAAGATGCCATATAAGCCAGCGCTCTAAGCTACTTCCTTGAGCTATTCAGTTTTCCTTGGATATGTCCTGTATGCACATGAGGTTTACATGTTAATAAACTTATGTTTGTTTTCCTCTTGTTAATTTGTCCTTTATTGCATGGGTCTGAGCCAACAGCTCAGAAGGGTAGAGGGAGAAATTACTTTTCCTCTCCTACACCCAACTCTGTACTTAGACATTGAAGTTCAGTTCTCATCTAACCCCCAAAGCGTATTTACACAGATTCTAGGCCAGAAATTTTGAAACCAATGTCTGTCCTGCCTCTCCCCTGCCTTCTGCATTTCGTCCACCTTCAAAAACACCCCCTTTGCCCTTTCTCTCCCTCCATCACCTGTTCCATGCCCACATGCATCGCACAGAGGCCTCCTAGCTGGACTCATGACTTCCACTCCTGCCCACTTTCCCTCCTTTACCCGCTCAGAGCAGAGCAGTCTGGGAAATGCGATCGAAATCATGTCCTCCCTGCCGAAACTTGCAGGGGTCGTGAGGATGATTTCAGATTCTATGGTGTCCCTGCCTCACCACGTGCCATTCTCTCCTTGCTGCCTTGGCTCCAACCACTTGGTTTGCTCAGGGCCTGAAACATGCTCCCATCTTCCCTCCAGGGCCTTCACACGCCATCCTGTCTCTCCCTAGGCCCTCTGGACCCCCATACCAACCCACCGATCTTGACCTGACTGCCTTCTCCTGCCTGACTTCAAGTTAGATGTCCTTGAAGATAAGTCCTCCTGACCCCCAAGGGGTGGCCTCTTTTAGTCCCTCTCACGCCTGTTCTTTTCTGCATTGTACTTCCATACATTAAATGATGCATTTTTTGCTTGCTTGTTTGATTTCCATCTCCTCCCAACCCCGCCCTTAGATGGTAAAGTTCATGAGGGCAGGGATCTTGTCTGTCTTCTCCATCACGGTTTCTTAGCACTCAGTCAGTGCACGATAAATAATCCCCCTCTCACAATGTCAAGACGTGTCATACAGATACTCCCCAGGCCACTGGGCCACAGGCTTCCCTGGACCAACGAACATCCCATAGTCAAAGAGCTGCTGGGACAAGGCCCCCAAGAAAAGAACTCCTTTTCTTCCCGATTCAATAGCCGGGAGCCCCTTCTCTTGCGCCTAGGGGCTCACTGCAAAGCCCGTGGCAGCCCCTTCCCTCAGCCCAGCTCCTGCCTGCCCTCTGCAGCTTCCCCTGCCAGGCCAGCGCGAGGCCAGGCAAGGTCAGTGGTGTGGGGCCAAGGAGGGAGCCCAGGGACGTCCATGCTCGGGAGCCGCAGGGCGCCCCTCCCTCTAGGCCAGCACACAGCCGCCTCAGACCCTGGTTGCACTCCATCATTCCTTGTGCCACTGGGCTCCACTCACCAAGGCCGATCCCAGGCCCAACCCGGCACTGCAAAACCAGGACTAACTTTTTCAATGGAAAGTTCCATGAGCCAAACTTCCAGGCTGAGTTCAAACCTCGAATTCCTAAGAGAATCTGCCTTCCTCTGGCCAATTGTAAAGGGAGTGCCAGGTACTTTATGGCTTTAGTGGGCTGCAGGCTATGCTGGAAGGCTATCCACTACCTCTATATCATTCCTTGTATAGGAAGTTTTATTCATAACTCCTGTTTCCAATTGGATCACAACCCAACTTAGAAATTGGGACCTGCTGTGCTCTGTTGAGGTGGAAAACTACAGGCCAGGCTTATCCAAACATAAACCGCATGAGTAAACCTTAAACTATCTGCCAAGTGTCAGGGAAGCTTCCACGACATTATATATTGACTCTGTGGGTTGTTTTCAATGATGGCCCCACCTTCAAATTTTTGCTTCATTGATTTTAGAGAGAGAGGAAGTGGGAGAGAGCGAGAGAAACTTCAATTTGTGTTCCACTGATTTACACATTCATTGGTTGTTTATTTTATGTGCCCTGACTGGGGATCGAACCCATAACCCTGCTGTATGGGGATGATGCTCTACCCAGCTGAGCTCCCTGGCCAGCACTCAAATTTTTTTTTGCATTTACAAGATGACTAGCTTCTACAAGGAACGTAACATTCTTATGTGTTTGCTTGAAAATTATTGTGTTTGAAAAAAAGGCTTTTATTAGAGCTGCTTATTATTTTGCAAGAAACAGAAAAGTAAGAGCATAGATGTACTAATTTTAAAAATATTAAGGTCTGTAACACTAAATGGAAAAGACCACCTCCTTGCGGTAAGTTCCATACACTATTTTCACCCATAACACCGCCTTTCACTTTTAAATGACGTTAAGGAGAACTAATCTGCCCTAGCATTGACTTTAGATGGCATTTCGTCTTTTGCCAGGGAACCTAGCAGCCATTTCTTTTAACTTAAATGGCTGACCAGGCAGGGGATGAAGATAATGAAGATAAGCAAAGTAATTGTAAGAAAGAAGGGTTCAAGCAAATTGCTTCAGTCTCTAAACTGCGGACTCGAAGGCAGGTTTCGATCTGTGCGAAGGTTAGCTGCGCGGCCGGCCACTTAGCCAGGCCTCACTGCAGGTCTTTGCTCGCTTCCGCCAGCAGTAGTGCCTCTCAGCTCAGCTCCGGGAGGGAAACCGAGAGGTTCTGGCCTCCACGTTGAACAACGTGGTGTTAAAGTTCAGACCTCTAGACAAGAATGTCTAGTTCCACACCACCGATTAACTCTTTGCACCTCACACCCTAACGTGCTCCCAAGTTTGGATAGCAGGCAAGTGTAGGAAGGTTTCTACGGAAAAATTCTAAGAAGGATTTGAGAAGCTGAGGGGGCCAAGTGTGATGCGGTCACTGTGCGTGTCCATTGGCGTATTCGAAACCTTCCTGCCCCGGCTTTATCTTCCACAAGTGTGTTCTTTTCCACAGTTCTGCGCCTTTTCCCCCTGAGGGCACTTTGATTCCTTAGGAAACTCTAATCATCAATAGTAAAGAATTATGTGAAGTTTTATCTTTTCTATCAGTGGTTCCCAGCGTCCCCACGGCATTAGTGTTCCAGGGACTGGTGGATAAGCACCAAATAAGGAAGCTCCAACTCAGTTTGAAGTTTTAAAGATGCTTTCAGTAAATGTAAATGATAATTATGAAAGCAAGGCTTTGGGGGACAGATTCCAGGGTCCTTTATAAATGAAAACTGGCTCATTTCTAATGATTTTTAAAAATAAAATACCCAGGAAAAATCTTACAGAAGCTGTGTGAGAACTTTTCACTGAAAACAACAGCGTGTTGTTAAGAAACTTAAGAAGTATTAAATAATAGAGGGAAATGCCATGTTCATAAGTTGGATGGATCAGTACTATGAAGACGTTAATTGTCCTTAAATTCATCTGGCAATTTAGTGCAATCCCAGTCACAGCCCTCCAAGGGTTTGGGGTGTGTGTGTGTGTGTGTGTGTGTGTGTAAATTAACAAGCCAGTTCTAAAATTTGTATGAAAATGCCAAGGACCAAAAAAAGCCAAAGCAATCTTGAAGAACAATGAAGCTGGAGCACTTATGTGACCAAGACCCAGCATAAAACGCCAGTAACCAGGACACTGTGCATTGACACAAGGATGACCAGCTCAGTGGGACAGCCTGGTTTGTCTTTGGCTTTTCTAGGCTGCACCACGATTCACAGAGACCATGACTGCTTGAGAGAAGATGCTGGAATTAATACCACCCAGGAAGTGGCTGGTACTTAGGAGAAAGACCAGGGCTGGACCCTCAGGTCAGATCATCAGAATGTGGAGGTCAAAGGTGCTTACAACTTTCCTGTTAAGAAAAGAAGGCAGAGAGAGTGGTAGGTAAGAGAGGGAGATAGAGGGATGAAGCCATACACTTGTTCTTCAGAAAGAACACTGTTGTTTTAAGAACATGTTTATTTTGTTTTTTTTTTCTAATTTTCTTTTTATTAACTTCTTTTTGGAAAACGTACAGTTTTGGCAGAGAGGCAAAATTACCATTATTTCTGTGGCCGCCCCCCCGCCCCCAGAGTAGGTCAGCACTTGAGTGCCCTCAGGATCCCCGTGAGCACAGACGTGGGGCCTCCACCGTCACTTTGGGGTATCGATAAGGCTAACTTTCAAGGCTTTCTGAAAACCTCTAAAGATAAATCTAAACCAACCCAAGGGTCACTCGTGTAGGATCAGGTGAATAAATTAAAGTTCATTTATGCAAGGGAATACTATCCTATTTATTAAACCAATAAGGTCATTTCTCTGTGTGAATTTGGAATAATGACTAGGATTAATTTTTAAAAAACAAAAGCACAGTGCAAGACAGTATGTGCAGGCCCCTGAATGCAGGGGAGGGGTTCAAATGTTATTTTTATTTAATTGTCATGACCACGCTTAATTCATCCTATTAATGGGCGAAGAAACAAGATCTCAAATTGTAGCACCCATGGTCTAGAGAATGACTGTAGGTGTTTAATTCTACCCGTGTCTTATGAAGACTTTGACTGTTAACTTCATCCTGGTCCCCAGCCCTGGGCACCTGTCATTCTCCACTTTGTCACCGCTCCAAACGCGGTCCCGAGCCCAGCAGCATCGACAGCGCTGAGGAGCTGGGTAGAAATGCAGAATGTCCTTTCCTACCTGGAGAATTAGTTCCAGCCAGTCTTTCCTTTCGGCCAAAGGTAAAGAGCATCATGTGATTTTTAACGTGTGGAATGTGTGAAGCACGTATAGAGTTTAGCGGTCAACGTAAAATCCACGTGGTGAGAGTTTAGGACTGCGTAGTGCACACGACCTGCAATTCGTTGCTGCACCAAAGCACGTACGCCCGTGGAGACAGAAGTCATCGAAGAGACCCGTCTATGAAAAGGGGAGTGAGCCTGTCTTCTCATTACCTCATGACTTCTCCTTACTTTCATTCATGACCTAGTATTTCTCTTCATGCATATCTATGATGAATAAAGAATGAAGTAAAATGTATTTCAGCCTGAAAAAAAAAAAACCCAGACCTACCGAATCCGAATCTGAATCCTTCGTGCTGTGTGTGCTCATGAAAGTCTGAGCTGTGGGGGAAGGGCACCGTCATCAGCCTGTGTATCGCTCTATAGCCTAAGACTCCGAGGGTCCAGCCAATATCGTCAAGAACACAGACACGAAGAGGAAATCTTAGTGTTCACGCATCAACGCAGATTTTTAAAATAACAAAGATGAGAGTGGAAAGTCGGCTGGAATGACACAAAGCATCCCCAGCATTTATACCCCAAGATGAGTAGTTGGGGACTTTTGAAGCAGGGTTAGGGAGGGAACAAAGTCAGCTCGGGGGCGCGCGATGAGTCAGACGGGCCTTTGTCCTGACTCCACACAGCCATGCTTCTTCAAGTGAGGTAAACATGCCAGGCTTTGTTAGTCTTGCATGGTAAACAAAACAGAGCACTGTACACAGCTCATCAAACAATGTCCTGCAAGAAGAAAGAGTTGTTATCTGTAAATTACAGCAGCAACTTGGAAGGAAATCAAGGCCTTTGGCTGGGGACAAGACTCTCAAGAAATATCTTACCAGACTGTACAGACAGCCAGGCCCTTGGAGCTGAGTGGAAAAGGGTATTCGCATCCCAAAACCTAGCAGAAGCCTCGCCACCCCCTCTCGGTATCCTTTCTCTGTGGAATTGATCATAAATTTACAATTAAATGTTTGATCGTGAAAGCCAGTGACTAAAAATTAAAACGATGCTCAAATATTTCACGCATGAGTTTGAGTGGCAAAAATATTTTAAGAAGATAAAATTAGAATTTGAGCTTTATGTTCTTCTTTGGCTAGAAGTCCTAGCAGCAGCGAGGTGTAATTTGGCGGAGAAAGTCACAGGAAGTTCATTCAAGCAAAGACAATCAAAGAACTAAGACCTGAGAGTGGAGAGGGGCAGCAGTGTTCCTGATGGGGTCATTGGGTGGATCCAGGGGGCTGGGGGTGGACAGGAACGAATGCGGGAGCCACTTCTGTCCCAGTGTCTTATTTGGGTGACTAATTCATCCTGGTTTGCCTAGGGCTTTCCCAGTCCCGGCACCCCGGGGAACCCCTCAGTCCGGAGCAAACGGGAGCCACTGGTCACCCTGCTGACCTGTAAATGGGGACTAACTGGGCTGCGCGAAGAACAGCCCCGGCGGGTTGCTGGTGCCCAGCGGCAGGCCCTCTGCGAGCCCTGCCTGGGTCTGAACCGGTAAGCCCACCGTGCTGAGCCCGAGCTGCCAGAAACCCACACTCGGAAGGGGAAAAGGGCATGGGAGTCACTTCCCAAACTTAGGTCCATGAGTCCCTGCTGGAAACCCCAGGGTGGTGTTTTTAAAACTCTGCTTTTATTTGGAAAAGGCTTCTTGAAAAATCCTTGAAAATGCTTCCTGTTTTTAATTAAGGAGATCCCTGGAACATTCCCCTGGCTTCCACAGTGCCCTTGCAGTTTAGATTTAACTCTCCCCCCTCACACCACATTAAGACTTAAACAAAAACCAAACACACCAGCCACTGTGCTGCCGGTGGTGACACCAAGGCAGTTTGGAACCTTGTGTCACGAAGGACAGCATGAGCTCAGCCCGTTTCCTGAGCTGCAGACCAACTGGCAGAATGGCCGGACCTGTGATCCCTCCAGCCTCAGCAAAGGTGCCACATAGGACTGTGTGAGCCACACGCTTTCAGATGCAAAAAACAGAGCTTCACTCGAGGGTCCTCAAACCACAGGGGCCTTAAGCGCATGCCAGGGAATGTGGACCAGCAGTGTCAGGTGACCAGGGTAGCCTTGGGCCACCTGGGGACTGGAATGAGAGTTGCTTGGAACTCCAGGCAGCCCCAGGGGTGTCAGCAGCAAGCCCTGGGGACCTGCTCTCTAGGGCTCCACCATCAGGACGGTTCTCGGGGCCCCTTACTCCTCCGCTGCCGCAGATGCTTACGCACACGCATCCAGTCAGTTTCGTCCTGACCCTCCAGGCTCCTTTAGAAATTTCTGCTCCCATTTCTAAAGACCTCATTCACCTGACTCCCCCGCATTGAAGTTCCAGAGAGAGAGAGACAGGGACAGAAGGACTGTGCTTGACCCCCACCCCCCGCCCCATCCCCCTCACCAACACTTACACATCCGGCCACATCACAAGTCGGGGGTGGGGGGGGGCGCGGGCCTGGCTGGAGGGAGCTTCTCCTCTGGAGCTGAGGCAGGACCCTCACGCTTAGCCTGCGTGTCTAAACTTTTGACTATCTTTGATTTTAAAGCCTGGTCCTCTAACCACACATCCCCCATGGTTTGATGGAGTCCTGTTTATAAGTTGATAAATAATTATCCCTACATATTACGTCCTGTGGGGTTTAACAGCAGTGAGGCTGGAGAAGTTGTTCTGTCCGGAGTGATTCATACACAGTAAGTACAGTTACTTCCCTACAGCCTTTGAAAACAGGGTGTCTCCCGGCTTGCCTTCCCTGTTCCGATGTGCGATAGCAATCGCACTCCCTGAGGAAATGGGACGTAAATGATATGGAATGTTCTACAAAACATATCATATACTTTTTTTCTTAAGCAGATGTAGAATGGGGACGAGATCACCTATTTGGGTAAAAAAAGGAATGGGGAGATTACACACACTGATCCCCAAGCCCTCCCTGGTAGAATACGTAACGGCACACAACACTGGGGAGGGGACAACTATCAACCGTATGTCTATTTTATGTACCTCTTAGATCTTATAATGCATAAATCAACGTTAAAACTTTAGTATTCTTTTGAATGAAGTTATTCTGATCTTTTTGGAGTAACTACTCCAGCCAGAGAGTGACTTTTTTTTAAAGTACAAAGTCAGGTTTATTTCTTTGAAATAACTACCTATGTAATAGGCTAGAATGCTAATGTTATCCTTCCACTGAACTGAATATTAATAACCCGGAATGTTTTCCCATTAGTTTGTAACTTCCAACCTTTCAATACACGTTTCATTGTATGCCCTCTCTCCCTTCATCTAGTGCACCCTCAGCTCTTAAAAGTGGTAAAACATTTGCAGCTGCCCGTCACCTTGTTCCTACGCTCCAGCGAGTGTGTTTGCTCACAGTTGCAGCCAGTTATCCTTCTGCCCTGACCACCCTCCCCGGCCGGTCCCACCCCGCCCTCCTGGTGAGCGTCCTGGAGTGGAGGGCAGGGCCCTGGTGGCGCGGGAGCTGCCCCTGACCTGCCTGGGTCCTGCAGGGCCTGGGGCACAGGAAGTCTCGTGCTTTGCACCAGGCGGAGGGCCACAGGCTCTGAGGCAGCCCAGCGGGGGGTAAGCCCCGCCTGTTAGCAGAAGTCCCCTGCCTCAGCGGTTATGTTCGTAAAATGGGAACAGTAATAGGACTTAGCTCCCAGGGCTGGTGTGTGAGACTGAATTGAGTCATCACACATAAAGTCTCTAGAACAGCGTCGGGCAGTAGTTAGAGCTGTTGTTATTATTTACAGGGAACACCAGAAGCTCTGCCCCATGATTCTTAGACAGCATCAATTGAAGGAATTTCTATACAGCACCCTGGGAGTGGAGGGGGACTTCCCCTCCCACATAAGTGAGATAGATTTTCTTGTCATCTCTCTCACAGGAGCAGACCGAGTTAGATACGTGGTTTAAAAAACGAAGAAGGTGGCACTTATCTCAGCTGAGCGTGGTGGGGCAGCCAACTGCATGTGCTTCACACATCTCTATACATACCCGCACAGTGACCGCCCCCACTCGCTCACACTGTCTCTCACACACCCCCTCAGCTGAGAGCAGGCATTGCCTAGAATCAGTGCTTCGGTGACTAAAGTCCTCGCACGGGCCACAGTTTCTCTTCCTAATTGTAAAAGACAGAAAGAAACCGTTTCTTCATCAACTTCCTGATTCTCCATTCATTCAGCTCACTATTCTTCAAACACATGAATTCTAGGGGGGGAGACAAAGATGGAAACCCCTGGGTTTTTGCTTCTCTGTTTCTTTTCTGGTCTTCTCCACCGTAAGGGCCCTGCACCGCCAGGGCTCGGCCCGTGGTGGGTTAAGTAGACTTCTGGGGTCAGCCTGGGACCCGGCTGCTGTTCGGAACATTACGTCTCTGGCGAAATGTGCTCTGCATGCATGGCACCCAGCTTTGGAAAGCTTGCAGGTTAGGGATTTTTAAATGTCTGTTTGTGTTACCTGTGGTGGGCTGATGATGACACCATTTCAACACCAGATCCAGCCATGTCCGAAGCCAAGAGCAACCCAGACGTGTTAGTAACACGAGCCATGAACTCTCTCTTTTGCCTGAGTTATATCTCTGTCACTCACAGCTCCAAGAGTCCTAAAAAGTTTACATGCAAACATAAACAATACCTTGCACAGCTTAGTCAGTGGGGCTCTGTTATAAATCACACTGGAGGTCTGCTGGCGACCGGTGTGCCCAGAAAAAGACAGACTCTATTTTAGTTCAGTCTGTACTTTTCTCTCTTTGCCCCACACCATGTGGGTTCGCACGGCCTCTTTCCCCTCAGTACTTGTGTGGAACTTGGCAGCTCTGTGCAGCATCCTGGGCCACACTGTTAAGCATCCTCGCAACAGCAGAGAGACAGGGTGCCCCCAAGGATGTCCACTGCCATTGACACATGACTAGTATTTTGTAGGTTACAGTACTACACAGAATTACAAATGCACTTTGCCCACAACGAGTGAACCATTAGATCATCTTTCAAGTATAGATCATCCTAGGGCGTTTCTCATCGCTGGAAAGCATGTATTTTGCCCTCTTTGGCAACATTTTATGGCATAATAGCCATGCCGGTCTGAACAGTGTAAGCCAACGCGATTTTGCCAGCTTTCCCAGACTCGTAGAAAGGGAGGAACACTTGAAAATCTCCAAACCGTGCCCGGGGAGCTCCTTCTGTTTTGTACATTAACAGCTTAATGACAGGCAACCCCTCAAAGAGGAAATTCAACAGAAAATGTTACATAATTACTTCTCAATTTTTTTTTTTTTTTTTTGGTGGGACCCCTGCCAGAAGGCTAGGGGTGGAGAACGCCCTAGAAATCCAGAGAAACAGCGTGGCCTGTCCATGGGTATAAACCACAGGCTTCTAATGGGCAAGGGGGGCCCAGAGCAGGATGGGTCAGAGGTGATTCTTTACTGTGTACAACTTTGGAAGCTTCACATAAGATCTACTTTTGATCACTGTTTGAAAGGGAAAGCTCTGGATTAAATCCACATTTAAGCACACACTGAGAAGTGGTGGAATTCCACTCCACACTCTGGGACTCGGGTTCCTAGTGCCAGTGGCGGTCCTTGGCTGACCCTCCCAGGTGTGGGGGGCGGAGGATCTCTGGTCACCTTGTAGTTATACCGGGGCGGTCAGCATGACCGATGGTCCTGACCTCCCACCTGAGCTGCCACAAAGCCGTCCTGGGGCACAAGAGAAAGACACTGAAGTAGTTCAGGGCTGCAGTTACTCCTTGCTTGCTGTCTTCTCTCTCAGCAACTAGGAAATGAGGAAAGTTTCCATCATCGTGATGTAACGAGGAAGCTGTTTTTGAAATGCTTACTAATGAATTTTCCTCTTGGTCCCCTGGGTTGTTTCTTCTTCTCTTCCTCCACCCCCCCCTTGCCTCTAGGAGAAAAGAGCATGTCCTGGGGCCAAAATAGGGAAGGAGGACTGGTGTTAGAGAAGTCCCAACATGCCAGAGGGGGAAGGAGAGAGACTTCACTGCTTCTTGGGATCAAAATCCCACGGGGATGAGGTTGAGCAGAAGCACCAAGGCAGGTGGGAGAAATGGGGCAGGAATTGTGTGTGCAGAAAACGTGTTCTCGACTCCCTCAGGCAGGCTGGAGGGGAAGATTGAATGCCTCTCAGGGGAGGCCTCCTGGGGGCACCGGGCCACAGCCAATATTCATCCTGCCAGAGGAGAAATGCCTGAGTGTGGCACCTCGCTGGGGCTGAGGTACCTGTGCAGTACCTGCAGAGAGGCTGAAAAACCGGAAGCATCTAGACCACTGTCCCACTTCCTGTTATATTCAGCGTGGCACAGGAGGGTGGTGCTGGGAGGGTGGAAGGAAGCGCCCAGAGAGAAGGGTCTTGAGTAGCACCTCAAACACTGAGGCATGCATATGTCATCCCAGGAGCTGCTGCATGCCACCGTGGGGGGACACAGGGGCTGACCAGAGCAGGGGGCCAGCAGGCAAGCAGGACAGGTGGCAGGGCATCAGGTAAGGACCAGGCCTGTGGGTCATGCACACTAGCACCGCCTCAAACACCAGGTTGTCGACCCCTCTACGGAGGGGACAAGTGAGAACATGGAGGAAGTGGCAGAGAGATCCCTTAGTGCCTGTAGCTCCCCTAAACCTACCTTCTTAAAAGACAAGAGGGAAAGAGAACCCCCTTACGGAGAGGGAAACAGCCCTCGGGGAGAAGCAAGAGACTTCAGTCAACAACGTACTCAGCTTCAAGGACAGCGCATGAACCTCAAAGGGAGCATTTCAGCTGAGAAAACCTGGGTCCCTTTCTTGATTCTGTATTTAGTTGTTCAACAAACATGGTATCACAAATGACCATCACTGGCTATGGAAACGGTTTGCCCACAAAACCCTCATCATTTCTGAGATGACCTCGGTCCCTTCCTTTTGCACACATCAGCCTCAGTCTAACCCTTGGAGAAATTGCACTTTTGTAAGCCTGGCCCAGAGGAGGGGGAGGGGATACCCACGTGCCAGGTCTCGCCCAGTTCCCTCCCCTTGATTGGTGCACCTCAAGTCTCTCCTCCCTTTTCTTTTTCTTCATCAACAGTGACAGAAGACCGCCCTAACAAAAGCTGAAGGCCTGTGGGGCTCTCCCAGGAAGCTAACCACCGGGGAATGACCTGATTCTCGGACTCCCCCAGTTCCATCGCAGATGTCTGCAAATCACAGAAGCTGTCCGTTTGCTTCAGGTCTCTCCAGTTACACAAGTGAAACCCACCAGAAAATCCTCGAATGGTAGTTAGTACATGCACCACATCATCCTAACTCTCAAGCCTTTCACTTGCAGAGGTAAAGATCTTCAAAAAGAAAAGAGGGCGTGAGAGTATGGTTCCTCCTGCACGCGTGCTATTCTGAGTTTCGTCTGTGCCCAC